>OY744516.1:114980492-115007992 GCA_963556195.1 Sepiola atlantica | reverse complement strand
TTATTTGCAATGACTCTGGGGTTGCTTATATTCAAATAAATAAATCAGATCGAATAAAAGAGAATGATTCAGATTTCTTTGAAAAGTTGCAAATAATATATATATATATATATATATATATATATATATATTATATAAGATCAGTTGGATTTTATAAGTTAGACGTAAATAGCAATGCATCTGACTGATTGTTATTTCATCTTAACAAGACATTTCCTTTTCTTTAAAGTTGTTCCATTTTGATAAGATAGAAAAAGATTTGTGCGAATTAATTACGTTAGAAAATACTTCATATGATTAGGATTATTTTCCTGATGGCTGCCATCTGTTTTATCAGCAGCAAATTTATATTCAAATGGAAACAATATTTATTCTTAGCAGCAAACTTTCAAGCTCATAGTACTTGCTAATAGTAATCTATTATTTCATTTTGTTACTGACATTTATATATTAGAGTTATATAGTTGTTATAGAAACATAATTGCCAAATAGTATAACCTCTTTGAACTGTTAAATTACCCTAACAGAACGTGTGCCGTCAGGCTTATACCTTAAACTGTGCCCGAAATACATTATCTCGATCCTGCGCTTATTACTTTCTAACACGCCCTTGCAAAATGGCGTCTTACATATTTTTCATCTGTATGTATTTACTTTTAACAAACAACAATAACTCTTCTGTCATCTCTCTTTCATATTTTAACTTAGCGATGGGTGAATGACCCGTTATACACACGTATCGTCGTCGTGAACCCAGGTTCTATTTATCTGGTGATAAAACCAAACGGACGTCGGTGTTTATTAAAACATAACGTTTATTTTAAAGGTAGGCAATCACATAAAACATTAGAGCGACTAGCCACTTGTGTACGCATGAAAGAGATAGATAGAGAGAGTGGGACATAGAAACAGATATATAGATGGGTAGCTCGTCTCACTAAACCTATATACATTCCCCCCCCCCTCCCATTGGAGCCAGCGCCTGTACGTCTTCTTTGCTTTAAATGCCGCTAGAAAAGTCCAGAGCGGAAATCATGTGGTTTCATCGACTTCCGCTGGGGTTACCTCTAACACAGCCCTCATTATGTTACATTCCTTCCGTAGTAAAAAAAAAAATCCACATAACACACCGGGATTGTCTATTACCGAAATAAAGAATTGTTGATTTTGCAATTCATCGGTTTGTTACTTAATCTTTCTATATAAACACAATTTTACGAATTCTCTATATTTACTTGTTTTATCACGAGGTCAAAGTCACAACATAAATAACCCTAAACTATAACAAATAAAGCCTAAAACTTACTTACGTCGACGCGAAGGCGAACTTTAACAAAAAGTCATTTTTATTACCGAAAACTACAAAAAAGTTCAGTTCAGTTAGGCGATTTATTTGTTTCAATTAAAACATCGTAATATAATACACTGTGAACAAACGCAAAAACACTTACTAGCTTTGAATAGCCACTTTTTCTGTCTCCGTTCGTTTACCTACCCTTTCCTCTTCCCGTCCCCAAATTAGTAAGAATTACACATGTAATCGCCAAACTCATAATTGTCAACCAATGAAAATAATTCCCGCTCGTTTGAAACGCCAGACACGAAAATTGAAATCCAAATAAAAGAGAGCCCAAAATACACTAGACACATAGACAGTCAGGCGAACATCGAAAGACCAGAACGTACGTTCATTTCACATGCACACCTCGCCCGAAGGAACGGTAAAAACGCCCGCACAACGTTACTGTTCTCTCACACACTAACGAACGGCAAACCTATTAACTCACCACCCACGTTCTCACATATACTGAGAAGGAAAAGGAAAGCCACACTGCCCATTACACACACGCACATATTCACATTAACATATTAAGATACACATATCTAGCCCTCGTATCTACTTACTCAGTGGAACTTTCGCTACCAAAACACTAGAACATAATAATTGTTCATTTAGAAAAGTTTAACTGAAAATAAATTTCATATTGTTATACAATTATAAATATAAAAATGCTTTGTTCTTTGATTCGTTTTTCTCTCCTTCTTCCATTCGTAAAGTTTATGTATTTAGTTAACACTTGCCAATTGGTGACCTTTTTATTCTCGATCATTCTTTCATTTCCATTTTAATCTACATTCATTTTTATCTTTCACCATTTATAACCATTCTATAACATTATCTCAACTTTAGGGGTTATAATTTATACCAAAATCAGACCGGCAGTGCTTTTTATCGGTCCGAGGTGTGGTTCTGCTCAGCTCTAGGAGGTCCACCTTCCCAGGCTTTATTTTCTCACCCTTTGAGAAAGTTTTAATATGGATATTAGATAGACGTGACTTTTCAGCCCCGTCGGAGAGCCGAGTGAGTAAACCTCCATTTCCTTCCCTCCGCGAGTTGCTTCAGACTCCTTTTGTTTATGGATGTTATTCGCCTTAATAACCCCTTACCGGGAAATGCCGACGGTGCTTCCCAGACAATTTTGTTCATCCAGAGTACTCTTCCTCTGGAGCACTGGTTTCAAAATCCCACTTCCTGACCTTGTCATACCTTCCCGCCGTTGGAGGGAGATAAACAAATATATTGTCAGAATTGGTCTTGGTAAATTTCCAAAGAGACGACTGTCGTTTATGTAACCTCTGAAATGAGGAGCCACGCTACAACACACTTGAAAAAAAAGTGAAATATTTATATTTTGTGTACAATCTTCCTTCCTTCAGGAATTCCAAAATGTCGTTCGGATTGACCTGAAAATAAGTTATTTATTTTCCATTTTGAATGACAACACGCAAAATTGTTAATGGCGACATTTTCGCCATTTTACACGACCAGATTTACAAATATAATCAGATTGTTTATTTTCAATAAGACGGCGTAAAAATCGGCCATATCTACTTTCAAAACAACCCCGTCTATTTTCATTCAATTCTTTATCCTATTCTTTTTGACGAACTTCTAACGTTGCAATATTGAACTATGTATTAACAATATTGACACTACCTTCCTACGTAATATATAATCTGGAACTAATAAAATGTTTAATAAATGAAGTATTTTCATTCTTTTCGAGAGACAAAACAAACTAAGCTAGACGCTAAAAATGGAAACATATGACACTCTCTCGGGTGATCTTTGAAAATGTGAGTGTTGGACTTTCTGCCTGTGGCTTTCATGGTGTGTGTACGCTGCGGTGTTATGTCTGATTATTGGAAAACAATTCTATAATACTAGCTGGCTTTAACGGTTCACTATCGTTTCGCAAATTCGCCACTTGAAATATTTGAAACATTAATTTCAAATAAATATTTAATTCATAACTTTGCTGTAAACACGAAACAAAGTCTTTCTCATTTATTCTTATAGATATCTAAACATTAACATTTTAGTAATTTAGATACAAATTGATTTGTCTTTTAATTGAGACCGCAAAGATAGGAAGAGCAAGAAAAAATCAATTTGTCTTTTTACTTGCAATTTAAAAATACATCATAATTTGTTGAAAATTAAGTCCGTACCCCTAAAGAAAGGAACATACGAACACGAAATAAAGCAATATTGCGAAATAAAACTATTTGTTATATTAAAATCAAAACCATCATTGAAGTGATAGTTGATTAATAAAATGACCTTTTTCAAAACCAATATGCAAATTAGTTAACCATACATAAGCAGTCTATAAAAACCATGACGTATTGTGTAAAGTTTAATTAACTTGAAATAGAGCTGTTTTGACTTCACGTTTAGTGCGAGAAATGAGCTCAACTTTCGCATTTATTCATTTAGATATATGCATGTAAAGGATTGACTCCTAAACTAATTAACCGATCATTATGGATTTTGGAACATATCTGCTCGGCGTAAAAGGGCCCAATGTGTGCTATATTTCAACGTTCAGTTCGCTCACTAGGTACTCCTGGTTGGCATCATCCGAGTGAGGGCAAACTTCTCCTGTGAGACAGTGGCTTGAGTTTTTGTCTAGTTAGATGAATTCAACCCTGGGTGAGAAGAGTAGGTACATCCACAATCAGCTATTCACCGTGGTTGGTATGTTTTATGGTAGACACCCCTCTTACATAGACATCTAAAAATTTTCTGTTTATATATATTATGTTTACATATTTGTATGTAGAAGATTCACTCCTAAACTACTTAACTGATCATTATGAATTTAAAACACAGTTGCTACGCGAAAGAGTGAGTTATGTAGGCTATATTTAGTTTAATTTAGTTTCATCCGAAGTGAGTAAAAGGGCATGGAAGTTTTCGTGAAAATTCAGACACATCAAATTTTTGAAATTTTAACTATAGGTATTAGATATCAATTAATAAATCTTATCCAAATTTCAGAGCTTGTTTAACGTTTTAAATCGTTTTTAAAGGCCATACTAAGGGTATCACCTTCAATTTGAAAATTTAAATGTATCAGATTTGCATTGAATTTGATCCATAGTTATTAGACACCAATTCAACAAGATTCCCCGAATTTCAATTTTACTTATATATATTATAAAAGAATATAATATTTTTCAGAATTTACTTCAATGCCCAATACATGAGCAGAGGCTAACGCTTTAATTGAAATATACGAATGGCAAGTTAGCTACACACGAACGTTTGTTTCATTTCCAGGGGAAATCATCAGACTAATTGCAATTAGACTGATTTACTCCCGTAAATATATATACATATATATATATAAAATATAATTATCCTCATGCACGTGATTCGTCGTATCTTCGACTCATCAGTATGGTTAGACCTAATTAAATTCAAAACCTATACCTAAGTCATGACGTCTGGTGCTCCACCAACTGAGCCACGAGACCGCTAATGGCAGAAATTATATCGTATTTAAACGAAGCAATTAATTTAGTTATATTTTACGATACCGATAACACTAAATTCGTGTGTGTGTGTGTGTGTGTGTGTGTGTGTGTGTGTGTGTGTGTGTGTGTGTGTGTGTGTGTGTGTGTGTGTGAAAAAAAAAAAAAAAAATCTGTAATGGAAGATGACTAAAAAGTTATCTAAACAGAATCCTGTTGGTACAACGAAAAGTGCTCAATGCGAAATTTGCAGAGCGGTATATAAAATAAACATTATGAATCGAAGGTAAGAAAAGTAAAAAAGAATGTGATTCACCATAGTCGAGGGCGACTTGAAGGCTACCTACTACACCTAGCAGTATGGGAGAGCACCACTCCTTTGATTACTCCACTTACATTTGATCCTCTCCTCATATTTTTGAGTGTTTATGGGCATCAAGTATAATTTTTTGAGTTTACTCAACCGAGGATTGAACCCCGATCTTCCAGCTCATTAGCGAAGACTCTAACCATGACAAGTCGGGTTAGGGTTAAGGTTAGAAAACATTTTTACGGTTTCATGCCAATTAGTAATCTTCGGGCTCTCTCTGAGGATTGACAAGAAACTGCGGTAAAGTCGGACATTTCTTTTCCCCACCATTTATTCATAACATTTATTGTATTATATAAATCGAATTCATCTTTCACCGTATTTATAATGCGTATTTCTGCGACCAAATCCGTTTAATTTACTTTGTCCGTTCCCCGTTTGTCCACTTCGGTGTTTTTGTTGTTTCGATTAGTTTATTGGATTCGCTGTATTATTTGTCTAATAGAGACTAACAAGACGATCACGTGGTCAGCTAAAACAACGAGAGACAAAAGGAGCGGGAAGGAGCCGGCGATGTTGAGAATAGGACGTCAGCCATTTTGGCTCTTGTGCCTCTTTCTATCTAGTTTGAACTTTCGCCCCCCCCCACTCCACACACACACACACACACACACACACACACACACACACACGCTCAACTTGAATAGTTTCATCTGTTTTGTTTGCCAGTGTTATGAAATACAGACAATAACATCGTCCTCAGATGTTATTATGGACATAAAAACGAATTGGACGCCAGATAAGAAAACAGACAATGTTAGTGAAACCGTACCTTAAGTACATGTGAAATAGACGTGGAATAGCCAATTCTATCTAAATAGGAGTTAATAAGATCAGTTTAATACGGTGCCGAACAAAGAAAGTTCCCGAAATTAAACAATAGTTTCACAATAATAAAGAGAATATTTTTTATAAAATATTTAGAAAACCTGCACAACGCTAATTATTTGTTTTTAAAAATAAATTATTTATTTAATATAAAAACATTTTTTTTTCTTTTTTTTTTTTCTTTTAACTTGAGTACTTTCTCGTGGTACACACGCCATATCAACATTTTCGTCAGTAACATCAAGAGGAACTTCAACTGGATTGCAGTAACTATGTCTCGGTCAGGAAGAAAAAAGAAAAAGAGAATATGCTTATCTTCTGACGATGGTAGATACTACCGAAGGTACTCAAGTTAAAAGAAAAATAATGTTTTTAAAGTAAATAAATAATTTATTTAAAAAAAAAAGTAATTTGCGTTGTGAAGGTTTTCTAAATATTTTATAAAAAATATTCTCTTTATTATTGCTATTCCAGCGACGCTTCCAATGTGTGACTTTTCAAAATAGTTTCACAATTTCATTTACAATAGATCAATCTTAATCTAATACATTATTTCTTCACTTCAGTAATACATTCTTAAGGCCATTGGAAGAACAGGGTCGGTGCTAATTACCTCCGAGGGTGATAGTTACGAAAGAAGCGCTCATTATTTTAGTATATGGAAAACAACCAAGGTTTAAAATGGATATTATGTTTCGGATCTTTTTTTTTTTTTTTTAGAAAAGGATTGATCATTTTTATTTGGGTTGTTCGGACGACTCTTCTCGTCTTGAGTGTTATTCTCACAATGTTTCGGCCATTGTAGCCAAATACCTTCTTCAGGTGTATCTTGTCGAAGTCGGGAATTTTTCTGTTGAACTCGGGAATCTATACGGAATTTCGAACGAAACCCTTTATTTAATCCAGCCTGACCCCTTCCGTCAGAAATCCTAATTCGTAACTAAGAACTGATTATTACTTTAGCTCCTTCAGCAGTTACGCCATGGGTCCTTGCGGACAATTATGGTATGGATTTTAGGAGCTTTGAACTCCTTCTTCTTTTAGATGTGTAGTCTTACTACTTATCACTATAGATTACTACTTATATATATATATATCATTATTTTTAAATAAATATTTATTACCTACAGACATCGAAAGTTTCATGCTTATGCTATATATATATATATATATATATATATATATATATATACATATGTATATATATATATATATATAATTAAACGTAATACCTTTTTAAGAGATTTGTAGATAGAAACACTGAAAAGGAAATAATATTCTGAAACACGAAGGAAATGAAATTTATAATGAAATGAAAGGCAACAAGATGCATGTTGTAACAGTATGGATACGAAGGGAGAGTCGGGCATAAATAAGATTATACATCTCGGTAGGATGTTTTAAAGTCACATTTTGTCTGGTTGTGGAGACCTGTTAAAAAGGGCGTCCGTTCGACTTGTAAGAGGAAGAGAAGCAGTCACGTGACCGGCGTTTGTATTCAGAGCAAGTATGTTTTCGTATTCTTGTCCGTTACAGGTCTATTCCACATGAATGAGTTAATCAGCTCAGTTTTACTACGTTGTCCAAGAAAGTTTCTCGCATTAAAGACTGCACTTTCAGTGTAAAATAAATCGATCAGTAACATTTCGTTTTAAATATTAGAATAAACGTTTTCATTGGCCATAAAAATACGTTTCTCAGTACAATTTACGAACACAACTATCTCCAAACTTATTATTTTCATTTGTTATTCATTCGACATTGTTTATTAAACGTGTTTCATCTTTTTTTATTCCTGCTTCAGTCGACAAAACATTTTGATTTTTTTTTTTTCTAGAATTCAGATTTTCTATAATTATACTTTGATTTATTCGTCTATAGCAAATGGATTCTATGACTTTGTAGCTAACTATCCACCAACAACTGTTTGATTTTCCATTGGTAACATAGACTTCGTTTGTTCATAAAAAATAGTTAATGTGTAACTTTATTTTTTATGATTAAAACCAAATTGAATATATTCAGATCAAATTATTTTTTTTCCTTTTTAGGCGCGTTTTTATTATTTTTGTTTCGCCTATTCGTGTTTGATAATGCACCTGTTCTACTGCCCACCTCGGTCACGTGACAGGAAGTTGCATTCATAAATAAGGACCATTAACGAATAATTCTTTAAGATCTGCAGGTTTTACGCCTGGCAAATCTGCTTTGCTGCCACATCTAAAAAGTATGTTTTAATATATATGAATATTTTTTCTCTATATATTATTATTATTATTATTATTATTATTATTGTTATTATACCCCTATATTATTCGAACTTTTCTTTTTTTCTGTTTACATTTTCTTCAAGTTTTATCTTATAATTTCTTGAACCTCTCCCATTCTGAATTTGCTCGTTTAAGGCTTTTAATCACACTTTTTTTTACTGCCCCAAGAAGTCAAATTAATGGGCTGATGGATTTACATATATTGTGAATTTTATTTAGAGAGACACATATTTTTTTACCAATGAACCTCGGCATTGGATTTGCACTTCTATATTAGTGGAACTTCTGGATCACTTTCTGCTATATTTGTTTGCTTGACATTCCTAATATCCTGGATTTACCTTTTTTTAAAAAAAATTTTTTTAGACATGTTGCATTTTTCAACCGATGTGGATTTTCTTTGCTCAAAAATATTTTGTGTATTTTTTATATATTTTTTATATTTTCAAATCCGTGCTAACGGTAATATAATGTTTACTGATTTATCCCGATGATGTCCTTATGATAAAAGATTGCATTTTTAAAAAGGAAAAGAAAAAATCTTTATTGATATTCCTTGTTTAAACTACTTAAAGATTAATAAATATTTTTCTTTTTTCAATTTTTATTCTCGCCTTGTTTTTTTATATATAGTAGACAATAGTATTTGCGTTTGTTAGATATAGCGAGTGAAACATTAGTAGAAGTGAAAGCTTACTCTTTGATGAACACCTTTTACAATGTGGTATGTGAAAGCACTGGAGGCTTACATGCAATTAAGTAACAAAACAAGAATCGGTTTAAGGCTTCCAAAAGTCATACTAGAACTGTTTGTAAGTAAAATTCAGTTCTAAGTGATAGTCATATGAAGGTTGAAGGTTCAATCCTCGATACGGGCGATACTAAATATTGCGAATGACTGAAGGATTCTCCCAGTCATATTTTCGGTGTAGTAGTTAATGAAAAAGGAACCTTCGGGGTTCCTTCGACAACGGTCAACCAATTTACTTTTCTTTATACCCGACGTCAAAAATATGTTCCCACTGATATTCATATAAAATCATAGAATTAAGACAGTAATTTAACTTTTCATATATAAATTATCATTTCTGATGACCTAAAAGATTACAATGTAATCTATTATTCTATTGCATTGTTTTCTATTATTTAATTTTCTACTGTTCTTTGGTTTCATGTTTCCATTTAAGCATATGCATTTTGTTTTGTTTAATAATTGTAATAATTGAAGGAATTGGGCAGTTTCGTATATTGTACTTAAAGGGGTAATATCTTTAAATATTGTGATACTTCGGCGTCACATACACAACTCCAGTGATCAAAGAGCAATCAGGAAGCAATATTTTATTATTTATAATTATAAATCACATTGTTATAGAGTGTTCATTCGTAGAAGCTGGTATATTTCCGCATCGTCATAGCCTTCTATAAATTGTCTATAATTTGATTTAGTTGTTTCATTTTAATCATATTTTTTTAGTTTATGAATTCGGTTTAAGAATACTTTAATAAAAAAACCTGCTCTTTTTAAAATTGTATGGTTTCGTATAATTTGATATTAGATAAAGACTTAACTTTTCTTTTTTTTTTTTTGCAGGTAAGTACAAGTACCTGAATTGGTGAGGCACATTTTCTTTTGCATCGATTTATTTTAAATTCACAGGACAAACAAGCAGTTAATTTTTCTAACAAAAGAAGATTGAACGTACCTGTGACCCGTTGGGTCACAACCACCACCATTACTATTATTTATTGTATTTTGATTTCGAAAATTCATACTGTGACGTACCTGTTAAGACCTTTTCTCTTTAGAAAGGAGATAGAAAGTGAACATGGGTTTACATTCGGCAGTCTCGTAACTCTCGCTACCCTTTTGTATTTTAGTTCTCACATTCTATGAGCGAGGTTTCCAACAAACGGGGAAGAATTGCTGTTTTCTGGGTCGGTGTATGTCCATCTAGCACTTACTGTTGACTAGTTTTTTTTCACTTTGAAGCAGTATTTTTAGCTCCTTACATCAAGTGGCGTCATGCTTTGTCTGAAGCGATTTCCATTTAAAAAATACATGATAGAAGTAGCTATTTCAAGTAAATCACATGCAACCGGAGAATTGCGATTCTTGAAAAATGTTAGTATTTCATTCCAGCATTTATTTCGATTAAGATGCAATAATTTAATTTCAGTCTTGATATAAAACGGCTTCTCTTGCCTCGTTTAATTTGGTATGAATTTGACATTGTTAGATTTGGCATAATTCAGTTTCACTTGAAAGAAAACTGATATTTTTACGAATTACATTAGCAGCAATAAAAGAACTGGATTGTATTACATTTCTATAGGAACTTGATATTAATTTTGTATCAATCGAAGATATCTGCACACGATGTATTTCTTTAAAATATACTAGAAAGATATTCGTCTGAGACGGGTAAAATCAATTTCCAGAAACCGACAGTTTTGCACCATTTTTATGTCCCCTTACGAAGATTAAAACAAAGATAAAATGTTACTCAAACTTATGTTTAGAATTATAATTATTTTGATCCAAATCCATCGTATGGTTGTGATTCTAGAAAAGATCTGAATGTAAGTCATAAGCTTAAGGGGTCTTAAGAAAAAATTGAAATTCAGGGAATCTTGCTTAATTGGTGTCTAATGACTATGGATCAAATTTAATTTGAATGAGGCAAATGGGACTAGAAGTGGTTGGTGGATAAGGTGTATTAAACTCATCCGTCTGTGAGTTCCAATCTCTATGCTCCCATTGCTTGTTTATATAATTAATCTTGTTTGATATCTTGTACATTCTTAAGCATTCAATTATCCATGATTAAAGGATTGCGTCGTAGCTTTCTTGTATAGCTATGTTCTTTTTTCTGCTTTTTACCTCCTGCAGGATCTTTTGATTAATGTATAACATGTCATGCGCCCATCTATTCCCTTTCCTGCCTTCGTTTTTGTTCCTCAAGAAGTAATCCATGATTATTAAGGGAATGGTAGATGTGTTCTCTCAATTGTGACGTTAGGATTTTCCACATGTTTGGTAAATAGGTTATTGGTCTGTAGTTGCTTGGGATCGTTCCCTTTTTGGTGTATTTTTTATTAACGTAGTTCTACCTTTGGTCATATATTCTAGTACGTCTGTTTTGTAGATATATCTTCTCAGTTTTTGCGCTATCCTTTCATGTCGGGTCGTGAACTTTTTAAAACAAATATACATGTATTTCATCGTGGTCTGGTGCTTTCCAATTGGCAATTTTCCCTTAAGGTTGTCTGAATTTCTGTTTGTTTCTTTAATTGCCCCAATTCTGTTTTTCAGTCATTTGCCATTTCTGTTGTATTCTTTCCCATATCTTGCTCCAGTAATGTTTCGTTTCTGTCGAGCCCAGTTGTTCTGTTCTTATTCTTTCTCCATTTACGTTTTGATAAAACTAGCTTTCATTGTTTTCAAAGGTCATATTTTGTTTGTATTGCTCAGATTCGTATCTGTATCGTCTCAATCTTCCCACTGTTGCTGCTATATTTGTTTTAGTTCTTCATGTTATTTAGTTTTACCGTGTGAGTCAGATGTCCACTTTTCCATCGTTTTCTGTTCTCCTTCATCTTATTTACGGTCTAAACTTTTCGAAGTTTAGTCATCTGGGTTTCTAGTCTGATTTCCCATCCAGGCTTTGTCAACCCATTCTTTTGGGCAGTTTGTTTCTATCTTTTACTTCCATACTTAGTGATTTAGCTCCTGCATGTATTAAGTAGTTTACGTCTGTTATAGTATCTGTTGAGGTGTATGGGAGAAGTCTATTTACTTTTTTGTTTCTAATTTTAATTTCTTCGTTCCTTAGGGATGGGAGTTTTGCTTTGTGATGGTTCATGCATCGTTTGATGGTTTAAACTTCTGTTGCTTTTTCCTCGGTGATTTCATAGTTTTTTTTTATATTTTCGTTTTTAGAGTTGATGTATTTCCAGCCTTCTACCTGTTGGTTTTCCCTCGGTGGTGCTTACACCATTTATCTCTCGTTATATTTCTACTAGTTCCAGCCCTGAAAACCAACCTCTCGTGAGAATATGGCTTACTTGACCTGCAATCCTTTGTTCAATTGTATGGAAGTTAATAGCAATTTCCCATGAATTTTTCATTCGCTTTCGATGGTCTCTGTTTTTGGGGTTGCTTCTGAAGTAGCACTCCATTACCATTCTATACTCTTTTGTTGTCCATTTTTTTCCTCTGAGCTTTTCGTTTGTGTAATTCTGTAATGAAGAAACAGGGAACCCTTCTTTAGCAACACCACAACAAACAAAGATAACTCAACTTTAACGTTCTCTCTCAACTGTCAAAAAACCCCGACTGCCTGTTTTCCCCAATTCGAACTTCTTAAAGTAGTCATTCTCAGATGCAAATGAATGCCATCCCTAAAAACAAGTGGTCAATATGCAAAACAGTCCATACGCTAAAAAGCTGCTAACCCTTAATTTTCTACTCCATTGTTACAATAGGCAACATTTAATCCTCTTTTATATTTTAAACCAGTTTGTTTTGTTCATTACTACTTTCTTGTGTTTGGTCTGCGTTATTGTCGTACCTGAAATTAAAGGAGTGACTTGTTTTTGGTCTGCGATATTCTTCTTTAGATTTCGTCTTTTAAACTCTGAGTATGGCCTTCAGCTTTGCCTCTGCTAAAACTAGGAAATATAAATTTTAACTTTTAAACTTAAAAAAAAATTAATTGCCATTCGAATGCAAATTGAAGAAAAACAATAACATTTTTAGAATCGCCCATTTTTGGAAAGAATTTGCACTTTCGTATGGAGATCTAAGAGACTTTTCGCGAAAGAAATTCAGAAACGATTGAGTTTCTAGTTTAAAATCTTATATTTACCTATCTCGTTTTTTTAAAAAACTATATTCTTGTTTGAGTGAGACGAGTAGAAAATACCTGAAATCATGGCTTGTTTTGTCATTTTTTTCTGCAACGCAGACAATGCAGATGTTATGTACATCTCTCGTAATATTTATCATAGAATTTTCGTGTTAGACACATTTTATGTTTAATTTCTGATCTACTTTAATGAGATTGTCATCGACTCTAGACATCTTAAAAAGAAGAAAAAAAACAAAAACGAAATCGGTCGAAAATCTCCGAAATTTCGTTGTTTATTTTTCAATTGATCGCTTCTTTCTAGGAATTTGTCAGTTTTTTTTTTATACTATTGAGTATCAAAGCCAATGCCGTTTTGGGAATAAGTGTTAATAAGACGTAAATGATTGCCAGCTAAAAATTAAGGAACACTATAGCAGTCTTATTATTGAAAGACGACCAAGTTTTAATCAGCAGGGATGCAGTCCCGTGTTAATGTGTTCAAAAGACGCGAATCCCTTGGAAGAAGCTATATCAATGGAAATTCCACCTGCCGTTACGCATATAAAGGGATAAAAGAAAAATCACTTTTCGTTGTAGTAGCAGAATAAATTCTTGCTGTGAATGTCTTGCAAGAAAGAACAAAAGATTGGAGCTTAGTCGAGCGCCTTCCACGAAGATAACGATAGAGAAACTAGCAACGTCTCTTCTGTGAGAAAGGATTTGTAGAGAAGAGAAGAGATCATCCTCCACTGGATTGCGAAGTCGATTTTGTACTCTGTCAAGAAAGGAAAGAGTGATTTGTATGGCAGAAGTATTCCACCTTTGGCAAAATGTTCGGTGCTTCTGTATTATTGGGACAGATGAAATTTTCATTTTAGAAGAGTCAGTTGAAGATGGGAGATAATTTGAACTGTTTTGTTTTGTTGTTGTTGTAACTATAACCATAATGAAAAACCATAGAATCAGTAAGTATTCTAAGAGTTGATGTGTAATCGAACTAGAAAATACTCTCATTTTTATTTTTCCGTTGACAGCATGGGGGCAAATGTTACCATTCTACCGATTAACAAAATTATATTAACATATCCATCAAGTTAGACGAGTCGATAGATTATTACTGAAAAATAAACGAACTTTCAATGTTTAAATCTATTTTTTCATTTTACTTACTTGCGTTATATGCGTAACTCTTTTATACAACAGGGACGCGTTCGACAATTAATATTTTATTTGGGGGTAATTCCTAATTCAATCTAAATTATTTACAATGATAACGTGAAACGCTGAAATGAAAAATTAGTCGCCATCTGACATACTCATATGGACCATTTCAGAAAGTGTTTCTGAGGCCTTAAATTTATTTTGTGTTTCTTTATTTAAAATGTTGTCCTAACAATATAAAGTCGCTTTTAACAGTAACAGCATATAAAAACGTTACTGCACATATGCGCTACTCTTACCCAAACTAAAATTGATGTTTATTGTGAAAACTTGTATTCTTTATCAAACATAACAACTTTGGCCCAAATAGCAATCCGTCTGACATATGGATACGTGATTCTAAATCGTTTTGTCCTTTTTATTGTCCTTTTATTGACACACATATTTTATTTTGTTTTGTTTTTTTACAAATACATATTCAGGCTATAAGAATTGTGAGGTTGGAGACATTTCCCCTCACTCACCGAAGCAGATTAAAAGGGAAGTTATCATGTGCAATTATACTAAGTTCTCTACCTTGAGTACTTCAAAAGTAAATATATATATATATATATATATATATTTATTATTATTATTAGATTATGCATCTTCAAGTGTGTGTGTTTTTTCCACAAAATAATTTGATTACGAAATCGAAGTCGGCAAAATTAATTTCTGTTTCTTCATAAACAAGTCAGTCATTTTATTTGTTTTACTCCCGGGCAACACTAAGTAGGTACGGTTTGCACAATATATAAGTCTTCAATCTATAATAAAGACCAATGTGTATTTATTGGTATCTATTTATACATCCATTCCGTTACGTAAATGTTACCGAGTGAAAAACTATCGTACAAAACCATTTCAATTGTTCAGAGGAAGGCATGAAGTAAATAAAATTTCAGACAACCTTCCGCCGTCTGAAATGAATTCAGGGGAAAATTATTTACTCTATTTCCATAATAAGACATGTTTCTTTTTTTTTCTTCTGTCTATACATATTTATGTTTGTCTTTCTTTTCGGTTTCTTTTTTAAAACTTTTCAGTTTGAGTTTTCTTTTCATTATTTTTACTCCAAAAACTGAGACGTTATTTTATATGAATATTAGTGAGGACACTGGGGGAGCATAACTGTTTTCGTCATTTTTGACGTAGGGTGTAGGCTTGCTTATTGAAAAAAATGCTGCAAATTTACTTAAAATGAGATGATTCTTTATTCTTTTTTTTCTTTTGTCTATCTCATCCATATTGCCACTGAGACATAATGGGTTACTGTGATTAGGGACAGATTTATAAAGGGCACACTTGATGGGGAGTCGTGCAACAAAGTGTTTTTTTCCCATTACATTTAAAGCCCTGCCTGTTTGTACAGTCGGAGAAACAGGGAGCAGGGAAGACATTCCAAATACAAGCGGTCAGAAGAAAGCTCTTAGAGTAGAAAGTATTCCGGCATCTGGCGACCTCTACAATGAATGGGGGGGGTGATTTTACTGTGTCGAGTTAATCGGGGGTATTTACGTTGAGGGGGTACAAGTGAAGTTAGTTCCGTTGAAGTACTTGCAAAACAAGCACAGCGATGCGACAGTTCAGGACTTATTAGGTCACACACTTTTTTGCACCATGTCCCAAAAAGAGACTAGTGGTTGATGCACCAGCGCAGATTCTGACCTTTGGTACGTTAAACAAAGAAAGACACGTTGTTTTGTTTGTTCATCCTGGCGTCGTATGGATAGAGGTGACGTGGTCCGTCTGTTCGTAAACAAACCTTGTGTCAGGGAAGATACGCTTGTAACATGTAAATATCCTTTTCCTTTTCGATTTCTTTTAGCCAAACTTTTCGTTCGCAGCCCATTTGAATGTGCAAATCTCTTTTCTCTGCGAAACAGACGATTACATATGACGGGGATCCATAAAACAGTGCATGCAATCAAACTTGATGGTTAGAGGCACAGGTCCGCGGCGAGAGGAGTCTGGCTTTAAATCTTATTTCCTCTAAACTTATATTTTCTTATAAGAAAAAAGTTCAAGTCAATGGGAACAACATTTATTGCCACCCGATCGGTTGTAAAGTAAAAATAAACACTTATAAAATATTATGGACAAGACAGTTTAAATCAAGGTATGCCCCTCATTTAATCTAATATATAAAGTAGACGTTTTTTCCCCTGTACCTTCTCGGAGTATAGGAAAATAACCACATGCATCACAGGCTACTAAACTCACCACTATACTACACTTATTCACTCGTGCGTGTTTTAGTAAATTTGTTATTTTTTCCTACATAAAACTAAATATTACATTTAAACCACCATCCACGTCTCTCCGAAAAACCAACTCCATATAGGTGGTAGCAAAAACTTTCCTCCCTAACAATTCTCTGTCACTCTACTCATCGACACTGGGAACTAATAAGCACAGTTTAATTTTCACAAAAAAAAACAGTTCTTATTTATTATTTGCCTGGTATTAATTTACTACATAATATAAAGCAATACGCAAAGACTTAATGACCGCTCCCGTTCACTCCGATAATTTTCCGCGAATATCAGATTACGTTATTTCAAATTTTACCTATGACTTCTACATTTATATTCATTCCGGAATTAAGCGATGAAATCAGCGAACACAGTTCCTGCAACATTTATTCATTCAACATGGCGCCTACAATTTCTTGATCGAATCGACTTCCTATTAAATTCAATAAGCACCAAGATACTGGTAGACCCCGATACATTTACATTTTCAAAATCATACACCTTTAACACGCATATTATAGAAAACTAATTCAGTCATTTTCATCATCTACACATAACATAAACCGTGGCATTGCTGAATCTTAACATAACACGCATGCCCATAATCAAGCTTAGCTGAATTGACCTATTTTCACATGGATTTTTAACTCGAAACGGTAACGCAGTGGTTAGGAAGACAGGTTTCAACATCGCCAGTTTCAGCGTTCGATCCCATTCTCCTATACCACTTTTATTTTTTATTTTATTTATAGCATTCGCAAACACGGTAGAGGGGGTAGAAAAACAATAGGCCGTTTCTTTTTTTATTCGACGTCATGCAATAGGTAGTACTTTCTCCCGTGCAACGCCGGGCGACAGGTTCCGCTAGTATGAAATAAAGTAAAGAAAATATTAAAAGTCCCTTAATAAGAAAAATAGGGAACAAATGAAAAAGAAATAATTAGTCAAAATAGATACGTTTATTAGTAAGTAAAATAATAGCAATCCGCAACATTAAAGACAATATGTTCCTAGCTCTGTTCCTTGTAGGAAAACAAAAAACAAATGGACAACCAGTAAAAACTAAAGTAAGCAAGCAAACATAACATAGAAGATATAGCTTATATCTAGCTTTGCATTTAAATTGAAGAAGAAAACAGCAACAAAAATCAACGAACATAATTCGAATTTGTTATGATTATAGTTGTTTCTCTTACATATGATTTATAAAAAGATCGCACATTAAACTGAAACAAAAATAGTTTAAAAAAACAAAAACAAATAAGTTTAATAATAAATAAATAAATGATAATGATACTAAAAAGAAAAAATGCAAATAAAAAATAGACTTCTCGTAATGTTGAAAAAAAATTAAAGAAACAATTAAAAAAAAAACAACTTAATTTATTGAAATATCTACCCGGCAGAATATTTTCACTGCGAACCTGACCTTACATCCGCGATCTGTACGATATAAGATCTGAGTGGAACGAACATTTGAAGAAGTGATTTTGTTATATATAATTTTATATGGTGAGCGAAGGGGCACTTAAAGCAAGTAAGATTTATAATATATATAAAAAATTATTAAAAGGGTAAATAAGTTTAAACAAAACTAAAAGAAACAACTTTTCACTCCGCTACTACCCGAGTCATTTACGCATTGTGCATAGCCCTCCTCTCTCTCTCTCATATATATATATATATATATATTTAATTCTAATTACTAAAATTTAGTCTTACTTATATCAATTATTTTTTTGCAATGGCAGAATTGACGATGATTTTACAGTTGTTTCGCAATATGCTACGATTAAATGCAATTAAACGCTTCTCTTCATAAACCAAAATAAAAAGCATTCATAAAGATGTTATATCATGCAGAAAGTTCATGGAAAAAAACAGAAAGCAGACAACACTCACGCGTGATCCCCCCCCCAAATAATAGGATTACAGAATTCCAATCAAACAACCATTTTTAATATATATATATATATATATATATATATATAATTATTACACACAAGGTTTCAAGAAAACTACACCAACATCTTATTGATATGAGGGGCTTTAAAATGTATTTCTTTACGGCCAAATACTTTGATATACCGGTTCTTGTTAGATCACCAAACTTAAACGACGTTAGATTTGGAGCAATGCTGGGTGTTGTAAGCAAAACGCTACACCCAGATATAGAAATGGGTACCATCCTTGCTGAGAGTAAGGCCTGCGACAGACTAGGGTCCTGCTACAGGGTTGGTTCAGGTCATCTATTCTATTTAGCGCTACAAACCAAATAGAACGGACGCATTTTATTTTGTGAATATTTGCCCTGAATATTTGGTAAAAATGTGGGTTGGATTAACTCAAGAGTTTAAAAGTTATTTACAAAATGAGATTTTCTTTCGTTTGTCACGCTAATGTTTCAAATGTCAATTTCGTCGATATGTCACGGTTAAATAGTGAATGGCCGTATCTTAAATATAGATCTGTCCTTGTTTATTTACGTTCCCCTACGCTCCACCCCGCCTCATAAAACGATGCCCATCCTGAAATATTTCAGAAAAAAAAATATTCCAAAACCAACATAGTTTTGCTCATCTAAAAACCGTTTCCATTAAATATCACGGATTAAGGGCTTAAAGTACTTTCTAGGTTGTCCGTAAAAATTCGTCAAAATCGCCACATACGCCTCTTAAAATCTTTGCAAATCAATAAAATTCGTATCCGTTTCGTTGGAAGCTTCACTCTCGTTTCCCAATTGAATGAATCCTCAAAGTTTATATCGTGTAGGAATATTTATCGAGCTTATCTGAAAGCAATAACTAGTTCGATTAGCTAATATATCTATATACAAATCGCTAGCTGCCACGAAGGTAAATGCAAAGCTTTTAGTGTAAACAAATGAAGTACTCTTCGACAATTGACAGTGGTTTTATATAAACATTGAGATTTCGCTTACTCACGGCAGGTGACTGACGGCCAAATGGGTTAGTGTCGACTGCCGACTAGACGGTTGAGTTTTGAACTTGGCTTGAGGCACTTATCTATCTAACCACATTGAAAACCTGTGATACAGGGAAACAGTCATATATATAATGTAACCAAAACGGAATTGTTCAGGTTACGCCCCTGAATCTTCAATTAAAAAATGTCGTTTGACTTGTTGCCCTCTAAACAACGGTCTGAAATTTAACTGTCGGTGAGAAGAGTGTCAGGGTAAGGGAAACAAGCAGACGGCGAAAATATCGGCAAAGAAAGCAGTGAGATAAAGCAAGCATCACACGTGTCATATTATATAATAAACTCTAACTAGTAGTGGTAGTAATAGCTACATTTGTTTTACAACCATTACCTTATCCAGTAAACTTCCAATGTACCTGGTAAATATCTCGCTTCAATAGAATTTTAAAAACAAAGATGCCCCCCCCCCCTGATTGAAGACACATTTTCGTTAATAACACGAACATTTTATATTCTGAAACTAATTTTAAAACAATTTATACTTGAAACTATTTTTATTAAAATATAGCAGCCTACAATAAATAACACTGCATATAAAACGAGTAACAACTTTTAAAGTGTAATTTATCCTGTGATTCTAATTCTGGTGTACCGGGATTTAAGTTGTAAACGTTCTTCTGGAACGACACCGTTTTTTTTTGTTTTGATGTTGTACGACTTCACATATGGCGTTCACGCTTGATTTTTAAAATTCTCTTTTCACCAGCTTTGTATTGTTTCTTCTTTGTCACCTGAAGATGGTTCGATTAAGAATCGAATGTGCTAGTGATACTTTGAGATTTTTGACACAAAAAAGACCACTAAAAAATTGAAAAAATAAAAAAAGTATAATAAAGCAGAGGAAGTTATGTTTAACAAAGTTTGCTTATATATATATATATATATATATATATATATATATATATATATGTGTGTGTATTATTAAAATGAACATACTATATTTATTTTTAATAAACATGATGAATTAAAAATAATAAACGGGTAGAACCGGTTTGTTATCGCTTTCATTTTTTTTTATATGAATACATGTTTAGTAAAAATAAATATGGTCTGTTCATTGCCATAATAACATTGTGTACTACAACATATATATATATATATATATATATATATATATATGATGATAATAATCCAGGTAAAAACATCCACAGGGTAGTAATCCAAAAAATTTCAACCGGGTTTATAAAAAGTGCTCAATATCAAATAGTTTTATATATATGATAATTTTTATTTACATAGACATTTACAAAATCTGCGACACTAGCATGTCGATGTTATCGATCAACAGTTATTATAAACTGAGATCTCATCAGGTAGTTAGAATCCGATTTTAACCTCAGATCATATTTGGAGAGAATGAAGTGGAGAGAAAAAAGAAGAAAAGAAATTTAAAGTTTCAAAATTCAGGGAGTCACGTGGTTTAGGACCTTTAAAAATCAAAAGTTAAAATCTAAAAATAAAAAAAATAGAACAAATAAAACAAATGAAGTGAAAAGAGAGACATATAATGACACGGGTAGGATGAAGATAGATAGGTATATAGAACAAATGAAGACGTCTGTTGATTCAGACAGAGGGGGGCAGATGAACATGCAAGTTAATGTGTCAAAAAATCGACAGTTATTTCAGTTCAGGCGAACAAACGTATTGTCAAATAAACAGTAATTATGTGTGTAGGCGTGCGTGCGTGCCCCCAAATCGGCCGTAATTGGTAGTATGGGCGTGCAGACGCGTGTGATGGGGGGCGTAAGGGGTTGTTAATCAATTGTCACTAATTCTAAATTTATACTGTTTTATTTTTTATCTAGAGTTTACCAACTTATCATTAATAAATCAAACAAATATACTAGTAAAATTATTAAGTCTAACATAATTATTAGTAATAATAATAATTATTATTATTAATAAGATTAATAATAATTTAGAAGTAAGTAGCAATATAATGGTTGTAAATATGGTAATATGAATCCGTGGTTGCAATAATACTAATATTAAAATGGTAATAATAATATCTATACCAACACATACAATCGCAATGGCAACCCCAATAATTCTAACAATAGTAATAATGATACTAAAAAATAATAAATAATAATAAAAAAAAATACCAATAGTGGTAGTAATGATAATGAAACTTTTCTACACACCATACAAAGTAAAATATCTGCCACTCTCCATCCAGAACAACTAAAACTAAATCAAAAATTGAACTAACTATACAAAGGACACATCTACTGTCCCAGGAACAGCGAAAATACTTAAATCTCTCCAACACCCTCCTCACAGAACACCAAAAACAATTCTTCAACCTAGGACCGAACTGCCACCTCTAGAAAATATGATTAAAACATTAAACAAAGCTAAATAGAAATTCTTAACCAACATATTCAAGACTTAAAAGCACAAGATCGACATGCATCCAAACTTAAAAGATCTCCTAAAAGCTGAAGGCATTAAAAACAGATACACCCACCGACATCGTACTTCCTCCTAACCCCAGCACTAAAAGAAGCCGCTAACGAACTACATAATAACAATGACATCACCATTCCCATGGCCGACAAATCCAAGATATACACTATCTTAAACAAAACAGATTATAACACTAAAATAAACAACATCCTCTCAACTAAAACAAAATTCAAACGACTTACAAAAAACCCAGACCAATTAAAAAAGAAATCAATAAAATAATAACTGCGAACAATGCTGAAATAGGAACAATAACATTCAGTAAAATTATAGGCGACTACAAACCTGGCTATATCAACGGTAAAATAAACACACACAAAAACGGATACCCCCTCAGACCCATAATCTCCTAAATACCCACTTCCGTATACCCCATCGCTAAAACTATTAACATTATCCAACCATACATACCGAACAAATTTATTACTTACTGTCTGAGGCACCCTGCCCAGGCAATTTTTTGAGATTCAGCTCACTCTTCATCTCTAGAGTGAAAATTCCCACCTTCCGACCTTGTGTCACATTCTACTTTGTGGGAAGTAGATAAATAGCCGAACAAATACAGTATAAAATCCACAACTGAATTCATATACCTACTAAAAGACCCCCCCCCCCCAAACAAAATACGCCAAAGCTTCCATCAACGTTCATAATCTATTTACAAACGTATCGATACACGACACCATAAAAATCATCCTTAACCAAGTTTATAAGCACAACACTATACCACCCCCAACAATAAACCCCCAAACCCTCGAAAACCTTCTCCAAAATGTCACCACATAAGTCCCATTCACTGACCCCTCCGACAAAATATATATCCAAATCGACGGCGTCTCGATGGGATCACCCTTAGGTCTCGCGTTCACTGAAAACTACATGTCACACACGGAAAATAAAATCTTCCCTAACTTAATAAACAAACCTCATATATACACCAGATATGTTGACAACATCCTTATTGCCACCGAATCCCTAGATAATATAAAAAAACTCAAACAAACCCTAGAAACCCATTCAGTACTCACCTTCAAACACGAACTAAATAAAAACAATAAAATCCCCTTCCTAGACGTAATCATCGACTCTAAAACCCTCGTGCAATACACAACATCCACACATAAAAAACGCACGAACACTAACCCCAATTCGCTCAACTACCATAGCGAATGCCGCTCAAAATATAAAACTGTCTTAATAAACACCCTCGTCTACCGCGCGCACAGTATCTTCATCCAAAAAAATATTCTACAAAGAACTAACCAATATCGAACAAACCCTAGTAATAACAATTACCCAAATAGAATTGTCGACCAACAAATGAAACTATATCTAACCTCCCTACACCAAAAGTATCAGACAAAAAGGCACAATAAAAATTACATTCTTTTCTTATACTATAAAAACAAATGCACTCTAACTACAAACTCGACGAAAAAGCTATAACTAACATAATAAATACAGTAAACCAACCTATCATCAACAACAAAAAGTAAAACTAATAATTAAACCTCTAACTTTATAATAAAACATAACACTATTAACTCCCCCATAACCAAACAAACGTACTGTATTTGTTTAGATTCCCATTCGAGGAATGTTTCCCCAAGACCCAAACAGACAAACACAGTACTTATATTGGCCATACAACTACAAGCCTCTCCTAACGCCTTACCCATCACTTAAATGATATCAGTGCCATTAAGCGCACATCACCACACAAAAAAGTATAAAATCAACAGAATTGAGAAAAATATTGAAAACAAACACCAGGATCATACACAGGAACAATCACACGTACCGACCCAAAATCTACGGAGCTTTACACATAAAAAATACAACCTACGATTAATAAAAATACCATTCACCACCGGTACTAATGCCTTTTCTGTATTTAACAATTAATATATTTAAAAAATCCATAAATAAATAAATAAACGAATAATAAATAAAGATGTATACATATATACATACATATGTTAATGAATAAGTATATGGATGAATAAATAAAAATGATAAAAAGGCTGATACTAATGATAACTTCCTGAAGACGTTCGAAAGGCCGAAAGCGCTTGAGGGATGGCCCATGACACAACGCTTGGTTCCACATTATACTAATTAACACCCGGAGACCGCAAAATTGCCCGCCGCGTCGAAAGTTTAACGAGAAAATTGCAAAACGAGAGAGCTCCGTGGTCTTTAACGAAGCATGTATACATACATATATCTGTAGAGCTGCGTTCTACTATTTCTTTTGCACATTTTCTTCTGCAAATTTTACTTAAAACTTTTGTAATTAAATCAACTTTGAAACATCAGTTATTGTCTGCTTTTTGTTTACGTATACAAAACGCGTTATTACTACTACTACAACATACTGCGTGGAGTGTGTGTGAATTATAATTTAACGCTTGCATATTGCCAGCATTCCGGTCGTGCTAACGAAAGGGGAATAATTGCAATTGCTCTATAGGTTCATGTAATATTGTCATTAATAATTTGATAAATGGATGCTAACATGAATTTACGTTTAACTTGAAAACATTTTCGTCTATATTAGAGATAGATAATCTTGTATCCCGGAAATAGAATGCAAATTGGCATCATTTCATACAGTTTGTATGGGACCAAATTAATGACAATCTCTTCATTAGATGAACTGGACAAACTCTGCTCACAATTTCTGATATTGGCAGGAAATGAAGTTTTCAGATGTTCCCCAACTTTAAAGTCAGGTTATGAAAATCTTTTAGTCATTAGGAGCAGACTTTCAAAAAACATGAACATGTGATTCCAACGAAAGTAAACATCGAACACTTTTAAACCCGATCACATCGTGAGGTACAGTTGGGGTACCCTTGTTTCGTTGTCATGATTCTTTCCGATACTAAAATGTTGTCTTTGTAAAGGAAAAGCTAAGTTCAAGAAGCAATAGCTATAGCAATGTATTCAATAACTTCGATAATGGATACATTTATTTTGCCGCCTCAAATAAAAATATTTTGATTCTAGATTTTTTAAACAGAAAGGGATTATCACAAGTCAACGTCAGTGATTTCTCACCAACAACAATCACTGGTGTTCTCTAGTCTGAGTGACAACGAGTCTCCCCATATTTCCAGTACTCTCCACCTCTTTTCGATCACCATAGCAAATGACCTTACGGTATCTCAACAACCGCCTACCATTGATTTCTCGCTAGCAACGACCATTGGTCTCCCCTGGTATGTGGGTGGCAATAAGCCTCCCCAAGGTCCCAGCACTCTTTGAACTTTCACAGTAGGTATCTGGTTAGTGCTGCCCCTCCTCGGTCTTCCCATCCTCGTTGACCTTTTACGACTATTTGGTGTGGTGTCAGCCGAGGCGTCATCATTTTTGGGAGGGAAGCTTATATTTCTTGCAGTTTTTGTTCCTTGGTCATGTGGTGGTGTTCTTTCTGGGTTTTTTTCTTACTATTATAACTTCCATATGACTGGTTACCATTCGTAGCTTATGCAGATATGTTTCCATATTCGAGGATTTTCTTTAATATTGCCGTCCTTTGTATAGTCTCAGTGATCCCTTTGATTCCAATTTCTCCCAGTCTTTTCTCCAGGTTTTTTGTACTGTTCCTAGTGCTACTACGATTATTGGTATTACATTGACTTTCTTCATGCTCCATATCCCTTTCAGTTCTCTGACAAGTTACGTGTATTTGCTTCGTTTTTCCGTCTCCTTAATCTTCACTCTGTGGTCTGTTGAAACGGCAAAATTTATGATTTGGCAGGATATTTACTTGTCGATTATTATAACATCCAATCTCCTTGCTTGTATGAGTTTACTTGTTTGTACATTCATATGTCAGAGAATTTTGTGTTTTTCGTTTTCCAGTACTGTTTCTGGTTTATGTTTGTACAATTGTTTTGCGTATTCGAAATGCAATCGTTTACACAGTTCCCTGTGTACTGCTTTCCCCACCTAGTCATGTATGTTCTTGTATCTTTTCGGGGCTAGTTTACTGCATTCACTTATGTTTCATCTCTTTGTCCACACAGTCTGCATTTAGTGTTTTCCTGGGTTTTATCTATTTTAGCTATAATGTAGTTTGTCCTAATCGCATTGTTCTGTGCAGCCGTCAGTAGATTCCGTTTCTCTGTTCAAGTGTCCTTTTCTTAGCCATGCCCAGCTATTTTTTGTTGGTTTTATTCTCTTGTCAGTCTTTTGAAGCGTCCATGTCGTTGGTTTTCTGCCAACTTTCTTTTCTTGTCTTTTTGTTTCTGGTTTCGATGCTTCCCAAGTTGTTAGTTGGGACGGTGTCTCTTGCTGTGGTGGTGATCCTTTCCGTGTTCTGGGGCATGTATTTTTCCAGTTCCTTTTTTTTGTCTTCCACACAGACTTCTATACTTACCAGTTCTCTTCCCCCTTCGTTTCTTTTCATGTAGAGTTTGTCCGTATCGTCTATTGGGTAGTGCGTTATTATTTTTTTTAACAAGCTGTAAAACTCGCTCACGCCGGTTTCTTCAACATTTTCTGAACTTTAAATCTAACTCATGGAATTGCTCCAATAAATAGGGGCATATTTTTAAACTCTCCCACCCCCAACTTGTGTATCGACAACCAAGACCATGCAATATTCTTTAGTTTGTCATTATCAAATTGAACCATAAATCATTGAAAACTCAAGTCCTGATTCATTTGCCTCTCTACGAGGGCAGAGTTAGACACAAGGGCAGTGTGTAATGTGGAGTAAATCCAGCTCTCCAAAAATGAGCACAAAAATTGCCTCAGTCGTAACTTCTTTTGCTTACTTCCAGCTAAATTATGCATCGGTTTACTTAACCTTTCGACGTTTGTTTAAATGAATGTTTAGAATGTGCATTTGTCGAATGAGCGGGGAATGACTTCATCGTTTTTGGTAGGCGTTTTGAGAACATCTCTCTCGATCGTTCTCTGAACCATTAAGTAAAAATTTACTTTAATAATATAGCATCATGTTTGCTGAACCTTTTACTTCTGAAACCAGGTGTAAATGTTATTTTAAATCCTCGAATTAATATATTTATAAAAGAATATAATTTATAATATAGATTGCAGTTATTGCTTTAATGCCGTTTTGTTTAAGTTTAAAATAGCATTTTCGTTGTGAAACGCACACTTTGAATAGACGCATCTATGGGTTCCCTTAATGACTATTATGACGTGTGAAATTTTATATTATTAGAAAAATGTAAACCATTGGGTCCCACATTGAGCTTTTGAGATTGTTTGAATCGGGAAAAAGTGAGTTTGCAAAACCAATTGAAGTTTTCAAAAAATCAAAAATCTCTTTCTCTCACTTTCTCTCCCTTTCTTTTTCTCGCCATTTCTCTTTCTTTCTCTTTCGGTTTCTCATTTCTTTCTCTCTTCATTTCTTTTTCTCTTCCTTTCTTTTTCTTTTTCTCTCCCTTTC
>OY744516.1:114960492-114975492 GCA_963556195.1 Sepiola atlantica | reverse complement strand
TGAAGCATAAAACTTTTACTATAATGACCAGATTCGGCATTAAATAACCCAAAAAGGGTTGATATGCCGTAAAACAAAACTACCAAACCGTCATCCACCGCAGTCATACTTTGGCTTCACACCCGCCAATCATTTGGTGAGTTCGTCGTTCAGTCTGAGACCCTTTAACGGATTTGTTAGGTGTGATATCGTGTATGCTATCACTATACGCGCTCGTTGTCAGGACCCACAAGTGTCCTTTCTCTTGACCGATTACAGGAACACGAGTTTTATATAAAACTAGCTGACTTTGCCAGCTCGCTATTGCTTCGCAAAGTTTGCTACGTGAAATACTTGAAACCAGAATTTTAAATAATAAACATTTAATTCACGAGTTTCTTGCAAACCCAATACCAAAACTTTCGCATTTGTTTGTATAAATAAACATTAACATTTTTGTGATGTTGATACAAATTTGTTTCTTTCAAATAAGTCCCTAATGAAATCAAAAGAAAGAACAAATCAATTCGCCTGAGAATAATACGACGTCGTTAACGAGAGAGAGAGAGAAGGAGAGAGAGAGAGCGCCAGTTAGTGAGACAGTCAGACAGACACCCGCCCCTTCCTTTTTCTCTTCTCGCTTTTGCCTGTCGATAGAAATTCTAGCGAGCGATGTTAGAAGATAGGTTTTTAGAAAGTTATCCATTAAAAATATTTTAATTAATTACTGTTTATATCGAATTAAATATTGCATGCATATAGACAAAATGGGGCAATGAAGTTACAAATGTGTAACACGAAACATTAATTTACTTTAGACGATTTAAAAATAGTTATGCTTATTAGTCATAAAAATAATTGTTTTTGAAGCGTCCTTCAATAGTATATATATATATATATATATATATAAGTATTTCAAAATATAGTGTATTATTGATTTAAATAACAGTAACCCGTTTTGATGGTAATATAGGAGTAATAAATTTAAAATCTTTCGCATTTAACAATTTATTTAGATGGAGGTAATAAAACAAGTATTTTTCTAGCTAGTTTGTATGTATTAGACGGGCCGGCGTATTGATGGGCATTAGAAAATCAGAAGTTGTAGGGCTGACGGGCCGACCGGCATAACAACTAAAACACTATTGAACCACATTTAAAAAAAAATCTAAATAAGTAAAAATATTTTTTTTTATTCAAAGTTCTTTGACAAATTAACTTCTAGCTATTATGTTTCATATTTATGTTATAAAAATGTTTTTATCTAATTTTAAATTAGCAATCCTTTTCCCGCCGCATTCTGTTGGTACCGATACTATACAGATAACCGTTCTAAATTTAAATCTTGTCTGCATATGATGCTGCCTATAACTTAAAAAACAAAAAAAAAACAAAAAAAACGTAGAGATTATTTTGTTTCTGAATTTTTTAGATGAAGATTTATAATCTGGGTTATCTATTATCGCAACGTTTCGGTCGCTGTAACCTCCAGCCTTCTTCTGGTGTATCTTTTCGAACTCGGGAATATTTCTGTCGAACTCGGGAATCTGGGCGGAATTTCGAACGGAGCCCTTTATTTAATTCACGGTGATAGCATGCTCTCGTTCCGTCAGCCATGACTGAGAGAAGTATTCAGTAATTCGTAATTGAGTATACATCCTCGACAATAAGTCCGACAAGTGGGGCGCTACGCCAAGAGCTGCCCTGCTCTGTTGAGCTGATATATTGTTCTGTACAGTCCTGAAGTTTACTATCCCAGGCTTTACCTCGTTTTGAGAATAGTTTAGTTTAATGCTAATCGCCTGAGGCGTTTCTACCGAAGAATGCTGACGTGGTTGCTAAGGCATCTTCTGTGCGGCCAGAATGTCCTGTCTGGTGCACTGGCCTTTCTATCTCCACCTACCGACCTTGTGTCACATCTTCCCGTGCTGGAGGGAGGTAAATACGCACCCATTCGAATACAGACTAGAAACGAAAGAGAAATTAAGTATTTTAAGAATATAAATAACACATCTTATAAACTTTATTCAATAAATACATAATTCAACATTAGACAAATTGGTACTGATATCGATTCTGAACCAGTTTTCGTGAGATTCGACTCGGAAGCATTCGGCTGTCCTATGCAAACGCCCGAGAGTTGACGAGCCGATCTGTACCAGACGACAATTTTGATACGGTGCTGCGTCCTATGATAATAATGTTTTGCTTGTTTTGTTTTTTGTTGTTGTTAGGTTTAGGGTAAGGGTTAAAAATATTTATTTGATAACAGTAATTTCGCTGTTTTCCTTGTTTTATTTGTTTTGTTGTTTAAAAAATTTCTTGCAACTATAACTAAAAATTATAGGACGCAGCAACGAATCAAAATAAAATTTAAAAAATTATTTGATAACAGTAACTTCGCTATGTTTTGCTTGTTTTTATTTTTGTTTGTTTTAGAAAATTTCTTGAAAATATAACTTACAATCACAGGACGCAGCACCGTATCAAAATTGTCGTCTGGTACCATTCAGCTCGTCAACACTCGGGCGTTTGCGTAGGACAGCCAAACGCTTCCGAGTCGAACCTCACGAAAACTGGTTCAGTATCGATATCAGTACCGACAAAGTATTAAACTTAGATTTAGATTTAAAAAATCTTTTTTCAACTCTCAAATTTAAAAAGCCGGTATCCGGAGTGTTATAAAGTTTTATCGAGTGTCCTGCTGCCTTGGCAGGCCGATGGCGGGCTCACGGTGTTCCCTCGAATAATAGCGTAGAGCTAGGTCAATTTACGATGGTCACCGGTATGGCGCGTCATTAATAAACTAAGGAAGTTGAGGAAGTCGAGCGTGACTGGGCTAATCGCTTCACTCGACCCCACGGTGATCAGTTTGAGATTCAAATCTGTCGAGGTGACGGGCGTAATTTGATCGCTTGCGGTCCTTCACTTACGCTGCTAAACTGACTCTTGAAAAATTACGCGATTGATTAAAAAAAAAAAAGGAAAGTTTTTTTTCTTTCTTTTTACATGTAAAAACGTTTAAAGATGTGTCTCCTCTCTACGTCAAAACTAAGGAGACGATCAATGTAAGCAAATAGTTTTTGCTCTTAAAATAATTTAAATAAGAAAAAACCGGACATTATCGATTTTTGTATTGCTAAGCTAATATTTTGAAACAGTAAATCGAATTTATTTTTAGCGGTTATAGATTTAAATAGCTGATGGAAATCCAACGGTTTAATTAAAATGGCTACGCTGATTAAACATTTTAATTCTTTGGGTTTTTTTTTATTTAGAGAGGAAACAGCGAAACAAATAAGACATCTGGTGGAAAGGAAGAGAGAAAGACCGACCTCAGTGCTTTATCTGATGAGACAATCTGGCGTTTGGGTAGCCTCAAGTTGAGTGAGTGAATCGTGTCCCCTTTAGTTTTCGGTATTAAAAATCTTCCAAGATGCCCACTCCACACTTTTATTTTTGCCCTTGACCTCCAAAAATTGTTTTATCTTGGAAAAAGCAACATCCGCTCCTGAACCCCACTTCTATTTCTTTTGCTCCCACTTAAGTCCCACTCCCACTTAGAGATTGACTTGCTTTTTTCGTTTCTAAACAAAGCGGAAAGCAGTCTACGATATACTCTTAAACAGGCTTAGTAGAATTTTACTAACCTACCTCTCATTTTATTTTGTCCCCTTACGTTTTTCTTTTAAACTCTTTTGAGGGTGTTTTTTGTTGTCCCACTCCCATCTTTTTTCCAATGAAATTGTAAATATTTTTTTGTAAATAAAATTGATTTAAAATCACTGAATATATTTTAAGGTAGTCTATAAAGTAAATGTGGTATTTTTGTTACTGCTGAAATGAAAGTGATGGACAAATGATAAAAAAATGAAAGGAACAGTGCTTGGACAAATGGGTCAAAATGTGTCGAGTTAAGAGTAAGACACAGAGAGTATGACCAACGCCTCAACCTCACACTTTTGAGGGCCTTGTGCCTAATTTATAAGTAAAACTTTTTTTTAATTATTTGTGAATAAATAATTCAAAGTGTAGTATCTGTTCTTTCCTCAGTCAACGGACTTTGTCCCAATCCAGAATGCCTCTCAGAATGCCCAAAGGGGGGGGATTTTCTCCGCATTACAAACCGACTTTGTATCAAACTTTGCCCTCGTGGGGAGGAAGGTAAATAGGGATAAACTTGTGGTTACCATTATTATATACAAGGTAGATATTGATGCATGAATAATGATATTCTAAATGTGAATTACGGCATAGTAGTTTTTATCGGGCATTTTTTTCTGACTGTATGGATTATCAACCATGCAATTTCGATGAATCAAATAAGCTAGTGTTTTAATATTGGACTATATAAAATTTATGGATGCATTCTATTTCATGACATGTTGTTTAGATGTTATTTTGTGACGAAAGTAGAAATTTGAAATGTTTCCTTTAAAAGATGTTACTTCTTGCGTTTCTGACGACACACTTATTACATTTCTTCTTGAAACGTATTAGATCTCTGGGTGTACACCGGTCGCATTTCATTCGCAGACCTTGTGGCATTCGTTCAGTTCACTTGTTAATTAGTCTTACTGCCTTTGCTCAGGATTGAACTCAGCACCGTGTGATAACAAACACCAAGATGAGAAAAGCAGTTCGATACTTATAAACTATAAAGAATACTGAAAAATTCTCATCTCAAAAATACGGACAAATGAAATATTTAGATTTCTTTTTAGCTTGAGCCGGGCTGGTGAGCTTATGGATCACTGACCCCAAATAGCCGAGTAAATATCTAATGACCTGGTTGACCTCTCAACTGGAATGCCAATGCTCTTAATGTGCTACTAAGTAATTGCCCCAAATCTAAGTAAGTAAAATTGTGGACACGCTATTTGATCTGACATTTGTTTTCAACTAACTTGTTGCATGTCAATCTCCGGGAGTTTGTAAACAATTATTAGTTCTTTTTGTGCGGCAGCTCCACCATCAGAAGTAATGAGAGGAAGACCTCAACGCTGTTTCGGAGTCTACCTTCCGCACAGTCTATTGTTTTAAACATTGTATGGGTAGCATCTGCATCCGAAAAGGACTAGAGTTTTATCTGTATTACATCAACTTCTAAACAAGTGTTCATTGTGTTTCGGAATTTTTAAGATGAACATTGATAATTTCTCACAACGTTTCGACCGATGTAACTGCAAAGACATGTGGCGTAACGGATAAAGTGCTAAGTAATTAATCAGTTTTAAGTGACGGTCTTCTGAGGGGCTGAGGGTTCAATCCTCAGTGCAGGCAATACTAAAAATAGAATTACTAATTAAGAATTCTACTAGGTCATGGCTGACGGAACAAGAACAAGCTACGCACGTGGATTAAATAAAGGGATTCTGTTCAAAATTCTGTACAGATTCCCGAGTTTGACAAAAAAAAGTGCCTGAGTTTGACGAAACGCACACGGAGAAGGTGGGAGGTTACATCGGCCGAAACGTTGAGAATAACATCCAATAGTAGTCCGAATAATCAAAAGTATTAATTATTGATCCAAATTTTGACTAAACAGTGAGAACTGGAACAACTATACACCTCCATGCTAAGATTAGTTTTCGCTTCGTCCACGCATTACTGAACGAAGATCTTGGTCTGTCACGTTCAATATTGAAACGACATTTTCGTCGCTAGAAAGGCAGAATGAATAAACGCACCTGAAGAATATCCGGCCATGTTTAATAAAGATAATAAAATTAATCTTTCACACTATAGTATAGATCAATATGTATTTATTTGTAAATATATTTCCGTGCCGTCATACTAAAGTCTACCCGACGAATGGAGCACTCAAATCGATTCCCAAAATTAGACGTTTTTCCCTTTCTGCTTTTCATACCGATTTATACGTTTTTTGATAGAATTTCAAAAATCATGGAACACTGCATTTAACAAATGTATCTTTTTTTTTAATAAAATGTTTAAATTATTTATATACAATTAAAACGATTAAATATTGCTTGGTTAATGCTTGTTTAAAATTAATTTTGTTCATAGAAACGATTGTGGCTGTAAGTCAATTCGTGTCAAATAAGTTAAAGTAAAAATGTTCGCTTATAGCTTTGCGGAGAATGTTTAATTTGTGGATAATTTCGTTGTATTTTCTCATAATAGTCAGTAATTCTTAATAAAATAATTAATTCAGCCTTTTTCCACCCAATATTTATTTATATAAAAGTGTACCATTAGGTGTCCAGCATTATGAAATCACCCTTGAATAGGTATTCCATATAACATCAACCAGTGCAAATTCCACAGTATCCTTAATCTGTTGTATATTGAAATGTAGACTTACAACAAATATCTTGCTAAGCTTGCTGGAACAATGGTTGGACCATTCTGCCGCTCCCGAAGAAGGTCGGAGGTTACATCGGCCGAAACGTTGTAAGTATAATATCCCAGATGAGAACAGTAGTCCGAATAATCCAAATAATACAAAATCTCTAAAAATGTTTGATACTGCAAAGGGTTTCATACAATCCTGAATTTCCATCAGTCTTTGTTTTATCGCCATTCAATGATATGCGGGACACTTTGATGATTGTCTCATCAGTAGGAGTTGTAATCTTGAAACTTAATCCCACATAATTTTATATGTTGGGTTGTCTCAAGTATGTCAATCAAACTATATATGCAAAAATAGGTGGCTCATTCAACCGTTTCAGGGAGTACTTGACTCCTGACGCAATCCTCTACCTGTATAACAGCCATATACGTCTTAAGATGAGATACTGGTGTCATATCTAGGGACGTGTCGTACGGAGCACACTTTATTGTCTTAACAAAGTAAAAAATTCTACAGGTTTTGAAGAATGTAATTTATCGTGTTTCTGTAGTTAAATATAGTGTGACCCCTCCCCCCCCCCAATAAAAATCATAAAAACTGTCACCCATGGAAGTGTAAATAAAATTCACAATCCTTTCTGCAATCTAATCATATTTGATATGAATAAACTTCATCCCATGCCGGACTTGTTCACCAAATTTCAGCCATTAATGTCCAAGAGTCTTTATATTATTGCCGTTCATTGATATGCGGGGTCACTTTAACAATCGTCTAATCAGTAAGAGTTTTGATCCTCAATGGGATTCATACTCACCGGATCTTAATCTCTCAAATTATTATATAAAGGTTTATCTCAAATGTCTATCAAAACAATCCCAAAACTATTCCTGAACTGAAGACGGCCATCAAAGCCAAACTCTGGATAGTGCCAAGTGAGAGGTGTGTCAGAGTTGTTAACAATTATAGAAAAATTAAATCCTGAATTTTCAACAGTCTTTGTTTTATCGCCGTTCAATGATATGCGGGACACTTTGATGAGTGTCTCGTCAGTAGGAGTTGTAATCTTGAAACTTAATCCCACATAATTTTATCTGTTGGGTTACCTCAAATATGTCAATCAAACTAATGCCCAAACTATTTGTGAACTAAAAAAGGACAATTACAATCATAATCAGGAAAACTCCAGGAGAGTTACTGAAAATATTGCATGTAATATCAAGGTGAACGGTGTGGGACATTTATAACTGAAACTTGATGGGCAAGTGAGCCATAGAATGAAGGTGATTTGTCCCCAAAATGGTCAGATTGCAAAAAAAAAAATTGTAAATTGTATTAACGATTCCATGGGTGGCATTTTTAGGGGGTCATTGTGTAGTATTATAAACCTGAGAATTGCATATATTTAAACGATATTTCAACGTACTGTACACCCGAGCAACGTCAAATCCATCTGCTTGTTTACTTATATAAACACTTGTAACAAATGAAGATTAGTCGGTTGCGCCCCAGCATAAAGCAAGACAACCAGATTACCAACGAGGCGCCACCGACTCGCCGAGATTTTGCAAGCTTTCCGAGACCATCAAACTCTGACCGACTCAGTAATGATTTAAGACAGTTTTTAACAGTTCTCTTAATCAGTCCTAGCTTGTAACTCGATACTTTTTTCTTCAAAGTTTTACTTTGAAACAACAAAATAGCGAACATCTAAAACGATATTTAGTGTTCAGTTCAGATGTTTCGTTTCTGCAAGAATAATTCTCAAAGTCGATTATGTTTAAAACAAAACAAAAAAACGAAAATGAAAAAGATGAACTTAAATCTTGTTCCGACGTGATTTGGTTCTGTTTATAAAAATGACTTTCCCTTTTGATGTTTTATTTTTATTTTTCTCTTCATTTAACGAATCAAAAGCCGCTGTTTTGTTTCGTTTGCCAATGAATCCGCCATTTTTATATACTGCCTTTGTTCTTCGTTAAATATGAGAATCTAAATCCTGTAGAATTAATACTGATTTCCCCATAAAGGGATTTCGTGTGTTTCTACCGTGTCTGATGATTTGCGAGGTCGAGTTTATGATGGTAGGTGAGAGACTGATGCATTGTTTATAGTGGTCAGATTAAAATATGATCTCCTGCTCTCCCCAAAACCTTATGCAGCGGTAAAATAATACATTTTAGGTTAAGTCCGATTCAGTTCATTAGATTTTTAACTAAAACTTACTTTAACTTAATCTTGTTTTTTAAAAGCCAAATGCATCATTTTTCTGGTGTAATTACATAACAGAAAATCAAAATAATTTTTAATTCCTTTTTTTTTGCGTGCTTTTGAAGCATGTGATCATTCTACACTATTTTACAGTCCTTTGCTTTATTGTTGTACTCTGCCAGATCTTTCAAGTTTCTCCAGTTTGGCAGTAGAGAGCAGACAATGTAGTGTTGCATCGTATGGTATTCCTCTCCACATTCACAGATGGTTGGTCAGTTTTGTAGCCCCATCTACTCATAGCAACATTTGATCGCCGTATTCCCGTTCTCAGGCGGTTGGGTGTTTTCCATTGCAGCCAGGGTGCCTCTGAACCGGGAGGGATGGCCTCAGAAGGGAGGGATACCCATGTCAGTAGGGGGGCGTAGTCTGTTCTCTTTCTGAGATGCTGTTAGTGATTCAACATGGTTGAGGAAGCTTGTCCTTGAGTTCACCTGTCGGACAGTTGGTTTACGTCCATAAGGGAGATGGCGTTTATCACTGATTACCTAATTATTATTTTTTTTGCTGATATTTATAAATTTAAATCACACCATCTTTAAATTTAGAAAAACAGAAAAACATCTATTGCTATTTCACTAAATGATCACTAAACGGCTCCATTTTGCTTCTGGTTTCTGATATATATATGTAGTTATATATATATATATATATATATATATATATATATATTACATAAATCGGAAGTCGACTAAATATAAACTGTAGGCTTTGCTCAACATTGTTTTCTATAGTATTATAACAATAATAATTTTGGTGTATTTCAAGAACTTCTGCAGTTACATGGATTGTTCAATCATCATAAATTTATTTTTTAAACTCCGAACGCTTTTCCAATGGTAACACACATTCAAGCTGACCCGTTTTATTCTCGATCAGAGCATGATCTTGTTTAAGCTTCTTTTATCCCTGAGAAGATATTACTATGAAGAAAAAAAGATTTTTTCCTTCATAAAGAAAGAGCTTGGTGTTATCGTTAATAGATATGCTGTGCTTGTATACGGTAGAAATAGTTTCAAGTTTGCGTCTCCATAGTATGATAACGCTTCATTTAACTATCACATTTTCCGGAAAGGAGATCAACTATCCCGACTCTAATCGTATCTTGAAAACAATTTGAGACGCGTAACTATAATCTTCTAGCGCAGTTTGCAGCTCGTTTTTTCTTTGTCTCTATTTTTAGTGGATGCTTTCTTTTGTTATCATGGGTGAGTCTATCAGGTCTCTGTACGCAGTATGATGATGTATGGAAATGAAACCTGGCCAGCAAAGGTTGAGGACATGCGTTGGACTGGAGATCTCTTAACAGTGTGATGTTAACCAGGTTAACGCGTATGCAATGATGATGTTTGTCTATATTTATTGTTGCACATTTCGAATCAGTCAGTGTGTTCGACGGTTGCACTCTCAAATCAACTCAAAATTGGCAATTTTGAACTGGACCCACAATGTGTACTTAATTATGTCTTTATCTTTTTTTACTAAAGCCCCCTAAAACCACTCTAGGATAAGGTTAATGAGTGTCAGGTGGACGGTGAGACAACAACACCATGATGATCGGTAATGGTAGTGGCAATTTGGCAGTTTGATTATTTAGGATGACTCAGCAACAATTTGTTTATATTGGACTTGAAAACCACAATGTTGTAGTCAGCCGGGAAGCAGACTCGCGGTATTGAATTTCATAGACGGGTAGTACTGGGAAATAAACTTTGCTAATGGAAGAGTGGAAGAAAGGGAAATTATTGACATTAGTTGTAGCTAGACGAGTTTTTGTTGGGAATGTTTAACAGGAGGGAGGGGATCATAGATTGGAGCACAGAAACGTTGCGAAAATCAAAACCAAATGCAGACAAACAAGTTGGTTAGTTCGAAATTGAAACGGGCTTTGTCTTTAAAGACGCAGAGATGAAAAAAGCTATTTTTCTCTTCCGGAAAGAGTTATTACCTTTGCATTTTTGCTAAAAGGAAAGTGTATGGACAAATGGCGAAAGAATGAAAGGAAAAATGCTTGGACGAATGTGTGAGTAAAACAGACAGGATGACCAACGACGCCCCCAGCCCCACACTTTTGATGGCCTTGTACCTAATTTGTTAAAATGTATTATTTTTTTTTTTTGCGAATAAATGATGCAAAGTGTAGTATCTGTTCTGATACTACACTTCATCTTTTCTATTTTCTGTCAGTGTTAAAAGATCCTTCTAGACTGAGGTAATTTTAATTTTTGCGCAGATCCAGAGTGTCCTTTTTTGGGAAGCTGGTTTTACTCCCACATTAAAAACAGCCTTTGTGTCTAACTCTGCCCTCGTGGAGAGGCAAGTACATAGGTATATATTATTTCTACTCCATTGGAAGTAGAGACTTCTGGTGGTTGTTGGCTTTTCGGGTGTTGAGATTACGTCTCGCCGGAACGATATCTCATCGACGGTTGGGCCGGGTGACGTTTTCGCCATCTTTGGCAGATGATACCCCCACCTATTCCCTCTTAAAGAAACTATATTTAAATAAAAAATGTAATTGAATAATTATGAAAAACAAAATTAAATGATTCGACCGACTATAATGGGTTTAATATAATCAATATATTAATACACGTAACTGCTGTCATCTATATATTAATACTTACTCGTCTCTGTGCCTTTTGGCTAAGATCAAAGTGGAGTATCTGTTCCGATGGATACTGCACTCATATACTTGTATTGTCTTGGCCTTCGGGGCTTGATTTACACCGGTGTATGGGTCTGTCCTGTGCAGTTCTAGGAAGCCCACCCTCCCAGGCTTCGCCTCTCCTCTTTGGGGAGAAGTAAGTTTATTACTTACTGCCCTTACCGGGTAATGCCGACGGGGGCTGCCCAGGCAATTTTTAATGGCCAGAGTGCTTACCTCTCTGGCGCTGGCTTTTCAAACCCCACTTTCCCGACCCGACATATTACTTGTGGGAGTAAGATAAAACTGGCCTTGTGCCTAACTCCTGGAAAAGAGTAAATAAATACTCGTCTCTGTGCGTACGTAAACAAGTTGTCACGCTCGGCATTTAGCAGCAATAGTCACTCACCTGTCTGAATACCGCCATGCAGTATAGGATGGAGTAAGCAGCGAGGGAGAAATGAAACACATGAGAAGATGGATACTATAGACAAGAGAAAGAGAGGGACATAAACGGAAATATATATATATATATATATATATATATATATATATATATATATATATATATATAACGCTATAATGGGCTTGATGTTCTAATTCTTGGAACAATAGTAATGTTTTTTTTTTAATTAAATGGTTATATATATTTTCTAACGTTATTGAAAAGGATAAACCAAAAATAAGCTTGTTCATCAACGTTTCGGCTTTATTTTAAGAAAATTTCAAGGGTTTGTTATATCACAATGTTTTTGTTCTTTTTACGAGACAAACTTATGTATGTATTTTCATACGTACATGTGAATATATATACATGTGTCATGTATGTATGTATATATATATATATATATATGTGTGTGTGTGTTTATTTATACATTCATGTGGTTACATGATGGAAGTTTGAGTTTTGTTTCATTTTACTTCAGTTGAAGTGGGCTAACACTTGATCTCTGTATGAGATACATATATATTGGAATTTTGATTAAAGTTCTCTTTTACTTCTAAAAAGTTCGTAAAACGTTAAGAACATCAATTTTTCATCTCCCTAATCGATCAGTTAACTATTTCATAGAATATCTTTATTGTAGTCGCTTCGTCTTCCCGAATTCCAGGACATGAATTCATCTAGTTTGGTGGAGTATCCAGTTTAGTGCTGTTACTTGAGGTAACATTACTTAGAGGTACACCATTTTTCGTGTGGGGTAGCTATAAAGAATGGATCTTATTTTGGCGTTGTATACGATATTAGTTTGAATATTTGGTGTAGGTTTACTTCTATGGGTAAGTATCCGCATGCCAGGTTGTCTTGACAAATAAACCCCTGTACAGAGAGACATTAGGCACTCTAGGACAGTGTATAGTAGGCATTTAAGTTCTCCCGTATATATATATATATATATATATATATATATATATATGTGTGTGAGAGTAAGTAAAGCAAGCGCCGTTATTATCTTAACTCCGATCCACATTTATGAGGTGTTCAGCGCCGCCAATCGAATTTGGTGATAGCTGCAGTTTCCTCGCCGCCGTCACTGGCGATCAAAACATTTGCCTGCGATCGTATTTCTCTCGATACAACTATTAACCAAACTGCCAAGATGTACATTTACGATAATGTCAACCGACCCTTAAACACACATTTTTTTCTTTATTTTTTAAGTGAATAATTTTGATAAAGCAAAAGTGAATGATGACTTCTCTCTTCTGCGTGTAGAAAGCGTTCGTGTGTAACGACGTCGACCAAGTCGAGTTTTCAGGTATCAGCTGATTGGATACTATATATATATATATATATATATATATATGTATTAGTGTGTGTCGTGTGTCGATACAAGTGTACACCTACTTCAAGAAAAGATGCTTAAGCTGGGTCAATTCAATTAAAACGCTTAGCGATGAAAATGCTATTTCAAAAGGAAGCCTGACCAAATGTCAGAACTAAAGAAAAACAAAGATCGTGAATATTTTTTTAACATTAAAACAATTTTTGTCTGAAGTTATCATTGTTGTCTCGATACTCTCGTGTTGATTTGTGTATTTAAAAATAAGCAGTTTTTTGTAATTACATTTGTTGCGTAAACATTTGGCAATCTCATAAAAGGATGCGGTTATATGATCATATAGTAATGTACAGTTTCTACAAAACTGATGATCATCACCTTCGTAGAAACTGATAGTTGCGATTATATATATATATATATATATATGTGTGTGTGTCTGTGCACCGACATATATAACGTGTTTAAATTACCTACTGGAGTGTTTCAATTACCTACTAGACACGATCCCCGAGTGTATTCGGTCTCTCTGTACAAGGGTTTGTCAGGACAACCTGACATGAGGATACTTCACCCTACAAGTAATCTCTGCCCACTTATTCAAAATAACATAGTATTCGAAGCCCAAATAAGATCCCCTCGACACGGCTATATACTGGCTTATACCAGGAATGGTGCACTTTCTCCAAGTAATATTACCTAACGAAACAGCACTTAGCTAGATGCTCCACCAGACTAGATGAATTCTTGTCCTGGAATCCGGTAAGACCAAGAAAGATATACTATAACATAGTTAACTTGTAAATTGGGAAGAGGACAATAATTGTCCTTACTTCGCTACTAACTCAACGTTTGACAGGTAAAGGAGAACTTTAATAGAATATTCGAATATCAATGTATCTCATATAGAGATCAAGTGTTAGCCACAAGATTTTTGAGAAATTTTACTGAACTAAAATGAAACTGTGTGTGTGTGTGTGTGTGTGTGTGTGTGTGTGTATGCGCGTGTGTGCGTGCGCGCGCACGCGCACGCAGTGTTAAAAATAAAAGAATTCGTCTGTTTAATTATACCGTTTTTGTATTTTTTCAATTTTTCTGATGGTCTTTTTTGTATCAAAAACAAATTAATAAATGTCCCTTAGGTTTCATGAACGTTTTCGATTTTTCGTCGAATCATCCTCAAGTGTCAAAAGAAAATGAACAAAAACACTGGAGAAAGAAAATAGTTTTTTATTAAATACGGCGGAGAAACGCCCGAGGAACGTTTTTAGCATTATTCCAGGAAAGTCGTTGACGATTTAAATTCAGCGACACTTGAATAGCATCACATAATAAAATCGCATTACATTAAGCATTTTAAAATGTTGCCACTGATTTCATCTGATGTTATTAAGTTTAGGTTGTTGTGTTTTATGTAGATCTGTCCCATACATATACATATATGGGTATATATATATATATATATATGAGACAGATCCGTATATATATGTGTGTGTGTGTGTATATATTAGATCTATATTGTATGTATATATATATGTTATATGTGTATATATTAGATCTATATTGTATGTATATATATATGTTATATGTGTATATATTAGATCTATATTGTATGTATATATCTATATGTTATGTGTATATATTAGATCTATATTGTATGTATATATCTATATGTTATGTGTATATATTAGATCTATATTGTATGTATATATCTATCTGTTATATATGTGTATATATTAGATCTATATTGTATGTATATATATATATATATGTTATATATGTGTATATATTAGATCTATATTGTATGTATATATGTTATATATGTGTATATATTAGATCTATATTGTATGTATATATATATGTTATATATGTGTATATATTAGATCTATATTGTATGTATATATATATGTTATATATGTGTATATATTAGATCTATATTGTATGTATATATATGTTATATATGTGTATATATTAGATCTATTGTATGTATATATATGTTATATGTGTAT
>OY744516.1:114946807-114960292 GCA_963556195.1 Sepiola atlantica | reverse complement strand
AACAAGTGCTACACAGAAACAAACAATTGCTCTTAAAGGGACAGTTAGAATCCTAAATATATATCTCGATTGGAGTCTTTGTAATGGCGGGTAAATCTTTGACATCTGATAGGATGCCCCATCCCAGCAAAAAATAAAGAGCAAAGTATATTGAAAAAGAAAGAGGGATGAGTGTTACTGAAATAACGATGTAAGGCTCACAAGGGGTGTAAACGCTCTCTCCCACACCCTCTTTATCGCCCTCCCTCTCGCACTCCCCTCTTTCTCTCTCTCTCTCTCTCTCTCTCTGTCTTGATTTCATTCTCTTTTTTTCTAACTATGTAGTGAACTAAAAACAACACCATGATCAGCAGAAAAAAGAATCACTTCACTCAAAGAATTCAAACCAATCTTGTAGCTGAAGAACCCACACAAAACATTAAACTAGTATTGGTGGTCTACCAACGTTACGTACGACAAAATCACGTTCCCACAGCGGTTCTCGTTAGATCACTGATGCTAAGCCACATTGAATGTGTTCAGTAACAGATGGGTGACCATTTGAGAACACCAGGTGCTGTATGAGGAAGGATGGCGAGACCTCTCTGCAAAAAACTAACGCCGTCAAACCGGATCGCGGACTGCAACCGCAAAAAGAGGTTAACCTCTCTATATGATGTATATTGTTAACAGCACACTGTTGACCACGTGTGCAGGGAATGGAAGTTCCAACATTATTTTTAATTTTCCTATCTCAATGTCAGTTATATTTTTTATATTCGCTAAGCAAAAAAACACTAAGCAAAAAACATTCTAGTAGAAATAAAGACACAAACACATCATTAAAGCTGGACCAAGTATTTCTGTCAATTCGTTCGACCATATTCATTTGGTAAAATGAGGTTTATTAAACAGAACTCATCATTTTACACACTGAAGGTTGGGAGAAACACTGAGCGGGGTGGGGAGCGGTAGTTAAAAGGGGGGGGGGATCAATGCTGTATGTAGTGGGTCGAGTACGTGAGGAGAATAGAAGGTTGAGATGTAGAGAAAGAGTAGAAGGCGGATAGTGAGAAAGATGCATTGGCGAGTAGTAAGTCGAGATGTAACGATGGTGGCGAGGTGGGGTATGAAACACAAGATGTGCGGAAAAATAAAAATAAATGAAAGCACGTGGGCAGGGGTAGAAAAATAAAATTGGAATAAAAATTTATTTTATATTTACTCCCAGATTTTCTATAGCATCAAAATGCTAAGATGAAAACCAATAGGCGCACAACTATCTCCCTAGTTTTAGTATTTTATAAGAATAATAGTGACAGTCGTTTATCCTATTCGTACAGACGTCTCTCCTCGTAAATTTCGGTGTGTGTATCCAATGGCAAATTTGCATTCATTTTCGTACCTCAAGTAGAGACATTACTCGTCTGTTTCGTTGGTCTGTCACGCTTATATTTAAAATATAATTGTCATCTATAAACGCGCAGATTGAATGGACGCATCTTAAGAATGAGTCTATTCGTTGTCAGTATCGATCTTTAATGATGTCTCTGGTATTCAATTGCCTTCATTTTCTAATGAACTCCGTCCTCACTCTTTCTTTCCATGACGCCTGACATTAAGATTTCTTCAAATGTATTTTTAATTTTTCAATGAAGTAGAATTAACGGAAACTTTTTTTAATATTTTATTTGATTCATCTATTTTCAAGGTCAAAATAATTTGGCACGCTTGAGGGTACACACACACACATACATACACACATACATACATACATATCGTAAGATATGAAAATATATTTATGGCAATTAAGCTACACAAAGACATCTGCGTTTTATCTCGGTATGGAATCGTCAGCCTACCCCTAGTCTGACAATTATCTACGGGGGGGTGAACCACGGACGCCTCTGTGTAGCTTAATTGTCATAAATATAATTTCATACTTTACTAGTAAGCTCTACTCACATATTGTGCACTGTTTAAATACTTAAAATCTATACATATATTTTATCACCTTCTAATATTATGTGTATACATAAAAAAATAAAATTATGACCTATTTTTTTCATAAATAAATAAATATATATATATATCTATATCTATATATATAAAGAAATATGTCATGCAATACTTTTTAAAACATCATATATATGCATATATTAAGATTTTTATTTACATAAATATTATTTAGCTACACATTTGTAGACATGTTTCGATTAGAGCCAGACCTGTTCTGACTAACATCTTTTCTTTACGGCCTTAATACTATAGATATATTCACGCCCACAGACGTGCATGTTTTGTCTTTATAAGACTCATCAGTGTGGCTATATACGGCTGACGCACCGGGCGCATAACTCGACCTCAGTTACCACTAACTGTTAAGATCTAACATCTTAGCCAATGTGACCACACAAAACAGCTGCAGAAATGAGAGCGAAATCTATCATGTTCATCATTAATATATAATAATTTTCTTAGACTGACTACTTTCAAGGGAAAAACCTTATGTATTACAGATTAATAGAAACCTTATCTTATCAAACTGCTCGCACCTTAAAGGATCTAATAATTATTCTTAATAAATATTATTCATATCCACAGACGAATGTAGACTAATGGAAAAAGTTGTATCCTGATGTAGGTAAATAACTAAAAGTTATATTAGAAAACACTCGAAAAAATTATTTTCTTTCATAATGTCTTCGATCTGTCCACAAAGTTCCGAATACATTCGTCAAACACTCTCGATTAGTCTTCTGTGTACTACCCGCTTCTGGGTACATATAGATAATAATTTCCCTTAATACCGTGACAGTTTCCGGTGGTCATGAGGATAGGGCGAGGATATATATATATATATATATATATATATATATGTATACACATATGAAAGATGAGAATAAAAAATTGTAAAGATACAATATTCATTAAAACATCAAAAGTAAAAAGCAAGGAGCTTCATATCCTTAATCCGTGGATTTTCAAAGAAAAACTCTTTTCATCAGAGGATAGAAAAACCGACAATGTAATTATGAATATTATCGGCAACATTAAACTTTGAAAAATTTATACACAAAATGAAAAAAAAAGGATAAAGAGTTTTTTTGTTGATGAAAAAGTAGTGTTAATTTTACTCTTACACTATCTTTAACTATTACATAATCCCATTAACCCCGCCCTGATTGATACTAAGTCGGATCGTTCATCTGCCTATGCGTGTCTATCACCTCCAAACCTTTACTTGGATATACGCCCGATAGGGGGAGCATATTTGTACATACATATATATATATATATATATATATATATATATATATTTATATATATGCGGGGACGTTGTCTGGTATCTATGTGTGTCTGTATGTGAGTAGGGTATATATCTATATATGTATGTGGATGTGTATATGTATGTGTATATGTATGTGGATGTGTACATATATATGTGTATATGTATGTGGATGTGTACATATATATGTGTATATGTATGTGGATGTGTACATATATATGTGGATGTGTATGTGGATGTGTGTATATGTATGTGGATGTGTATGTGGATGTGTACATATATATGTGTATATGTATGTGGATGTGTACATATATATGTGTATATGTATGTGGATGTGTACATATATATGTGTATATGTATGTGGATGTGTACATATATATGTGTATATGTATGTGGATGTGTACATATATATGTGTATATGTATGTGGATGTGTACATATATATGTGTATATGTATGTGGATGTGTACATATATATGTGTATATGTATGTGGATGTGTACATATATATGTGTATATGTATGTGGATGTGTACATATATATGTGTATATGTATGTGGATGTGTACATATATATGTGTATATGTATGTGGATGTGTACATATATATGTGTATATGTATGTGGATGTGTACATATATATGTGTATATGTATGTGGATGTGTACATATATATGTGTATATGTATGTGGATGTGTACATATATATGTGTATATGTATGTGGATGTGTACATATATATGTGTATATGTATGTGGATGTGTACATATATATGTGTATATGTATGTGGATGTGTACATATATATGTGTATATGTATGTGGATGTGTACATATATATGTGTATATGTATGTGGATGTGTACATATATATGTGTATATGTATGTGGATGTGTACATATATATGTGTATATGTATGTGGATGTGTACATATATATGTGTATATGTATGTGGATGTGTACATATATATGTGTATATGTATGTGGATGTGTACATATATATGTGTATATGTATGTGGATGTGTACATATATATGTGTATATGTATGTGGATGTGTACATATATATGTGTATGTGTATGTGGATGTGTACATATATATGTGTATGTGTATGTGGATGTGTACATATATATGTGTATGTGTATGTGGATGTGTACCTATATATGTGTATGTGTATGTGGATGTGTACCTATATATGTGTATGTGTATGTGGATGTGTACCTATATATGTGTATGTGTATGTGGATGTGTACCTATATATGTGTATGTGTATGTGGATGTATACCTATATATGTGTATGTGTATGTGGATGTATACCTATATATGTGTATGTGGATGTATACCTATATATGTGTATGTGGATGTATATGTATGTGGATGTATATGTATGTGGGTGTATACCTGTATGTGGATGTATATGTATGTGGGTGTATATATATATATATATGCGTATATGTATGTAGTTATATATATATATATATATATATGTGTATAGTTATGTGGCTATATATCTATATATATATATATATATATGTGTGTATCGTTATGTGGCTATATATCTATATATATATATATATATATGTGTGTGTATCGTTATGTGGCTATATATCTATATATATATATATATATGTGTGTATAGTTATGTGGCTATATATCTATATATATATATATATGTGTGTATAGTTATGTGGCTATATATCTATATATATATGTGTGTGTATAGTTATGTGGCTATATATCTATATATATATATATGTATATGTGTATAGTTATGTGGCTATATATATATATATATATATATGTATAGTTATGTGGCTATATATATATATATATGTATAGTTATGTGGCTATATATATATATATATGTATAGTTATGTGGCTATATATATATATATATATATATATATGTATAGTTATGTGGCTATATATATATATATATATATATATGTGTATAGTTATGTGGCTATATATATCTATATATATATATATATGTGTATAGTTATGTGGCTATATATATCTATATATATATATATATGTGTATAGTTATGTGGCTATATATATCTATATATATATATATATGTGTATAGTTATGTGGCTATATATATCTATATATATATATATATGTGTATAGTTATGTGGCTATATATATATATATATATATGTGTATAGTTAGGTGGCTATATATCTATATATATATGTGTATAGTTAGGTGGCTATATATCTATATATATATGTGTATATGTATGTGGCTATATATCTATATATATATATATGTGTATATGTATGTGGCTATATATATATATATATATGTGTATATGTATGTGGCTATATATATATGTGTATATGTATGTGGCTATATATATATGTGTATATGTATGTGGCTATATATATATATGTGTATATGTATGTGGCTATATATCTATATATATATGTGTATATGTATGTGGTTATATATCTATATATATATATGTGTATATGTATGTGGCTATATATCTATATATATATATGTGTATATGTATGTGGCTATATATATATATATGTGTATATGTATGTGGCTATATATCTATATATATATGTGTATATGTATGTGGCTATATATCTATATATATATGTGTATATGTATGTGGCTATATATCTATATATATATGTGTATATGTATGTGGCTATATATCTATATATATATGTGTATATGTATGTGGCTATATATCTATATATATATATGTGTATATGTATGTGGCTATATATCTATATATATATGTATGTGGCTATATATCTATATATATATATGTGTATATGTATGTGTGTGTATGTGTATTTGGATATATATATATATATATATATATATATATATATATATATGTATGTGTGTATATACGTACCTGCCTGTGTCGGTATGTCCGAAATGACATTCCATATGTATGTATGTATCCTCCTGCATGTGTGTTATGTATATATCAATGTTCACCTATCAATCACTATAAAAACATTTAACTAGCTTTTACATGTGGGATACATAAATCCGTGATTAATGCGATTATAATTTGACTTAATTACTTCACAGTAAATACATTTAGTAAACCCACCTAAACTATAAACAAGAATTAACAGACCTTAAATAATATCTATCTATTGTTAAATAAACATTTTTAAAAATATTTTTTAAATAAACATTAAAAAAAAAAAAAACTTCCTTTAAAATAAGTATTTTTTAAATAACTTTTTCAGGATAATTTTGAAAATAATAATTTTAGCTCTTGACTTCTACAACGCTGACCGCAAAACAAGCACTCATTTTCTTCAAATTCCCTTCATATCTTTCTAATCTACCCCACCCCTATATATAAATTTATTCACCTCGGCAAAATATAAACTCCCTTCCCTTACCCATTAATACCGTTCAGCCTAAGCGTCCACCCTCATATCTCCTTTCAGCTACTTAAAAAGAAAATGTAAGATATGTTTATACAGATGTATATTTTATATGCGTATATGTATGTATGTGTATGTATACGTAGGTCTATCTCTATATATATTTGAATGTATATATACCAGTCCACCTCTATTTGATCATCTTGCATATGTTGCCCAGACCCCCCACCATCAGCAGACAAAAATGGCCATTTTCTCCATCGTCTACAAGCAATACCTTCACTCCACACCGGCTTGAAGATGTCGGCTCTAAATCCATTATTGTAACCTATCAAAACACTGATAAACCAGGGAGGTAGAGGTTTTTGTAATGCACACTTTAATATACATCGAACTCTGACTGACAAACTTCATTCTGAACCCTGTGAAACGGATAATTCCACTCTCGGACTACTGCGCACACACGATGAATTGAATTCTGCCAACAACCGGCTAAAAATCAGCTTCTTAACAACATTTAGACTCCTAAACACTTGTAGTATTCTTTTTCAAATATTCATTTCCAATATAACAACTGTTTCTTTTTTTGACGTGTTTTTGACGGCGACTACCCTAACTGTACGTTTTCATCTCAACAAAAAACTCTTTATCCTTTAGTTTTTTTTATTTTGTGTATAAATTTTTCAAAGTTAAATGTTGCTGATAATATTTGCACTTACATTGTCGTTTTTTCTATCCTCTGATTAAAAGATTTTATCTTTGAAAATCCATGGATTAAGGATATGAAGCTCTTTGCTTTGAACTTCTGATGTTTTGATAAATATTGTATCTTTACAATTTTTTATTATCTTTCAACTCTAGAATGGATTGCTCTATTCAATATATTGAGCTTTATATTATCCCGATATATTATTATTAAACGATAATTCAATTATCTTTAATTTAACTCAACATTCATATACATACATTTATTCATATACATACATTTATTTATTTATATATATATATATATATATATATATACATACATATACATATAAATTTTTAAATAAATAATATTACATTATTTTTACCTACATACGCTAGAGTTTTGAGCTTTTGCTCTCATCAGTACCGAGATGATAATCTTGGACGGTCATATATATATATATATATATATATATATATATAATTAAGAAGATTACAAAATTAAAGACATTAACATTTTTAATATTACAATCACGCTCCGAAAATCAACACTTAACAATGTGTATCCATGTGTACGCGCGTTTCAAAAAATCATTTTATTATTACTATTATATCGGAGTTAAACTTGAGAAATTTTTATGATTTTCCTCATCAGCATATAGACTTCATCAATTTCAATGAATATAATTCTCAGTGAATATATTCGCAATCAGTTACAGGGCAAAACAGCGTTTGCATGGATTGACCAAATACACCAATTAACAACGGCTGACTGAAAAATTAGTATTGTTTTTAAACTCAACTACTGTTTTTTCCAAGTGACTTTAGTTATAGAAGTTGGAAGGCAATTGAAATGTATGCCGTTATGTTATATGTCAGAGACACACTCGTCTATTTATAAAAGCCGAGTGACACTGCATAGCCTATCGAGTTGATTATAAATATTCAACATATTTTTACTGCAATGAGACGTTTTTAAAGTATTTACCAAAAATTGTTTCTTTTTTTAGATATCAGTAGCGTCGTCGATACTTACCTTTTACCTATATCGATATTTTCTCCATGATTATAGACATAATTATAAAGATAGCTATTCGGCTTGGTCAAGCTATTTAAAGAAAAAGTAAAAGCTGTCATTTTTTTAAATTTTTTTTTTAGATTATAGTTATGTCTTATCTGTCGTCGACGGGTACGTCATTTATTACGAACGGAGAAAACGTTTGGTTTATTTGCTTTACGGCATATCGATCTTTTACGGAGTCGTGGAGTTCTTTATGTTAATTATCCAGTAGTTCTGTATTTGCAGTTATCAGGGGAATTCTTAGTTGTCTTTTTTAAATACTGAAACTAGAAGTATACTTGTCCCATGATGAGTGAACAGAACAATCGTTATGTGTCATGTAGCCATTATGTCCGCTGATGGGATTCGCTTACGACTCTTAAGATGCAAGGTTACATTAAACAGAAAATATACACTTACTTGGTCTTTTTTTACTGTTGTAGCAGTTGATCGGCTAGTTATCTCCAGCGGCATTATCTCCAGTAGTTTAGAACAAAATGAATGCTCGAACAAAAAAGGATTTTACATTGCTTACTAGGTACGTGCAAAAATGGCCGTGACGTATACGGACTATGGTTGTTAAAACGGGATAATCATAATTATTTTAAATAGTGTTCATTTAAATTTTAGTTGCGTTTGAAAGCTAAAAGCCTAAAGTTAATCTCTAAAAAAAGATGTAATTTTATGCGTGAAATTAAATTTTTAAATGAAAACTGTTCTCACGTCGGCTAAAAAATACAAAAATTCAATGAAATTGAAACTTTAAAAAATTCATTTAAAATCTATTTGAAAGATAAATATCAATTTACTGGAACTATTTCAAAGATAATTAGTAAATGAACGTCTTAAGTAAATTAAAAAATGTACATACTTTTTTAGTAAAAAAGTTTGTACATTTTTAATTCAATTTCTTAAGACTTTGCATAATTATTTTTAATATATCAGAGTAATAATACAATTTGTAAGCGATTAAATGTAAACAAAATTGTTAGCAACATTTAGAGATTATATGGGAGCTCATAAGCACTATAATATATAATTTTATTTTTACAGTTATGAAGAAAATATGGTTTTGTAATAGTTTATAGAAATTGTATAATTATTATACCATATTTTCTTTTTTACTTATTAATTCTATTTAATATTTCATTGGGCTCAATGAGATTTTATTTCCGAACGTAATATTAAAGTTCTTTAAATATTGACTAATATATTTTAGTTTTAACTTTTTCATTTTGTTTTAAACGAGTTTTTTTTGTATAAAAAAATGTTCAGTTTATTTTGTATGAATTATTTTTTGTATGCAATAAAACTTTTCACGTCGTAAAAATATGTTGGTGCATGGAAAAACGATATGAGCGCCAGCGATTAAAACATTAAATTTAAATTCGATTCTCAATTTTTTTTTAAGTAAATTAGAATTTTATTTAAGGACAAGAAATACAATTAAGATCAATAATCAATTTTATCCAAAATTTGAGCAAAATAGACGAGATGTAAACAACTTTGTCATATAAACATGCTGTTTTTTTTATTTTGATGATGGCGGGTGGCGGTGCATATATCATCTGTTAATTGCAATACTGGGCATCCATACATCTTCAAGTTAATCGTTAGTAAGAATTATTCCATCTTTTAAATTGTTTTGGAATTGTCAAGTTTCTCAATTTTTTTTTCATTTTTTCATTTTTTTTTTCAAGATTATTAAAAAGATTCTTACGCTGATGATTACACGTTCATGTGCGAAGGATAAATATAATATCACGTTTTAAATTTTCCAGGAAACTTATCATCAAAACCATAGAAAATATTTTTTGCAATTATATTATTTTTTGTGAAAGTATTGATAACACAATGCTTTATTTAATGATAATATCGTTAATTATAGAAACTAATTTTACTTCGAGTTATATTGATTGTATTAATCCCGAATTTAGGAGCTTTTTTTATGTTATATATCAGAAATATTTTAAAAAAGTTTTAATTGTTAACATATACAGTGCTTTATTTTCATTTAAAAAATAAACAAAAATGCATGCGTTTTTTTATTAGTACTTAAAAATTTCACTTTAAAGATGTATTTTGTTTTCACAAAATAATACATTTTCACTAAGATGTTTAAAAATAATGAGTTCATATGATTTTTGATTAATAAATACCGAAATGTTATTACAATTGGTTGATTTTCTGAATTTTGATGATTTTTTTTTTTTTAATTGAAAGGAGGAGTCAAAATGTTTTTACATTTTGGGGATCGGCCATTCATTGTACTTAACTTTTCTCATGCGTATTTCTTTATGTACAGGAGGGCAAAGCACAGGACCTCCTTTGTTTTAAGTATCAACGTTTACTCTTCATCGAGTTCCAATCACCTTACCGTATCAAAGAAAATCTGTTATGTTTATACACATTCCTTTCTTAGCCATGAAAAGTGGTGATTAATTAGTTTTTGAAAATCTTATTTTCTGTGAATATTTTGTTTGCTCCCTCATTCTTGTGACTTGTTCCTTCTCATTTTCTGTGATATTTTCCTTCTCATTTTCTGTGATATTTTCCTTCTCATTTTCTGTGATATTTTCCTTCTCATTTTCTGTGATATTTTCCTTCTCATTTTCTGTGATATTTTCCTTCTCATTTTTTGTGATATTTTCCTTCTCATTTTTTGTGATATTTTCCTTCTCATTTTTTGTGATATTTTCCTTCTCATTTTCTGTGATATTTTCCTTCTCATTTTCTGTGATATTTTCCTTCTCATTTTCTGTGATATTTTCCTTCTCATTTTCTGTGATATTTTCCTTCTCATTTTCTGTGATATTTTCCTTCTCATTTTCTGTGATATTTACCTTCTCATTTTCTGTGATATTTTCCTTCTCATTTTCTGTGATATTTTCCTTCTCATTTTCTGTGATATTTTCCTTCTCATTTTCTGTGATATTTTCCTTCTCATTTTCTGTGATATTTTCCTTCTCATTTTCTGTGATATTTTCCTTCTCATTTTCTGTGATATTTTCCTTCTCATTTTCTGTGATATTTTCCTTCTCATTTTCTGTGACTTTTTCCTTCTCATTTTCTATGACTTTTTCCTTCTCATTTTCTGTGACTTTTTCCTTCTCATTTTCTGTGACTTTTTCCTCCTCATTTTCTGTGACATTTTTTTTTCTCGCTCATATTTTCTGTTAATAAAAATAAAATTTAAAAGATTTTCAAACACTGTCATGAATCATTGATGATTATAAAAAAACAAAAATATAATTGCTAAAATTTCCAAGTTTTTTTTTTATTAAATTTATTTTTATTGATAAATTGTGTGCAGTCACCGAAATTTTGGCGTTGCCGAATTATAAAAGATGCCGGTAAACAAGATGGCGTCGAGTAGACGTGATAAGATAGCACAGTTTGATTCTTAGGGTTGACAAATGCTCGGAAACGACACTACGTCAGTTCAGTTGGGGAGGGGGAAAGAAAGAAAGAGATGAAAGATAATAAGTTAAAGACTGAGATGCAGATAGGGGTCTGCGTTGATGCATGAAATAGAACAAGAAAGTCTGCTGTGCCAATTAATACAGCCAAATCAAATATTCGCTCTTGAGATTAACGACAACAACTTCATTCCGTTTCGCTAATTCCTCCTGCTGACCAGTTGAATAGACACATCTTTTCTTTTTTAACCACAACCTTGGAGCTCACATTGTCGTCCCAATCTATTTGTATTGGTCAAGCCAAAATGTCCTCGTAGGCGTTAATCTAATCTCCTCTTAGAGAAAAATACTTTCCGTTTGTCCACTAATTGGTCTGAAACGGCAAATTCTAGCCAGACCATGGCCGGTGTTAATCAGACCATGGTAATTATAGAACGAAGTGAGTCATTTTAGTTAAAGAAGTACGATAACTACGCTTGCAGTTGACCAGGGTTAATACACGTGCGATTTTTGTTGCATCCTCACCCATAAACTCATTAGTGTGTCAGTGTCTAGTTTAACACCCCCCCCCCCTTTTTCAGAGATGAATTTTCAAAAGCCAATAACCCAATTTAGAACTATGTTTTTGTGAAATTATGTTCAATAAGACCCTTTTTGTTTGAGGGGGTGCATCAAATATTTTATTTGCGATAAAAATATATTTTGTTTACTTGAAATTCTCTAATTGTTGATAGACGTAATTTTAAAATCTTAACAATTTTAAAATAATTAAAATATCAATTCAATTTGTAATCTTTTTCGATAAGTTATCTTCTATTGTGGGTTCATATCTTCCCAACGATATTAGTAATGCACACAGTCAGATAAGATTTAAACTAACCATGGTTTCAAAATATGAAAGTGTGTAATATACTTCAACTAATTATGCGTGACGTTGTCTCTTATGTGTCATGTATCTATTATGTTGACTAAGCGGATTCACTTATAATGCATGCAATAGATCCGACGTGATTACATAGTCCATTCTAGTATCCACTAGACCAATCCCCCAAACATTCGGTTGATATTGAGCGAGGACTTTTCTCTTTGCTCTCCAAATGTATTCTCGTATCCCGCTTCTTTCCTCAATACGGCACAATGGGCCTTGAGATTCGTTTTTGCGTTGCCTTGGACCAATCCTAAGACGAGGAGAAATAGCACGATTTTTCAATGTCTAAAAGTCGCCTTACACCCATTTCCTCAATACTGAATTACCAAACATTCAACAATCATTTCAGTAACGTAAAATATGATACAAGATGATTTCCTTTGTTCTCAGTATTGATTATGAGTTCACGGAGCGGGAAAAGTCATTTAGTTTCAAATTTAGGAACAGACAATCGGATACAACCCAAAACTTACTCCCTCCATCAACCTCATAATATTCTTCATCATTTAACTGACAATCTATCCATCTCATTAACGCTTATCCCCGAGTGGCTTTTCGCCTTGATAAGTAATGATTCATTAGTATAAAAAGACAGCAAGCATAAAAAACTTCAAATTCAGTGTCAACCTGGTACCTTGTGCGACATTAGTTAATTCATAAGCGGTCCCTAGTCAAATGCATATCCCTGTCATGAAGACGTTAGTTTTGCGGGGGGGGGGGGGATGCAGGGAGGTGTCGCCGTCATTTTATATACAGCGTTTTCTATTCCAA
>OY744516.1:114891807-114939307 GCA_963556195.1 Sepiola atlantica | reverse complement strand
TCCGGGAAGATGGAGATGGGGATGAAGTGGACGGATGTTACCGTTTAGCAGCTTAAATAGGAAGAAAATATGTTCGAACTTGGTAGTCACTTATTTTCAAAGCCACAAACATTTTATGACATCTTTCGTGTGAAATTGTAATTAAAGACTTGAATTATGAAATAATTGACTCCTTTCTCATTCGAAATATAATAAAAGTCAAGAGTTTCAATATATATATATATATATATATATAATTACGTGACAGTTTCCGGTGACCGAGTGGATATGGTGACTGCTTGCAGATTCTAGGCTGACTCTGTCAACCAGGTTCGCGCCAAAGTTCAACTGAGTGTCGAGGAGATTGACGATGCATTTGTCTGATACTAGCGCCATAGCCCAACACTTAACTAACGACCATTTCTGCCCCTGATCGGATTTCAGAAAACTCTTAGAAGAAAATACTAAAATCTTAGAATATAGTACTAACAAACAAAAACTCCATATATTAGAAACCCTATATATAAAAACAAAAAAACTCTTATTAACAGAACTAACTGTAATACCAGTAATAATATACTAAAATGTCTATAATTCTAACTATAGTTTCGTACTTATTACATAATTCCCGCCAAAACCATTTATAATACTAACACATGGTTTGTACCTGATTATCCTCATTGCCCTGAAGATGGACCCGGATGGGTCTGAAAGTACTTAGGACATAAATCAAAACTATGGCAGATTCATAGAATAGTTTCCCCCCCCCAAAAAAAACAACAACTAAGATTCTAATTCGGAGTGTTGAAAGGATCTACTAAAGATTATCCAGACATAAGTTGTGTCATATTCAACAAGACTTGCCTGCAAGAGAAGGTGTTGCCTATATATATATATATATATATATATATATATATAAATAAATTATAGCACTTTTGCAGAGTTGAGGCTGATTCAGTACTGGGTTCGTGCTCGACGACCGTCTGAAATTATCACTTCCTACACTGATGATAGCAAAAGCCTGAAACGCCGACGTATGTAGGTTAAGATAATTTTATATTTATTTAATAAAATATTGGGAGATGCATATATATATATATATATATATATATATATATATATATATGCATGCAGTTGCCGTTAGATGTGTAGTAAAATGTTCTTTGGCTCAGAAGGTAATACATTCAACACACTTTGAAGTGATTTGGCCTTCGGGTTTTGATTCTCGACATTAATACGTTTGCTATGTCTAACCACGGTGATGAATCGTCAAACGACTGAGCAACTGTCTGTGGATGACAATATATATATATATATATATATATATATATATATATATATATATATATATATATATATATATATATATATATATATATATATAATGGTAATTATAAAAATGTATCATTTATAAGGATATCCTAAAGGATAACATAAAAATGCCTAATACTATACTGGATGCTCAATATTGTTGGGATATATAAGAGACAAGCAAAAATATTCATAAATGAACATGCTAAGTTGTTTATATTCTCCTGCATGTTGAGCCGAGTGTCAATTCACCCTTAAATCCGGATTTTTCAAAATATTTCTCTCTGAAGCCAAAACATTTTGTGATACAATAAGAGTTCAAATACTATTTGAAAAATTAAAACAGTTTTAAATAATTTAAAAAGGATTTTTTTTTACAACAAAATTTCTCTTTGAAAAATATTTTTTCTTTAATGTTCAAATTCCACTATTACAGGTGTTTAATATGATAAGTAAAATGAAAAAAAAATAGTATGGTCAAAATCAGTATTAACAAAATAATGATTAATAAAAAGATAACAATAATAAGCATGCTTGCCAATCGGCAGTTTAGGGACATAATAATTATATGCAATTTTATATCCTTAAAAGTATACGAAACAAATATAATTGCTTATCTGATAAGTAAAAGCATATAGGTACATTTTTGTTTTATTTTAAAGTTATATAAACACCTTCTAAGGTGAAAATATTGCCAAGATTGGATCATAGTAATCGCAGTAAATCAGTGTTTTACTTAAGTATAAAATGAAAACGTCTCTTGATCGATCGGCTGAATATGTTACTCGTCCAACTCCTCGAATTAATAACTTTAATGTTGCTCACTATTCTTGCTTAATGATTTTTAACTTTAAATAAAAGTATACCTTAACATTTTCGGCAAAATCGTTGGTTAAACATCAGTAATAAGTGACCTTCTTCTGGAGGTTAAAGGTTCAATCCTTACTACAGGCGATAATAACTTAAAATAACGAAAGATTAACGCTCCTACCAGGCCATTGTTGACGGAATGAAAACAATCTATCACTATGAATCAAATAAAGAGTTCAGTTAAAAATTTTGTTCAGGATACCAAGTTCGACGTCTGTTCCCCAAGTTCGACGTCTGTTCCCCAAGTTCGACGTCTGTTCCCCAAGTTCGACGTCTGTTCCCCAAGTTCGACGTCTGTTCCCCAAGTTCGACGTCTGTTCCCCAAGTTCGACGTCTGTTCCCCAAGTTCGACGTCTGTTCCCCAAGTTCGACGTCTGTTCCCCAAGTTCGACGTCTGTTCCCCAAGTTCGACGTCTGTTCCCCAAGTTCGACGTCTGTTCCCCAAGTTAAAAAAACACGCACCTGAGGAAGTTCTGAGGCTTGTAAATATGTGAGTATAAAAATCAAGATTAGAAAAGTATTCTGAATAACTAAAATTAGACAAATTATTAATCCTCATTTAAAAAAATTCGTGTGTATCTGACAACATTTATTAGGGAGTACATTTTTTAGTTCCTTTTTATAAACAGAATTGAAAATGCAAGGACTTGCGTTTATAGGTACTAAACCATGTTTATCAATTAAATTGGTGTTTTAGGCCGAAATCCATCAAGAATAAAATGAGATAAGACGACTTTAGAATAAACTAGAGTGAGCAGCCGACTTGTTAGACTGAAAAGAGTCAAAAACGATAATTGATGGCTTACAAACTAACCAATAGATTTTCATGACATTATTTATGACATTATTTTCTCGTTCTATTTACCAAGGTGTTTCACGATTGATGAACCAAAACGATCAGCCACAAAGTAAGCAGCACAAATGATAGAGAAGCGTTAATTACTTTTATAGAAAGGTAAAAGGATTTGACTTTAGGATCCGCAACAATATAGCCTCAAGCTTGAGGCAAAAGTGTCAAAAGGAGGCGGAGTGGACATGCTCTAGATAACCCAACCGTTCAGTCGACAGCATTGTTAAACACGACGTGAAAAAATGTTGATAACGGGTGCGCATTCCTTTCGGGCACGCATTCCTTCTGGGTGATGGCCTCAATCTTCTCAGTTGTCGACACGCAACAGTGCACGCATTATCATCAACCATGCATAGAGTACGCATTAAACATATAAGTCTTTTGTAAGTCTTTTGTAATCTTTTGACAATTGTTTTAATGTAATTAAACGGGTATTTACTTGCCATTTTAATAGATAAAAAACATACTTAAATGTTACGTTATACACTTAAACAAAACCCATTCTTATATTTTTTATAAGTAACTTCGTTCTTACTCAGTTTTTCATGTGATCTAGGGTTTATGATTTGCGTTATTAACCAGCAACAATAAACTCACACGCACGCACACACACATACATATGTATATATAAGATGGTCCGTCACCGATAGCCGTTTCGTTGCGTCTACGACTCATCAGTGTGGCTAGATGTAAAAGTGTATCCACGACAAGATTCGAATCCCAAGTGGTCGGTCACATCAAAATGTGATCAGCTGTCAATACTTAATCCCCTGTGCCAACAATATATATATTTCCTTATTTTCCTCGTTTATGTACGATAGACACCCCAAGAAATAAATGCTCCAAAAATTCAACATCAATAAATAGTATGTACATATGTCTCACATATTTTTTTTTACTAATCCTATCTTCAGCAAAAAATCATTCTTAATCAATTCGTTACAGGGAAACAGGCTATTTTCTATCTCTACAAATCTACTATCAGGCCATGTATGGAGTATTTTTGTCAGATTTGGGATGGTTAATCTGTCCCATTTGAGGGGTATTGATAAGGTGCAGAAACGTATCTGTGATTTGATTGGTCACACCCTGCTTTCTTCTCTGCATTCTCTCTATCATAGAGGTGATGTCGCTAGTCTGTTTTTTCTATAAAAACTATTATGGCATGTGTTCTTCAGAATTATTTGATCTATTCCTTGCGTCTTTTGTTCCAGCTCGTTTAACTCGTTGTTCTAGTGGTCTCCATATATTCGCTGTTTCGATGCCCCATACTTCCTATTACAGTAGCTTCTTTCCAAGAACTGCAGGCTTGTGGAACTCTCTTCCTGTTGACTGCTTTCTTCCTACACATAGCCGTGGTCTTTTCAAGACTAAGGTCAATAGACATCTTCTGTCTTTACGATAATCATATTTCGTTCTTGTTAGCTCCTTACATCAAGTGGCTTCATGCCTTGTCTGAAGCAATTTTCATAAAGAAAAAACAGAATTGTTAAATGATCGTAAACACACGAAATAAAAATAACCAACAAAATCCGGATACCCTATGTTATTGTTTTTATGCTTTTTCAGATGTTTTACTTCATGGCAGGTTATAGCAATTGTATATTTAAAAAAATGATGGATTCCTTCTTCGAAGTAGGTCTATAGTACAAATAATTACAAAATATTGATTATATCATAAATGTTATATTCTACTGAGTTATAATATGAGCTCTGTTGGGCTTAAAGTCATAATCATTGAGCTAGATTTAACTTAGCTAGATTTTATTTGTTTCATAGACATTTTGAATACTTCACTTTTTTATATTTATATAATTGAATCAATGTTTTTGTTTTCTCATGAGACAACTAAAGTTATCTTAGTACTTTACTTTTTTAAACACACACATACTAGACACCACCCTCAAGTGTTTTCGGTCTCTCTGTACAAGGGTTTGTCAGGACAACCTAACATGAGGATAGTTCCCCTACAAGTAAACCCTGACCAAATATTTAAAATAACATAGTATTCGCAGCACGTATAAGATCCCCTCGACACGGCTATAGACTGGCTTATACGGGGAATGGTGCATCTTTTCCAAGTTATGTTACCTCAAGTAACAGCACTTAGCTGGATACTCCACCAGACTAGATGAATTCTTGTCCTGGAATCTGGTAAGACCAAGAGACCACAAGAAAAAAATACTATAACATAGTTAACTGGTCAATTGGGAAGAGGAAAACTAATGTTAACTTCATTACTAACTCAATATTTGTCAAGTAAAGGAGAACTTTTATGGAATATTCGAATATCTATGTATCTCATATAGAGATTAAGTGTTAGCACCAGGAAAGGGATCCCTTGATTTCTGAGAACTTTGAGTGAAGTAAAATAAGCAGGAAAACCGGGGTTTGTCCGCGAGTGAATGAAGTGTCCTTTTCCTCTACTTATTACACAAAATCCCTTTTAATCCATATATTTAACATTGTATAATATTAAATTTTGGTTTGAGGCCTAACGATGTGCTCAGCTTAAATTGAATAAAAGGTGAAAGTAACGCCTATTTCAATAACGTTCGGTAAATTCATAATTTTTAATCAACTCACTTGTTTTTTTTCTTTCCGAAAATGAATGACGACATCTATGTTCTCATGCTCCAAGCCCTGACCCCCTTATTTACTTTTCTTATATTTTTATTTCTATAATTTTTATGTTATAAATAAAATAAAAAGAAGAAACAATATTTTGCTTTATGGCTTTCAAGCGCGAACGTTGACCTAACGATATCATTGTATCTCATGTAATCAAAATAAAATATACTTACCTAAGTACCCTGAGTAATTTAGTTTCAGAACATATAGGTATGGGGTTCTATCCCAAAAGCCCTAGGGGGCGCATGAACAAATTTATTGATTTTTGGCATAGAAACTCAAATTATCTGATAGTTATCAAAGCAGAGCTCAAGTCCCGTTGTCGGATCTATTGCATCCACTGGGACACGACTACTAACCCCGGGGAAGGCACGAGTTCGCATTTCCCTCAAACACGCGAGAAATAGGAACGCACAGTCTCGATTTACTTTCCTCCCTATGAGGCTGGAGTTAAACAAAACATCGCTTTTAATGTGGGTAAAGTCCAGCTGTCTAAAAAAGGGTGCTCTGGATTGGGACAAAAATTAAAATTGTCTCAGTCTGGAAGGATTTTTTCACTGACTAATGATCGTAAAGATGAAGTGTAGTATAAAAACAGATATTACACCATACTCCTTGCAACAAACAGTCATTTAAAATGTATTTCTGACAAAAGATTCAGTGAATGAATAATCCACCCATGCTGTATATGAAATTATTATAGCGGAACGTGTGTGCATTCATTCACGGCTAACTTCCGGTCCTGATTGATCGTGGGTCTAAGAACAACGACCAATGACACCACCACCAAATCTCGAGTCAGTTACAAGGCCTGCTACTATTACAACGGCCACGATAGTGTTCGTTCATCATGATGCAATCCTCTCAGCCTAGCAAAAGTATGGGACCGGAGGGAGCATACATTTTCTCGTATATATATATATATATATATATATATATGAGATATTGTCCAACAAAAAAATCTTATAGAAAGCGAAATTGGTTTTTATCTAAAAAAAATTAGTCATTTCACAATTGTTAGTACAGACAAGACATTTATAAAAACAAAGCCTGTGTTTTATGAACAAACTTCTTTCGGACATTGTTTACGAAAAAAAAATCATTTTTTCTTACTGTTTCCTTTTTTAACACAATAAATGTGGTGAACAAAAACTACATATTCGCCATTTTTTTTATTTGTTAATATATATATATATATATATGTGTGTGCGCTCGCGCGTGCTATTTGTTAATTTCATTCAAAATCAGATTATTTAGTAAATTAAGGGATAGCCAAGAAGTTTAAACAAACAAAATAGTTGAGATACTGTAAAACAGTTAATTCGAAGTTTTGTATGCTGTCATCGCAATAATGGTCTTGATCGAGACAACAGTGATTTTTGTTTCGCTTCATCTCCTTTCTTTCTGCCCCCCTCTCTCTCTCTCTTTCTTTCCATTTATTTATACAATGCTAGACAGCCGTCAGTATTTAGCCTTTGGGTTGTTCTGAGGTCAAATATTAATAGAAAAAAGATACTTTTACTAATATATATATATATGTGTGTATGTATATATGTATTTATATATGTATATATATATATAATGTCAGTAAAAGTATGTGGATTTAATGTCAGTTTAGTCGAGTTGAGTGTTTTGTCTAAAACATGTTTGACATGCTGTCATTTCCGTTAAACTTTGGTTGTTATTACGCCGGAAGATTCATCTTTGGACATCCTTTTTAAAAACTGAGTTCTTTTCCAACACAGTTGGTATATTTTTTTTGTATTGAAAGTCATTTTTAAATTTGGGAGAGCGGGATCCGTGGAAATGGCCTTAAGTTCTATTTTATTGGGAAAAGTCTTGTTAAAACAAGACATATCAATTCATTTTGGGAAAGTTAATGCGAATTAAGTAATTTCAGGATAATTTTTTTATGTTTAAAGTTCTAACCTTCAAATATTTAGATTGACTTATTCTATAGGCATACATTTTATCTGTATAATAATCCACTTGTATCTTCGTTTGAACGCACATACATCTATTAAAGAATGAGATCGTTCAATTGCTAAAGAAAAAACACCAAAAATTAATTGAGGCAAATCGAAATACTATTTAAAACTTAAACGTGACAGACCAACGGAAATGATATTTCAAACTAAAGAGTGCCGGACCAGACTAGACCCGACGAACGAAGCCACCCCATAGAATGCGTAGACGCATCTAACAACGTTTGTTTTCACAAGATTTTTTTATTTATTTTTCCAACGACGCCATTATTTTCCTTAAAGAATCTCTTTAACGAAACAAAAAAAATCGTTCTACTTAAAAATCTACTGCCCATCCCACCCCCAAACCTATCAGATAAACGTTCTCCAAGAATCGAAGCTTTATTTGTTATGAGTTTTTAGAAACAAGTTTAATAGCAGGTGAATTTGACAGCAGCTTATATCGTAAATATGATTAATGTTTTCCATTCTCAAATAAATTAGAAATATTCACGAAGACACGCGCAAATATTGCACTCACGCATGTTAAGTTTCGTTTTTTTGTTTTCGTTTTTTTTTTTACTTTTAAATGGGCTACTCTGACAGGGGGCATAATTATAGGGGGAAACCTGGGTTGGGTGTTGGGCACAAAGACGTTTGCTCACATTACATTTAAATTACTGCGTGTTGGTACAGTCGGGGAAACAAGGAGCAGGGAGGGAATTCTAAAGACAAGCAACTCGAGGAGTTAAGCTATCAGAGTAGAAAATCTGACGATATTTAGGTACCTCTACGGTGAAAGGGTGAGATTTTGCTGCTCGTTATTTAGGTCGGGGTGTTTACGCTGAAGTGCAGTAAATTTATCGGAGCACATTTAGTAAAACAAGCACAGTGCGGAGATGCGACAGGGACAGGAGCTTGGTAGACAGTGCGAGAGCTATTAGGTTTGGAATGATTCTTTTCATTCTCTTAAAGAGGGATAGTGTAGTGGTTAGTTCAGTAAAACTCCATGCATGGACAAATGGTGGTCATAAAGATATAGAATACTGGCAAATAGAGGGAGCCTACCATCTTTGCGGCGTACTTGGCAGCATCTATGTATTTATTCCACTTCATATTGCCTGAGACTGTCAGACATTTTAGGCGATGCCGGAATACAACACAATTCATTGTACATGTATACGATTAGTTGAACATGTGTTGCTCTTTTAGCCACAACTGTGGGTGATTGTAGGTTTATTCATTTCGCAGCAATATTCTTACATAATTAGACATAATCCAGACGATAATAGGGATCAAAGTGATTTGAGGCATCCCAAAATGAGTATCAAGCAAAGGAACACATTTTGTCTTAATAGCGATTTTTTTACGTTTGACTTCCGGTTTTGTCGCTGATGATTAAAGATTTTACCAACAAAAATTGTAAAAATTAAAAAATTTTTTTGAATACAATTCAATATTAAAAAAACATTTTTTGTAAAAACATCTCTGCATAACATAATTTTATTTAAATGTGATTTTTATATAAAACATCTGCCAAGGCAAAGTTACAAATATGCATATATGACGTATTGTTTTTTTTATAATTCAACCGGAAGTAAAAAAATGTTTATATATTTGTATGTATAAGATTCATTCTTAAACTAATTAACCGATCATTATGAATTTTGGTATAGAGCTGCTAGGCTTAAGGTTATGCAACATGGGCTATAATTAATGTAGTTTTGTTTTTTGCAAAGGAAGTAAAGATGGGTTGGAAGCCCTTTGTGAAATTTCAGATACCTCCGAATTTTGTGAAATTTTCACTATAGATTTTAGACATCGATTCGTTAATATTCCCCAAATTTAAGTTTCTTTGAGGTATTAAATGGGTTTAGGAGGTATATGGACACAACCTCCCATTTGAAAATTCAAAATTTAAGATTTTTATCAAATTTGATAGATATTCAGTAGACACGAATTAAGCAAGATTTCTTGAATTTCAATTCTTTTCTTAATACTCCTTAAGCTTTAAATTTAAAACATTATTTAGAATGAAAATCATGTTATGGATTTTAATCAAACTTGGAATAAGTATTCTAGACATAAAGTTTAGTAGCATTATATTTTGATTTTAATCTTGGTAAGGGGGCATACAATGGTGCAAAAGTGTTCTTTTCACGGAATTAATTGTACCCGCCATGAGACGTGTATTATCCTAGTTCACTATGAAGAACAAATAAAACGCAGCCTTTTCGATTCATTTGATGAGAGGACATTTCAAGGGGGCGGCGAAGATTTCCAATTCAAATATTATTGTGAATTGATTTACAATTGAAGAGAGAATATAATACTTACACAAACTATTGACATTTCAGTAGTGAAGATACGAACGAGAGGTTTCTCAATATAAAAGTATGGGTAACCATAACAAATGAATTACAATAAATAAAAAAATTAAACCGTGAGGACGGTGAAGAACGTCACATTTCCTATAATTGGCTATGGCTTATTTAATTTTGACTTTAATGTTTGATCGGTTCAGCTGGTGCTGATTTTCTTTATTTGTTGAGAAATGTCGGACTTCTGCACGAAAATTGTGCCTCACGACTATTTGGTCTGCATGAAGTCCTCTATGTTAATCGCAACTATTCATTAACCTACAGGATTACATCCCCGACAACCAGAGCTAAGCGGTTTCATACGAAGTCGATATTTACTTGCTTCCCTATGAGGGCAGTTAGATAGCCACGAGATCGGGTTTTGATGTGGGGAAATACAACTCCCCCAAAAAGTGGCACTCTGGATTGAGACAAAAATGTAAAATATTGCCCCAGTCTAGAATGATCTTCCTATTCACTCACCGATGACAGAAAATATTAAGTATAATTTCAAAACAGATGCGACACTTTGCTCCTAGCAAAAGAGCTTAGACATGAAAGGTTTGGCCAATAACGCGCCATGGAATCAACGTTGTCACTGTCACGCATTGATTTGCGGTTTTGCGCCTGACACGCCTCTGCTTGCCACACGCAGAGACAAAGATGACCAGATGACGACGGATTTTGATGCCGACTCCAAAATTTTCACCAGAGCATTGTTATCCGATTTGGGACGCAATATTGCTTGGTGCCAAACGGAATTCTAGACGACAGGGCTCTCACATCGACAAGGCAATTTGGCTACTACTCTTAAAGTTTTTCAGTCCGAATGACTATCTATACTAAACATGAGGACCACAAAATAGTTGTTACTAGCATGTTATATATATATATATAATGAGAGAGAGAGAGAGAAAGTAATCCGACGTAATGGGAAATGAAAAAGGAAAAACCAAAAGATGTTTTTTTATGTATTTATCAACGTTTCGTCTTTATTTATAAGACTTGCTCAGGATGATAATTTAAAAAAAAATGTCATGCAAGTACATAGAAATATTGGGTTAACATGATGGGTTGATGAGAAGTAGTAGTAGTAGTAGTGGTCCTGCACTCCCAGTAATGGCTACTACTTCTCATCAACCCATCATGTCAACCCAATATTTCTATGTACTTGCATGACATTTTTTTTAAAATTATCATCCTGAGGAAGTCTTAAAAATAAAGGCGAAACGTTGATGAATAAATAAAAAAAAGAATATTTTGGTTTTTCATTTCCCATATATATATATATATATATATTACTGAATATCATGCTTAATTGCATTATATATTTTTTAAATTAGACTTTCATTCCAATGTTTACCTAATGCATATGTGTTAGTGTTATGGCCTTATAACTACGTATTGAGATTAACTTAATATTTTCCGTATATTTTAAATTTATTTACATTTAGCATTATAACTGGACACACATTTGTTGGTAGAATTACGCGTGACGGTTTTCGTGTAGATGCGCAATGCTGGTCATATTTTTCAATATGTCTGAATATTTCCTACTTCCTTTAGTCCAGTTCGTTTGACTCGTTTGTCTAGTGGTATTTATCAATTCGCTGTTTAGATACCTCGTTATAATAAATCTTACTATTCCGGTAGCTTTTTTCCAAGAATTGCAAGCTTGTGAGAACTCTTTTCCTACTGACTGTTTTCCTCCTACCTATACCCTTGATCTTGTCAAGACTAAGGTTAATAGGCATCTTCCAACTTTGGGTTAATCATCTTTATGTTTTGCTTCTTACATCAGCTTCATGCCTTGTCTTCCATAAAAAATTGGTATGTTTTAGGAATAAGTATCCAAGAAAATTTCAGTACTTACGTCATTAATTCTGAGTTTCACCGAACACTTCTGAGACTGGCGAACGTTAACGAACTTCACCGAACACTCTACACAATACAAATCGAACTGTTTTATTTTTTTTTTTATCCTAACCTAACCCTATACTAAGTTTTAGTTTGCAAAGACGATTTAGTTCAGTTCTTATTGTGTAGAAACATTTGAACTAGTGTCGGCTTTCTCCGTTCGTATTCGGTACTGCTTACGTCACGACAACGTAAGGATTGCAAATTTCTGTATACATATTCCTAAAAAGCACCAAAAATTCTAATCAAGATTGGCACAATTTCTGTCAGTTTAAAAAAGATATTTTGAAAATGAGCTAATTATTTTTAGATATATTTCCAAATAATTTTATTTATAAGTGGCCCGAAGAATCACTTCGCATTGGTCTGTTATTATTCTCGTCATGACAACACTTGTATTTACTTTTCATTTCTAATTGATTAGCTTTAGCATTAGAAATCAACCTTTTATTATGTTTCGGAATATTTTAGATGAAGATTGCATCTTGTCGAACTCGGGAATCTGTACGCAATTTCGAACGGGAACCTTTATTTAATCCACGAAGGTAGCTTGCTCTCGTTCCGTCAGTCATGACTGCGTAAAAGTTTTAAGTAATTCGTAAATGTATTCTTAGTATTGTCCGCAAAGGCCTGTGTCTTAACGGATAGAAGTGCTAAGTTATAATCAGTTCTTAGTGACGAATGTTCTGGAGGTCGAAGGCTCAATACTCGGTATGGGTGATACTAGTAATACAATTACGAATTACTTAAAACTTCTACTCGGTCATTGCTGAGGGATCGAGAGCACGCTACCCGCGTGAATTAAATAAATAGTTCCGTTCAAAATTTCGTACATATTCTCGAGTTCCTATTTGCTTGCCTCCCCACGAGGGCAGAATTAGACAGTCTTTTTTAATGTGGGAGAAAACCCAGTACCCAAAAAAGGGAACTCTGGATTGGAGCAAAAATAAAAATTGCCTCAATCTAGTAGGATTTCTCCTTCACTGACTCAGGACAAAAAAAAGATAAAGTGTGATATCAGAACAGATACTGCACTTTACTCCTAGCCAAAAGGCAGATCATTCTCGAGTTTTACATAAAGATTCCCGAATTCGACAATTTACACCTGAAGTTAAATCGGCCTAAACGTTGTGAGAATAACATCCAAGATAAGAACAGTTGTCCGAATAATTAAAATAATCCGAATATCTTTCTAGTATATAGTTATTAGTTATATAACCTTGTGTCCTTACTTATTACCACTCTTTTGGTGAGAAATGAGGAGAGCAGACACGGTATCTGTTATGTTAAATAACCGTTTAAACGAACAATTTCTAGCGAAAATATACAAAACAAACAAAAAAAAATGACACCAATCTGTGACGTAATGCCCGCATACGTTTGTCAAGCTCCGTATACTAACAATTTAACGATTGGGTGGATGTTTATTGTTCCATGTATTGTTTGAGTAAATATTTCACATGTGAAATTGTTTTCTATCCAATTAAAAGGAGGGCTTGGTACTTTTGTTGTCTGAATCATTATCTGGCAAAACTGAGAACGGCGTGCAGAATAGTGCAATAAAAAAACCAGGGAACGACATAGCTTGCCAGGAATTGTTCAGCTTAGAAGAGTTTCGTACAGATATATATTACTATTTATAGCTCACTGCAAATCCGTAGCAACGTGATCCACGTTACTCATTTCTTACCTGTTCGCCTTTCTTTCTATTTCTCTACGATATATCTGTATTTCCTTCTTGTAAATGAATATTGCATTTTTTAAGCTATCACTTTTGTCGGCGTTCTTAATTCCTTTGTTTATTTTATCGACTATTTCTTCGCACAAAAGTTTTGTAGAATGAATCTCAACTTTTTTTGGTTTATTTTTTTAAGCCGCTCATTCGCATTTTATTTTAAAAATCTCCCTCTCTCTGAAAACCAGACCGGCTAGAAATGTTTTTGCAGAATGCGTGCAATAAATAGACCAGAGAACGATATAACTTACAACGCATTGTTTAACTTAGAAGAGTTTCGTACAAACATAGGTAGCTATTTATAGTTCAGACTTGTTGCATAACTTAATTTCCTCCCTCATCTGTTGTAGAGGGTGGTGTGTCGTCTAGTAGATGAATTCTTTATTCTTTCCTTCCTGCCGTGAACCACGCCGTCCGTGTCTGCAACAAAAGCGTCATGACGCACTCGGAAGACAAACTCTTCTTTTAAATTAAATTCATTTTATTACAAGCGTTGTTATTTTAACTGGGGATAATTCACTACGTCGAGAGAGAGGGAGAGAGCAAATCACTACTTTATCGTAGTTAGTTAACAATGTTTTCTTAACCATTCATAGAGAGGGGGGAGGATTTCTCTCGCTTGTATTCCCTTAAGGGAAATATTTTTTTTTTTACATCGTGAATCGCACGTCCTGCTCGGTTCGCCTTCCGAATCAGACTGACGAAAACTAGCTTCTCACGAGAACGGGTGACGTCACAGTATCTCTCGCAGTTGCAGACTGACCCTTGATCTGGGGTCTCGTCACACGGTAACCTTGTCACGTCTGTTAGCTCTGACTGTGAGAACAAGCCCTATTCTGCACTCGACTGCATCCGCGTTAACTCGCGCAAGTCAAACCCGATTTCCAACAGATACGTCCATTCCCATAGGGCCATTATCCAACAGACTAGAAAAATCGTATTCAAAGGAGATAAGTTCAGCAAGGGAGTTAAATTATGACATTACGTACTGTTGCAATATGAGGGGCTTTACACATGATTGTTGAAGGTAGAGAGCATTAACTGTACAGTGTATTTCTTCCTCTCGGCCAGTCGGATTATATGCAATGGTCGACAATGTTGTCATATTAATACCCATTCTTGTTGGATTTCGGGTAATAATTATGTCGATTTAATCTGCACGTGTAACAATGGAGACGAAAACTTATCAGCTTCAACGCGTATCAGATGTTTCGCGTGTCGGGCAACCATTTTTCAGAGAAAATAAAGACTCGTGTTTTATAATTTCATATTTTGATGGCTGGAACTAATTTACATGCTTGAGCAACTAATTTGCATATGTAGAGAATAACTGACTTAAAACAAGTCAGGCGATCAAAATTAGGGCATCTGAGAGAAAGCATTTGTAATTTTACTAGTGTTACCGTGTTGTATGAGTAGGAGTTCCTTCAAAGGTTTGGGCTATCACTGTGACTGTATTACAACTACAGAAGATGTTCATGCATCATGGTTTCTTACAGCGTGTTTAACGGTGAAAATGCAATTTCAAACGGAAGCGTGACAGACTGACGAATAGCGGAAAGAGTTATGTTTTTTTGTGAGTGAAACGTGGCGTATCGTTCAGTTGTAAGACATGGGATAAACTAATTTGCCATCTCGCATGACTACAAATTAGTGATTCACGTAAGTAGGTAGCGTTACTAATCTTTTCTTACCTTATGCTCTTGACTTTTCCTTTTTAACTGTATATCCTTCTTTCCAGCAATACATAGTGTATTGTTTTAAACTATAACTTGTGTTGGCGTTCGTAATTCCTTTATTGCGTTTATCGATTGTCTCTAAACCAATTAAAAAAAAAGTTTTGACAAAAAATCCCACACTTTCTTTGTTTATTTTTTCTCGTTCGTTGATTGACATATTGTGTATTTTGCGAGGTCTTGCCACCTCCTACAACAGTAACGTTATTCTCGTGTTCTTTGCTGGTTCTCTCGATGCGAACGGTGTTGCAGCGAAAAATGAAGAAATCGAAAGAATGTTCATATATAGCTTACAAATTATTGCAAGTAGTATGTCGACATTCCTTTTACGGTCAACTCCCCAACCCCAGCTGGTTGGAGCGGAACATCTACTTATTTCAGTTGTCAATTTTTTTCTGAAGTTTTTACCGATCTTCTCTTAAATGGAGACGAACATCTGCAGTTTTTAATTCATTACACAGTCAGCATGCTTCAAAATAAAAAGAATACAATGCTTTCAATTTTAATTTTAGTCCCAATCTTGCGATTATCACAACAATCACAGTCGCATTACAAACGCAACGTCTTCCCATACCCTTATTCCAATTCACAATCACTCCATTACTTCAAATCCGTTGCACTGCCTACCTACATGAATCACCTTACTCATCTGTTAGCTTATACTTGTTCTTTCTCTTCTTCAACTATACATGTCTTTCTTTGAACTATGTAATTGCAGTTTAGAATTTAGAGAGAAGAGAAGTCGTGTAAGTTACGTATATAGAGAAGCGTTTAGATCCTTCGCGCCTATAATCATAAGCAACTCTTGTGTCTTCTCTCTAAAAAGGTGTTGGTTTATTATTAGTCGCGACGATTATTTTGCGATTTTCCAATCGTTAAAGAACAAAATATATTTATATATATTAAAAAATTTACAACGGTGTAAAAGATATTATCAGTGAATAAATTGTATGTTAGAAACGTTAAAAACTTATTGTGTTTGTAGAATGTTGGCAGTGTGGGAGAAGGCAAGAGTGTTAGAAGTGTGTGCGTTTGTTTTGTTTTCTGTCCTTTTTAGTTTATTTCAGTTACTTCTCAAAGATCAAAGGACGACTTCCTGGGTATAACACTTTATTTGTTTTACGAGATACGTACATATCTGAGTGTTTTCGTAAGGTTATTTTCTACTTCTCAAACATTGAGTAATTAAAGCAATGAAGAACAATAATTTTCTTCGCGCAAAGGAACCACTTTACAATGTTATAGTTTATTCTTCTTGTGGACTTTGCTTGGTTTTGCAAATTCCAAGAATATAATTTATCTGGTCATGCGGTGTATTCAACTTTGTGTTGTTACTTGTGGTAACATCACGTGGAGAAAGTGCACCATTCCTCTTATGAGATAGTGTATAGTTATTCCGAGGAGATGCGTGTGTGAGTTCGGGAATCATTGTAGGGAGCTGAGAGTAATGCAGGACCGGCGGGACAGTTATTAAAGTGTGTTTTTTTTTGGGGGGGGGCTCTCCTAAAAAGTTGGTGGCCGGTTAAACACATGCATATATAACTTCATTATTAATGACCGTAAAGTGGGTGGGTGGGGTGGGGGGCTTAAGCCCCCCTGCCCCCCCCGGTGCCGCCGTCCATGTTAGAGTACTGTATTGTTTCTGTCTCAACTTTTTCACTTGTTTTTTTTGGTTGCTGAGTGTTGTATTTATTCGAAATTGATATTGTACGCAGGATCGCTAAGAGAATGCTTTCGTACAAACGGAAATCATTTTTATTGGTTGAAAAGTGTTGATTTAACACCTATATGAAAATTTAAAAAATATTTCTGGAGCGGGCGTAGTACGAAGCCATTGATTTGACTGTTCCCCATTTCCACTCAATACAGAAAAGAAGAAATGGAAAAAGAGAGTATGCTAAACAAACGGAGAAAGAAAGACAGTATCTTATATGAGCGATTAACTTTTTACGTTCGTTCGTATCGCGTCTCTACCTGCCCAGATTTCCACTTTTAAACATGTTTGACAAAAATAGAATCACCTTTATTTGAGATGAACCATAAATCTTGCCCAAAGTTTATTCCTTTACTTTAACAATAAAGAAGATACATGACGTCCTCTTAAACAAATAAAAAATGTTTCCATTGAATGTTTTATTATTAAAAAAAAAAAAAGGTTCGCCCCTTTTGTATTCCTTCCGCTATTCTCAAGTAAAAAATGGCGCCAGTGGCTTTGTAAAACCGTTCACCAACGCAGTTTTGTCCAATTTTCCGTCTGTTATTCAATGACAACTACCGCCTTTTTACGAACCTTCTGGCTAGACAAACACATTAGAGAGAAAAAAATGTTTCCATTCTTTAATTTCTTTTTACTCTTTTGTTTTTATTTGTGTTTATTAATGTGTTTCACTCCTTAAATATATTCTCTGCCTTTGCATCTTTTCTCGATTCGTTTGCGAATTACAAAGAAGTTTTTGTTTCGTTTCAGTTTTTTTGTTTTTTTATAACGTTCACTTTAGTCTCTGAATTTTTTTTCCGTTACGAAATGAAGAAATCTTTTCCTCGCCTGTTTTTTGTGAAATGATACAATGTAAATTTTCCGTGGAGATTGTCGAATATTTTCCCAATCAAAATAAAATGGTACGGTTTCCTTGGAAATAAACTAGTGAAATGTGTTATAGTCCGTGACGCTTCATAAAAACATTTTAAACACAAGTCAAATTCAACGTAAAAAATCACATTGAATCGAAAAAATTAATATTTAGGGGGAATAACTTCTAAGTCATATAGCCATCATAACGAACCCTTATGCCTAGCACTAATGTTTCAAAATTCATAATGTTCGGTTAATAAGTTTAGGAAACATGTCACGTATAGACAAACCTGACTTATATATATATATATATATATATGAGAGAGAGAGCTTTATTGGTGATTGATTGCCACTTCTTTACAGAAGACTATCCCTAAAGGATTGCACAGTCCGATTGTACGCAGATGACTCAGCATCCCGGATTTATTCTTACAAGTTAAACACTGTAATTACTTACATAGATTTGAGTTTATTTTGTATGAACAAATTAGAATTAAAACCTAAAAAGTAATCAAGTAAATTTCAATGCCAATCTTTCGATAAAATGAACAAAAAATTTGGTAGCTGCAGTAATATTTATGGTTTTGAGGACGAAACTAAGAAAACAGTTGATCTGATACAGACTGGGATAATATTTTGACTGAAAGACCACAAATGAGTTCAAAACAAGTGTCGGGTCAGAACTCAGTACAACTTGTGTCCCCGGATGCAATTCTACAGACGTCTGCATCTAATTCAAATTCCACTCAGTTACTTAGGAACACATTAAGAGTATTGCAAATTTCCGTTAAGAGGCCAACAAAGCCATTAGCCTATTAACGAGGCTATTTGACGACACTGACCCATAAGCTTACCAATTATCTTGATATTTTATAAGTATTCTGATAGCTCTTCGTGTTTTTTGTACCCGTCTTTTGGATATATTTTTCTATTTGATCTGGTTGAAACAAGACATATGTGCCCCCTCTGCTCTCACCACTTCTTGAATTATATATTAAAATCAAATGATCACAACTACACTCACTTGTTAGGCACGAATTTGGGAGTTTTAGTTGCCACTACTAAAAAGTAAACCCAGACTCGGAGTGGCAGTACCTGTCAGGGTTATATTTTAGGGTTTAGTAGAATCTATCGTGTCGCAGACTATGTACTTAAAAATAAAGATCATTCTGTTTCGGAATTTTTGAGATGAGGATTGATAATTTGTATTAGTTGGATTATTCTGACTACTGTTCCCATAACAGAAAGATTCCCGAGTTCGACAAGATACACTTGAAAAAGGTCGAAAGTTACATCGGCCGAAACGTTGGGAGATAAACACTCAAAATGAAAACGGTAGTCCGATAATCCACATTATATAACTTATCAATCCTCATCTAAAAAATTCAGAAACCTGAGGATTGATCATCTATATATTAATACGATAGCGTGTGTGTTCGTGTGTCACGCTTACATTAAAAGCTCTGCGCATGCGTGCCGCACCTAGATTTGGAAAATCATACAAGCCACCTAATTTTCGTAATATTTTTAAGTATTTCCCTTTGGCACAACGGTTAGCGACGTATGATTTTGACGTCGGTTCGACTGGTTTATAGCTCGATCCCTACCAACCTCTAAGATTTTTTTCTACATCGAAGGGGGGGGGGTAGGGAGGGGACGACCAGAAGACACATTAATACGATAGCGTGTGTGTTATTTTGCGTGCCACGCTTACATCAAAAGCAACGACCTCCCGAATCTTTATATGCTACTCATGAATTGGAGCCAAATTTAATTTAATTTAAAGCATTTACAAAGTAATGTATAGGTTAGGAACAAGATAATTAGTATTGAAAACATCATTTCGTGTAATTTACATGGGTCTCGCTGGTTTGTATTATTTTGATTATTCGAACTACTGTTCTCATCTTCGATGTTATTCTCACGACATTTCGGCTGATGTAACCTCCGATCTTCTACATGTGCGTCTTGTCGAACTCGCGAATGTGTATGGAATATCGAACATAATTATTTAATCCACGGGGGTAGATCGTTCTCGTTCCGTCAGCCATGATTGCATAGTTAATCTTAAGTAATTCTTTATCATATTCTTAATATCGCTTCTACTAGGGATTAAACCTTCATACTCTAGAGGAATGTCACTTAGTTCTCTTTAACTTAGCACTTTATCCGTTGCTCCACGGATTCATGTGGACGAAATACTGTACAGATTCCAGAGTTCGACAAAATACACCCGAAGAAGGTCGAAGGTTACATCGGCTGAAACGTTGTATGAATAACATCTAAGATAAGAACAATAGCTTGAATAATCAAAATACTACAAATAATATATGCTGACAAAACCAATTAATCAATAAATATTTAAAGATATTAAGAACTGGAAGCAGGAGAAACTTTTACCAAAATGACATAATTTGGCACGTTTTGGCTGGGAGGAAAGTATAGTATGTGTTCTGATACTACACTTTATCTTTTCTGTCCTCGGTCAATGATTGAGAAATCTTTCTGGACTGAGGCAATTTAAATTTTTTCCCAATCCAGAGTCACCCTTTTTGGGGAGCTGGACTTTCCATACATTAAAAACAACCTTGTGTCTAACTCTGTCCTCGTTGGGAAGGAAATAATGACTGTATAAAAAAAACAGCCGTCAACCAAGAAAAAGAAACATATGAAATTGCCATCTTTCTCAGTTGACTTTCATAATGCCCATTAGTATTCGTGTCATTGATCAATTCTAAATCTAAACAAAGTCCCACTTTTCATCAAGTAATTGATAGGATTCATCAATTACGAATATTTTTAAAGACTTTGTTCGATTCTGTGTTTATTCAACGAAAAAGGATTTTCCTCTTGTGTTTTTCTTTTTATCTGAAACCATTCATTAAAGAGAAACGGTAAACATTGTTACAAGAATTATCTTGAGACTTTCTATGTCGATCACACTAAACGTCACTTTATTTAATGCGATGATTCTTTACTCTGCTCGTTTTGCGGTATAACAGCCTTGTTTCAGATAATTATTGTTGGTAGCCTTCAGTCTTGAAATACCATAAAGTTGAGCTCAGTGTGAAAAGCCTGAGTAAGTATGGAATGTAAGCTGTTACCCATGAGCAGACTCCCTCTCCACGATGCTGGAATTGTCCATTGAAAAGGCAAGCGCCGATGCACATGATTTCAACACCGTCGCAAGAGTTACCAGAAACTTGCTGTATACAGCCACGGACTGCTTTAAGGACCAGATATGATATTTTTTTAACAGGGGTAATTTCTGAATCTTTCCTATGAATGGGTATAGCCATAAGACGGCGGAGGTTTGAGATCAGTTTTCTTTTTCTTAGATTAGCTGTCTTTCCTATTTACCCAAAACTCGGTTTTAAGACAGCAGCTAATTCGTCTTCAACACTTCTATCAGTAACACTAATTCCGTCAGGCGTATACCTAAGCCACATAAGCAGGCTAGAAGCAGGACTCAGTTATTGGCTGTAGAGACGCACACTGCGAAAAGCATTGCATAGACAATGGCAGCTTATCCCCATTGCCCCCTTCGGCTAGGACTACTTTGGAACCATAACTATATATACATACTAGACCACCCGTGACCTGTTGGGTCAGTTTGTTATATTAGCTATGGAATTCATGTATGAGCGTGACACTTGTGGCATAAAGAAAATAGGTTTTTTTTACATAACAGAAGCATTTCTATGAAAGTATATTAAAATGAAAAAAGAATATAGATAGATTTCTATGAGTCGTTCTGTTTATTATAATTGTTTTTTTTTTTTAATTACAGTTACTGAATTATAAGTGGTTGGTTAGGGCGATTTGAGAAAGGAAGGGGAACAGCAGGCTTTCTCGTGTACGTAACGAAAACAGAGGGAGTAGGAGTGGTAAAATCTATGAGAGGGAAAGTGGGAGGTGGTTTCGTTCACTGACCGCTAGTATGGCTGATATTAATAATGAGTGTTGTTTTTTTGTTTGTTTGTTTTTGTTTTTTAAAAGGGAGTTTTTTTGAAACTGCGACAGACTTTACGAAGTCCTCCCGTTGAGTGTTTTTAGCCGTGAAGAAAACAAATAAACTATTTGATGAAATTAAATGAAATTGTTTAAAAATTTCCAGAATGAAAAATTTCATGCGTTCGTTAATCATAATAGAGAATAACGGAATTGGAATAACAGATTGAAGACGATGCTATTTACGCATGCGCAACCGGATGTTGAAAACCGGAAAGCTGAAAGCTGATTGCAAACATACAAGAACAATAGAGTTTTAGTATTATATAGATAGATAGATAGATTGGTTCAAAGACCTGTTGACTCTTCCTCACAAGTCAACATATGAATTCATTATGTTTTCATTGAATATTTATAATCCTATCATAGTCTACTCGCTCTTTAGGTGAAAGAAATATCACATAACATACGTTCAGGAGGTAAATAATAAAACCTATCCAATGAATAATTATTGTAAACTTATTACATACTACCTGTCCCTACCTGATGTTGCCCGGGAATATTTTTACTTTCATTTTTGTTTGGATTTATTTTTTAAAATTAAGATGTTTTTTATTTACCAAATTATTTTTAATAGGATTTTTAAATTTAAATTTAATTATCAGGGCATCGGTTATTTATTATTAACGGAACCAAATTGCTATCAAGCTATTATTGTGTTAAAAAAAAAATGTTGATTTTCATTTATGACATTTTTTTAATATGAGAATTTGCTGGAAAGTTTAAAGTCATAAATGAGTTTGGAAGCATTTAAACTGTCGAACTTCTTTTCGACAGTTTAAATTCTTCCAAATTATTTTCAAATTTTAACGGATGAAACAAAATACATGTAAAATATTATTTGGTTTTGGAATTGTTTTATGTTTGAAAATATCCATTTTAATTGTTCTAATTAGCCATAATTTGCAATTAACTCACCAAATAATCCATCTCTTACTAAGTGTCTGTCTATAACACTTACCCTCTCTCACTGTATGTTGTTTTAACAACTGATCTTATTTTCATATAAATAAATTAATCCACAATGTTCCATTGTATGAAGTTCGAGAATTAGGATGCACAGCTTGATTCCTACGTTATTTAGGTCATCTTGATGTCAGTTTTGTTTGCCCGCCATTTTATAATTGTGACCGCACGTGGTCTACTCTGCGTCATTAATCTTGATCGTGAATCGAATCCACCGATCTCTTCCAGTATCTTAGACCTACATCGGTTTAGGTGACCCGTTGGAAGCGACGTTTTAAACTTCCGGTTTTGTTGATAGCAACTGCCGGAAATAGAGCGTTTAATCTTCTACGTGTGTGACGTTTGATCAACTCATGTTATCCCCCACCTCCAATCCCTTTTAGCGTGAAAGTTGAAGTACATTTTTTTGATTTTATGGCGACAATGGTTTTTATTGAAAAAGAAACCACAGGTTGTACTGCATATTCACATCATATCATCATGATATCTTTTATTACAAAAGTGGTTTGGACAACTTTTTCTTTTTGTGGGGAGTCTAAAGTTATATATATATATATATATATATATATATATATATATACATTAGGGTTAAGACGTCGGAATCTGAGTTAACAACATGACTCGTTCCGGGGTGTCGAATCCTGTGAACGGCTTGAATAATCATCTCTACACTGACGATTCCGGAAGGATGAAACGTATACGTATGTAATGTAGATGAGCAAATATTCATAATTATTTGTCGCTTATTTAACTAAATACACTATCTTGGCCTTATGTAGAATATGTTCTGTCCAAAGATAGTACAATAATATCGTTGGGTCTGTGTTCGTGCCGGACATCCATAGAATGGAAATATGTCACAAACTCCTACATAATTTTGAAGATAGAATCCCATAACCGGTTATGGGATTCTGAGACCATATTAACGAGTACTTGGATAAGTATTATTTAGTTTGAGTAAAACTCTTACAATAATATCATGGAATCTGCATTCACACTGAACATCCATAGAATGCAATACAAACAGATGAAGGATACAATTGTTGAATTTTCACGGGTATCGCTAGTATTAAAATAATACATTGATTAGTGTTTCAGAATTTATTATTTCGACAAAGGAATGACAATTACAGGAATAAGAGAGAGAGAAGTACATTTAAACGTGGGTGACTGTACCTCAGACAGATATATAGACGGCTTGGGCCGCCTTACTAACTAGTCCACATCATGCGTTCGCTCAACAGGAGCAGTTTTTGCATGACATCTCGTTCGAGCGTCCAACGGCAAGAGACAGAATTCCGTTCCTCCGGTACTCGCGTGATACCCTCAACTTTCGTTTACCTGCTGGGGTCATTCTTTCTGACCCTTGAAATAGCGTTTTCATCATGAACGCGTAATTTTAATTAACGAATCTTATTTTTATTTTCTTTGTTTTATTTTTGTCTTGTTTTTTTCATCTTTCTAAATAGTGTTTCTATTTTCTTTCATCCAGATCGGAGTTATGTGCCACCAAACGTACGAAAAAGTAAGTTGCTTTTAATTTTATTGTTTAATTTCCGAAAACTACCTTCTCCCTTTTCTTGCTTCCAGGTTTGGTATATTATATCAAAAAATAAGAAAAAATGTATTCAATACATACATAATTTGAAATATTATTAGATTAAACTTTAAAACCAATGAAAATCTTTTTCAGCCACCAAATTTAAAAAAACCTGTATTTGGAACACCGGGAACTGTCAAACTATCCATCTCATTAACCTTTATCCTATAGTGGTACTTGGCTTGGATAAGTGGTGACCTATTAGCTTTAAAGAAATGAGCTAAAAGTTCAATTTCATACACGTTAAAAATTATTATAAACATTATTTTAAATAATACGTTTTAATTGCTAAAGTTAAAACGCCTTTGCAAATATATCCGAAACATCAGGAAATTTTATCAGATGTTCCATTGGCTTAGCAGGCCGAGAGCAGGTTCAAGGCGTTCCTTCGAATAATGACGATGGAAAGGAGATCGCAGAGCCAAGCAAATTCACAATAATTCCCACGTCACGGCACGTCATTAATAGACCGAGGCAGTAGAGGAAGTCTCGCGTGTCGACGTCACTCGTCTCATTCGTCTCCACGCCGTGATCGGTTCGAATGCAAATTTGTCGAAGACTGGCGAATTTGGCTTGTTTGCAGTCTTCCGCTGATGCTGTTACATGTCTTGGTTTGTAAACGATTTCGTTACTGACGAAGGCGCAAAAGTATCGACAAAAGTCGCATCCCACATTAGCAACTCGCCATTGTCGTATATCTATACAATGATACGCTAAGGCAATTTCATGTTCGTACGTACAGAATCACCTTCCATCCGATTGCCGAAGATGCAATGGAAACAAAGTAATATTGTGTTGAACGTGAAACTCGAACAAAAATATAATTGTTTGGTCCCCAGGATAAGATCAAAGTGTAGGAACTGTTCTGTCCAAAGGTGGTACAATAATATTGTGGGGGTTTGCACTGGCGCCGGACATCCAAAGAATGAAAATATGTCGCAAACTATTACAAGGGATTTGGAGATAGACCCCCATAAACAAATATATTCTGAAATTACATGAACCAGAGTACATAGATAAGTATGTTTCAGTTTGAACTGTTGATTATAAATGGATATTTTTGTGTTCCTCTCAGAGCAAAGCTGATATCAATTTAGATATCTTAGATAAGTGTTTCAGTTTGAACAAAGGTGATACAATAATGTCGTTCACGTCGGGCGGTCATAGAATGGAAATGTGTCAAACTCTTTTTAAGCACGACAGCAATATAAAACAGATGCAAGATATAACCGTGGAATCTTCACGGGTCCCACTAGTATTTTTTTATTTTTTTATAACATAGTTCACCCCAAACAAGGCAGGTCGCCACTGTAGACGTAAGGGGCTACTGGGAATTAGGATGTAAGTTTAGGGGATCATTCTAAGTTGGAGCTGTGCAGCGAGATGTCTGTTTACATTAGTTTAAGATTTCTGCATGTCGGTACAGTCGAGAAAACAGGGAGCAGAGAGGGAGTTTCAGAGGCCGACAACACGAGGAAAGAATCTATTTGAGTAGAACGCTCTTCGGCATCTGAGGGCCTCCACAGTGAATGGATGAGATTTAGCTGATTGTCGGGTTGGTCTACTGTATTTACATCGAGGGGGCACTAGAGCAGCAAGTTCATCGGAGCACAACCCATTAAAGTACTTGTAAAACAGGCACAAGGATGCAACATTGCGGCGATGTGACACGGGCTGGAGATGGGTGGATAGTGAGGGACCTATTAAGTTACCGACTCTTGTTTTGGACCTTGTCTAAAAAAGACCAGTGAATGATGCACCAGCACAGATGTGAGAACAATACTCCATACATGGGCGGATGGTGGCTTTGTAGAGATATAAAATAATGTCAGGTGTGAGATGTTTACTAGCACGGTAGATGAAGCAGCAACCTTGGCAATGTCTTCAATGTATTTGTTCCAATTCATGTTACCTGTGAATGTTAGGCCGAGGAGTTTGGATGTTAAATTTTCAGGTAGGATGCTATTTGCCATGGCAATCGGTGGTTGAAGAGATTTCTCGTAGTTATTGAGTGAAAGCAGATTTGTTTTTGCAGCATTAAAAATTACCATCTATTCATGACCCCATTCCACTACAGCCTGGAGGTCATTTTCTAAGAATTCAGCCATTGCCTTGGATATGTGATCGCTGGTTTTACCCACATGGCGAGAGTAGAGCATGGTGTCATCAGCAAATATACCTATCTCAGACTCAATGTCATCAGGGAGATCGTTTATAAAAAAATCAAGAACAGTAAAGGTCCAAGGATGGATCCCTGGGGTACACCAGCATTTATGTTGTTGTCTAGATGAACAGTCATTGAAGAAAACCTGGATCTTTTTTTGTTAGGATAGATCTAATTATATTAAATATTTGTCCAGTAATACCATATGAGTATACTTTTAAGAGAAGCCTTTCGTGCCAGACCTTGTCAGAGGCTTTGGATATGTCAAGAGCTACCGCCCTATCTTTACTTGCCTGTATGTAGTATATGATATATGCGTTCAGAGATGACCGTTAGGATATCCGCAGTACATCGTGCTTGTCTAAATCCATACTGATGGTCAGAAAGAAGTTTAGCATGAACTAGGTGCTGGACTATCGCTAGATTTATTAAATAATCAAAGATTTTAGCAAAGATCGGGAGTAGACTGATTGGGCGGTAGTTCTATCACCAGAAGACTGGTACCACAGAGGCAATTTCCCATCTATCAGGAAAGCGGGACTCAGTAAGGCATTTGTTGTAGAGTTTGGAGAGGATAGGGGCCAGTTCTACGGAGCATTTCTTTATTACTATTACTGGTATAAGATTAGGCCCACAAGCTTTGGAGGTGTCAATGTTTTTTTATGATGTCCCTGACCTGTGATGGGGCGATGACCAGGTTTTCTAGTGTGGCTTCAGTCCGCAATGGGAATTTAAGGAGGGTGGGATTTGCAGAGTCCAAAGTGGAGTTGAAGGCAAAACCTCATCAGTTGCCGTGCAAACGACATCATTGTGGTTTGATTGTCCATTTTTCACCACACTATTGTAGATTTCCCAGAAATATCGAGTACTTCATTTCCATGACTGAATGAGTTTTTTGTTAACTCTGTATACCTTCTCCTTGCTTCACCTATCACTACTTTACAATCATTTCTTGACTCTATAAATTTGTCTATTCGCAGTTGACTTATGGCGGCCGAATTGTCGGAATCCTTGCTGCCTCCTAGCAATAGTAGCTGCACATTCCGAGGTGAACACTTGAGGAGAGTGGGGTTTGCTGAAGAATTTTCGCATGGGAACATATGCTTAAATGCCGGTTTTGACCTATTCGGTAAACTCATTTGCAAACTGTTCAGCATGGAGTGAGAAGGTTTCATTCCATGGGGCGTCGCTGATGTGATCTCTGATGGACTCAAAATCAGCCTGGTCGTAATATCTCGTCGTTTTGAGCAACGGCTCATCAGCTTTGGGACGAGTTTTTAGTGATATCAATCATTACCACAACATGATCAGCATTCCCGAACGGGCCGTGAGGTCAAGAACAGGTCGAAGAGTGTAGCTTGCTCGTCTACACGATCAGGGAATTGGGTCGGGAAAGTGGCAGTCTGTGAGAGGAAGTTAGCTAAGGATAAATTATATGTAGTTACCAGCTGTGTCAGTAAATATGGAGAATTCCGGCTAGTCATGGTGGTGTGCATTAAAATCCCCAAATGCATGTATTTGGGCATTCGAGTCAAGTGAGAGTGCTCTATGCTTTCAGAGACAGTTAAGCAGGGTGCAGTACTGGGTCGAAGGAAACAAATTATCCATCAATTCACTGTTTTGATATCTCATTGTAATACAGTTTCATATTCTAGTACTTCTTTTCAAGAACTGCAAGCTTGTGGAACTCTCTTCCTGTTGACTGTGTTCCTCTTACATATAGCCTGTGTCTTTTCAACACTAAGGCCGATATGCATCTCCTGTCTTTGGGATAATCAACTTTCGTTCTTAGCTCCTTACATCAAATGGTTTCATGTCTTGTCTGGGGCGATTTCCATTAAAAAAAACTCTATTTAAAAATGTTTTCACTCGCAAAAAAAAATCTAATTGTATGATACAATTATCTTGTTTTGATAAGCAGATTAAAAAAAAAAATTTAATTTAAAATTCCTTTTTTTTTTTGGCGTTCCCTTTTAGTCGACCGAACAACATACTTTTCACATCAAATCATCATACGTATTTGACGTAATGTTTACTTCGAAAAGAAACCATTTGCCCTTATTTTTAATTAAAAAGGGATGAAAAAATAGTTGATAAATTAGAAACAGGAACAGCAGTAGACTTGAAAAAGCTTTATCCAGCATATAGTGTTGATAAATTGTTAGTTCCGTATTTATTACATTAGTAAAAGCAGAAGAGTTCTTCAAAGGGGAGATAATCAAAATAAGGGAAGCTACTCTCAATTACTTATTGCATTCACTAATATACTTTTACTTTAATAAGAAATTTTGTATCTTTACTCTTCTTTACATTTCTTTTATTTTGTTTTTTACAATCGAACTATTTTAAAGAGTTTAAATATCCCTACATCGATCCTATTTACGTAGATTAAACATACTGCATTTTCGTTGGATGGTGGACTAGTTAATAAAATCTTCACCTTCAGTTCAATATTTAATGCCATCGTATGTTCGAATCTCTCACTAGACAATTGTTTGTTTGTTTTTGTTATAGCGTTCCTGTTATTTCCTAGCCGATATAGATATTCATAGACCCGAAGAAATTATGTTAATAAAAAACTAAATGACAAATATTTAATAGATGTTCTTAACTCTAATTTGACTATAACATTTTTTTAAAGTTAAGCAACCCTGCATATCCGGGTTCAGCTCGAAGTAAAAAAAAAAGGTATAATCATCTAACTTAAAAAAAAAAAATCACAAAAGATTTTATATTTGTTTGATTTAAAAAAAAAAATAATCTCCCTACATTTACACATCAATAAAAAAAGTCAAATGAACCAATTTAGATCAGACATTTTTATTTCATATGTTGAAATTCATTTGTAAAAAAAAATGTTGTTTTGGGGCTAAATACCTTACTGATGTACTTGTGGCAAGTAATAGTGTTTGATTTGAGAACTTTAAAAGTCAGAAGTAACCCTCAGAACGGAAGTCACAACACCATGTGATTTCCGGGGAGCTTCTCTCTTTCTTTCTCCCTCTTTCTCCCTCTTTCTCTCTTCGCTGGCGAGATTTTAAGAATGAAAGACGCGCATGCGTGCTGCCCACAAAATTGAGAAAGCAAACGCAATATAGCCGGCACGCGCGGTGTGGCTGACCGTCTATCTATCACTCTCTCACACATATAAAAATAACCTGTCTCCGTGATTGTTCTCCTCTGTTTTGATTTTATTTTAAAAACTAACAATTGACGTCCGAGTGGTTTTGTGTTAACAGATGACTAGCAAGCTGAGTTAACAATGACGACTACGACAGTGTAGAGATTTTGTACACGCTCGGTAGGTGAAAGTACAATATATATATATATATATATATATGAGAGAGAGAGAGAGATAGGCATTCACAGACTTTTTCTGCTGTATCACAACTCTTCAGTGTCGCTAAACAGGAAACTACCTCAAGCCGGGATCGAAACTCGATTGTCTGGACGACAGTCGGCACTTATAACTCCGAGGCACTTAGTCTGCTGCAGGTGAAATCACAATGATAAACATCGTCAAGTACCGGAAGCTCTATTTGTTTACATAAAGAGCATTGCATTTATACGATAGTGGCAGTTTATTTCACTTACTAGTATGCTCAACCCAAGAAAGAGAGTATATATATATATATATATATATATATATATATATATATATATATATATCACTTCTGTACAGAAGAACATCCTTACAAGATTGAAATGTCCGGATGCAGCCCAGACTTTTTTTACAAGTCTTCCTTCAGATATGGCATACATGACCACTGACTTCGGCTACAGACAAGAAAAATGCAAACGTGACAGATCAAAGAAAATCGATGTTAAGTATATTAAAGAGTAGCAAAGTGTAGTGTCTGTTTTGATACTAAATTTTTATAGTTTTTGATAGAGATTCTTTTAGATTGAAGCAATTTTTTTTTTTTTTTTTTTTCATTTTTGTCCCAATACAGACTGCCCCTGTCTGAGGGGCTGGATTTTCCCACATTAAACATCGAACTTGTGTCTAACTCTGCCTTCGTGCGAACGCGAGTAAACAGGGACACTTGAGGCAACCCAACCTAAATGTGCGTTATGGTCACTTTCGAAACACTAATTTTCATAAACTCCACTTTAAAAATATTGAGATCTATTGAACCGTACCAACAAGCGGAAATTTAAACGTAATGTGAACAAACATCTTGCTGCCCAATTCTTCACGCAGGTTGCACCCTATAAATCTGGCCCCTATCACAGTAGTCCATTACACTTCAGTGGCAATGTTTTGTTTGGGGGTGAGCAGAAGTTAAAAAAATTAAACATTTTTTCTAATTTGATAGCTTTTTTCGTGGATCGCTGGCCTTCCTGCTCCCCGTTTCCCCGACCATACCAACATGCAGAAATTTAAATGTAATGTGAACAAACATATTGCTTCCAAACTCCACATCCAATTTGTCCTTGATAAATCTGGCCCATATCTAAATAACCCCTTACGTAAAAAGAATGAGCGTGACAGACTAAATGTAAGCGTGATCATGTGACCGACAGATGGAAGACTCTCATAAAGATGCAGTGACGCATCTCAAAACTCATAATTTGTGTAATGAATGAATTTTGATGAAGATATCAGACTAACTGATAAAAATTCATATCCCAATATGAATTTTGCTTCAAGGAATTTATTTCCCAATTCCAAAGTAAATAAGTTCCGATATTAATCAGAATGTAAGCGGACATTTTGTCTAATGGATGTTATGGCCACGGACAAACTGATAAAATTTACTCTGGTAACTTATTAAATCATTCTTCGCTGCACTTGAAAAAAAAAAGTTTCATCCTAAACAAGGCATATTGCCACTGAAGCGTAAGAAAATATAGAAGTTTAAATTAGGTGTCCTGCTGGCTTAGCAGACCGAGAGCAGGCTTAAGGTGTTCCCTCAAATAATTATGATTGAGAAGCGCTCGTAGTGCCAAGTCAATTCACAATAGTTTCCACGACCAAGGAGTGTAATGCGATTGACTGTTCTTGGATCCCCAATCCTCGTCGGGTTCTCTTCGATACCCACGGTTCATCCTTTTTGTTGACGGGGTTCACTTATCAAGTTTCGATGTTGATGTCAAGGCTTCTATCACCTCTTGTTTCCTTCGCTGTCCTTTTCTTCTCAATAACCACTTTTTACAAACGCTATTTAAAATCACCTAAAAACACCCCCAGGGAAATGAAGAATCGGTTATCTAAAAGCCCAACCGCACTCTCTGGTGGTTCAGACGAAAAAGACCCGATTTTCTCTACCAATTCTCCACATCCGCTTACAGTGCCAGTGACGTCACAGCCAGAACACGTAGCCTTCTAATCTTAAATGGAAATTTCCACTCTATTTAATTTTTAACTTTACATGGAAATTAACCGTACTAATCTTATTCTTACACTCACGTATCTAAAGCTGCTACAGAGCATCATGCGTTTGACTTGCTAACTGTATGTTTACGGTTTCATTACTTATTAGCAATGTTCATTTTTTTGTTGGTGCGTGTGGTTTAATAAGCAGTTTGTTGCACTGCCCATTACTCGTTCATTATTCGATCTATCAATCTATGCATCCCATTCTTACAGACCTTTAAACAAGTCAGTTACTATTACCATTGAGATCCATTTTTAATTTACTATGTTGTGTTTTAACAGTTAACTGTTAGATACAAGTGTCCAGTGTAAGGTGAACAACAAAACATGTATGTTCGGTCCCGTCGACCCAAGAGTTGCTTGCCTTGGTATAAAGAGCAAGACAGCTTTTTTGTTATAAAACGAATGCTTTTATTTCTTAGTTAAATTCATTTGCAAATGAACAAACGGGTCTCGGACCTACGCCGATTTTGTCACACAGACTCTCTTTCTGTACCTTTCTCTATGTAACCCTTTCTCTGTGCCTATCTCTATCTCTCTCTCTCTCTCTGAACATCTCTCTATCTACCACTCTCTCTCTCTCTCTCTCTGAACATCTCTCTATCTACCACTCTCTCTCTCTCACTCTGAACATCTCTCTATCTACCACTCTCTCTCTTACTCTGAACATCTCTCTATCTACCACTCTCTCTCTCTCTGTACCCATCTCTCTGTACCTATCTCTCTTCCTCTCTCTCTCCCTCTTCCCTGCCTGTCACCTGAAAGGCACCCTGTTAAATAGGTTACGTAGAAATGAATCTTATTCTTACACATTAATCTCTTATATTGCTACAAACGGTTGAGGTAGTCCTTACCATATAAAGCGTATATTTGCAAAATAATTCTTATCGAGAGTAAGTATACGAAGCGTGTACAGATTATGATAGTTTTACATCAATATATGGCAGGGGGGGGGGTAACGTTGACGAAAGCGCTGGTAATTCCTAAGATGGCAATTAAGAACAAAAAAAAAAAAACGAAAGCAAAATCTAAACATTATTCTTGGACTGATTCCAAATGCAATCGAAATGGACGTCCCCATTCTTCATCGACAACCTACTCCTCCCAAGACCTACACACCTACTGCGGTCTTGGCGCTGAATTGGTCAGCTTGATGACTCCAGGGTCACATAAAGGTCAAGCTTTGATGATGATGCCAACTACCATTTGACCCTTGGCCTAACTTATGAGGAAGGGTCGGTGATCTTGCAAGCAAACATCCAAGATTAAAATGACCAGCAGATTAATCAACCAGGCCGAATAAGTAAAGCAACTGACAGAATGCGACGCCATCTTTAATAGTCAGCAGAAAGATTCGAGGTCGGCGAAAACTAAAACACAGATAATAAGAAAAGACGTAATCAGAATAATTCAACAACAAAAGATTATTTGTATTATTTGGATTATTCGAACTACTGTTTTCATCTTGGATATTCTCACAACGTTTCCGCTGATGTAACCTCTGCCGTTCTTCGAGTGCAGATTGTCGAACTCGGGAATCTGTACGAAATTTTAATTTGATCGATAATTAAAGGACATTTCGTAGGTTAATTTCCAAGCACATATATATTTTGTTTCCTTTCATCTTTTTAGGTAAAAATTGATAATTTGTCGGGAACCTATACGGAATTTTAAAATCAGGCAACGGATAAAGGTGTTAAGAAATAACCAGTTCTAAGTGACTGTTTTCCGGGTGTTGAAGGATCATCCCTCTACCACAGGCGATACTAACTAAGAATAACATTTTTAAAATATTCAAGACTTCTACCCGGTCATGGCTGACGGAACGAGAACAGTCTACCACCGTGGGTTAAATAGTTCAGTTCGAAATTCCATATAGATTCCTGAGTTCGACAAGACGCATCGTAAGAAGGTCATAGGTTACATCGGCAAAAGGTTGTGAGAATTAAAACCCAATATGAAAACTAGCCCGTACTTATATTTAATTACCATTATTATTGTTGTTTCTCTTTCTCTTACTCTCAATTTATGTACCATCTTCTCTTTCTCTTATCCTAGCTAGCTAGCTAGCTCTCTCTCTCTCTCTCTCTCCCTCTCTCTCTCCCTCTCTCTCTCTGTCTCTCCCTCTCTCTCTCCCTCTCTCTCTCTCTCTCTCTCTCACTTAACCGATACAATACGACTTTTCTCACCCTTTTCAATATATCAACACGTGTGAATTACGCATTATACCCCCGTCCCGGATTCTGAAAGTTGTCTGCGATTAACTTCTGTTGGGTGTCTACTAAACAATCCGAATCGCTCGCCCTCATTATTTCTATCTCTTTCTCTCTTGATATAACACGCTCTCTTGTCAACAACTCTGAATTACCCTCTCTTCCTCGGACGTTGCAACCTTAATTCCTCTCCTCCTCTCTCTCTGTCTGAAGGTATGTCTGCTGTTAGCTTCTACCGAACACTGTCGTGACACTGTTCTCTATTCTGTAAACTTATTAACTCAAGCGTAACGTACGAATAGACGGAACACAGGCGTATAACGATATAGAATATGCATGCATAGTTGTGCTTAAGCAGGGGCAACAGCATTTTAATTTGAAATTCAGCTTTTTTAATTTAGAGTAGAGTTCTTTCATGTGAAGGTAAAACTAGCAGTTTTAAAATATGCAAAAATAAAATGTTTTAAGAGAGGGAGAGGGGGTCGAATGGGTTATTTGATTGGTGGTGGCGTAAAACACAGACTGCTTATTTTTGTCAAACCGCTCCTGTTACATCAATGCCCATTATAATGTGTTTTCCCGGACAAAAGAGACAGAGAAAGGGGTTAAACAATTCAGTTTTAAAACCGACATCGAATTGAAGAAAGAGATGTCTGAATTTATTTAACGGGGGTCATGGCGTGCGGATATGTATAGAGACGTGCTTTGTTAAGGGAAAACTGCACACACAAAAACGTCTCTCTAGAGTAGATTTAGGTGGCAATGCAAAGTATTACATGAAATATTTCTTATTGACAAACGAATAGGTGTGAGCAGACTAGGGCCAAGCTGGTCACAATAAGCTCTACATACCTCCTGGGATGGAGGGTATCTAGGACAGGTTTGCAACTGTGGATTAAGTTTTTTTGCTGTCAGTGTCAAGGAACTATGATTCACACACGCTCACGCACACATCGGCCACTCAATAACCGATCTCTCTCTCATATATATATTATATATATATACTTGAAGAATACCCGGGTAAATTTAATTCCCCGAACAGAACAAATTTGCACCACTTTTATGTCCCGTTAAAAAGTTTTTTTAAATGATTTAATGATACTAAACCTTATTTCTATAATACCTGTTCCAAATGTGAGGAATATTTATTAATTGATGTGTAATACCTATTGTTTAAATTTCACAGAATTAAGAGGTATCTGAATTTTCATGTAGGGCTTCTACCCTCGTTTTTCCCCCTTTTCATAAAATTAAACTAAATATGACCCACATTACGACCCCTTGCTCTCAGCAGTTGTGTTCCAAAATTCATAATGAGCGATTAATTAGTATAGGTGTGAATCCTTTACATATAAATATATAAGCATATCAACATACCTAACTTTATATAGATATTAGTATATAAAGACACGCAAGATTTAGCTAGTAAAACACGTGCCTTTTTCTAGACCCCCCCCCTCAATCCCCGAACCTAACCATTTCGCGTTTTGAGGAGATTTGAGACAGCAAATAGCAAAGTAAACTACCACCTCAGACACACCCAGCCGACTGAAAAAAATGTATTTATTCTACGAACTAAATTAAATCCTTATTCAACTTTTAAAAAGGAAATAAAATATTAATATCGTTTTAAACCTACTATTGCTATTTCAAATATGAAATTAAATTGCGAAGCGATAGTGGGCTGGCGAAACCATATAATAAAATTCAGATGTGGATGATTCATTACTAAATTGTTTTAGCATTGAACACAAATGTAAATCGGATGTTTCTTTGTCGCAATTAGATTTTTTTTTATTATTGTTTAAAATTGAAAATAAAAAATCGATCGAATTTTGATCTTTTTTTATCGCAGATCTATTTTTAGAATTGTCCAAAATTTCATGCTGGAAATTTTATTAATGGACACAAATCGATCCCTGAGTTAATGAAATAATGTGAGATTATTTTTGAAATCAAATGATTTGGAAAATAATAGGATTTTACACTAAATGAAAAAAGACACAACAATGGAATTAGTTTCCACTCATTCGATATATTTGCTCTGGAGGCCTCTGATGTTCCATCAAGTTTAGAGCCGGTCGGAATAGATCGTGGCGACGGGAATTGACCAGACGGAATGGCCGTCCTCTCCCCGCGAAGCGAAAGAAATGTTCGTTCTGGGACGCAACCGGCGGCGGATTTTCTGTAAAGTCGTCACCGCTTGTGTCTCAGAATCAATTTTGATTTATTTACTCGCTGGTTTCGTCCGCTCGCTTTCGCTTCACAAGTAAATTTCTAATTTTTACTTGAAATCATTGAAACGAAGCTAATCGAAAAAGACCAAGCTAATCGAAAAAGACCAAGCTAATCGAAAAAGACCAAGCTAATCGAAAAAGACCAAGCTAATCGAAAAAGACCAAATTAGCGATGAAAAAACAAAACTAATCGATAAGAAAAAACCTCTCCTTCTCCCGCTCTTTCTTTACCTTCGTTCCGTTTTAATAATAGTAATAGTAATAAAAATAATAACAATAATAATACAAATACAAATTATAATAATAATAAACATTATATTATTATTATTATTATTATTATTATTATTATTATTATTATTATTATTAAGTGGTATGAACATAAACCAGAAGTGGTACAGGAAACATCTTTGGGACAAGTACATACACACTTATAAGGCTCTTGAACATTGTAAACCCGAATTACTCTTTCTAAACAAAAACAAGAGAATTTGCTTAATCATTGATATAGCCTGCCCCTTCGATACCAGAGTGTAGGAGAAAGAACACGAAAATATCAATAAATATCAAGACCTAAAATGGGAATTAGTTAGACTATGGAAATGTAAAGGTAGTTCCCGTTGTAATTGTAACGTTTGGAACCATAACGAAAAGCCACCATCAATGCATTAAACAGTGATGAGACAATTTCTTTTCCAATTCTGCAAAAAGGCCTTTGCCAGTTAGGAACGGCGGAAGTGTTAAGGTACAGCTTGAATGTCTAAAGTCAAGGAAATTGACTTTATGTTCGAAAAGAAAAATGTAACTAAAAACATTCAAAAGTTGAGACTACTATGAAATAATAATATTAATAATTGAAAAACTTTGTGTCTAAATAAAAAGAAATTCTATCCTTTCTTTTTATTATCAGATATCGCTAATAAAAGACAAAACTAATCGATAAGAAAAAGAAGACAACACTCTCCCTCCTTTCGTTCCGTTTTAATAATAATAATAATAATAATGTTTGTGCCTATATTAAAAATTAAAATTATTTTCTGTTTTTTATTATCAGATAATATTGAGATTAAGCCTGCCCTTCTTTGCTGATAGAATTTAAATTTGCATACGTCATTCCTTCCTTCATTTTTTTATCATTATCAGTTATTATTAAGATTAAATATCTCCTGCTTTGATACTAAAAATTCAAGTTGCATACGTGATTATTAAAGCGAACCTGACACGTGCACGTTCGCTTTTATTATTATATAGATAAGGACAATTTGTCAAATTTGACATTTAATAAAACCACAAATGTGTAGTGTGTTGCTCAGATTGCAAGCATATTTGCCTGAGGGGGGAATTTGCTGGATCGTGAATTAGTGCATACAAACTGATAATAAAAATTCAGTGTCAATTATGTGCGTCATAAAGTTTTAATTTTTCGTTTCTCATTAAATCACTGAAGCTGATATGACTAAGTGTGGCCGTAAAAAGTGACAGATTTATCGTGAACACAAGTGACCTTCAATTTTCCAGGACGGGTAAAATTAATTCCACGAACAAAACAGTTTTTAACCACTTTTATGCCCTATTACAAATATTAAAATAAAGATATAATAATACTAAACATTATGTCTAGAATTCTAATGCTAATACTGATCAACATCTATTATATGATTTAAATTCTAGAAAATGTCTATAATTTAAAGCTTAGGCTTAAGGGGTTTTAAGAATTCAGAGAATCTTGCTTATTAAGTGTCTAATATCTACAGATCAAATTCTATGAAAATCTGATATATTTTAATACAAACTGGAGGTTGAAACCATATTATTCCCCCCTCCCCAAAATAATTTTCAAATACCACAAAGAAATTGAAATTTAGGGAAGATGTGTTAATTTATGTCCTATACCTATTGTAAAAAATTCACAAAATCGAAGATATCTAAATTTTTACGCAAGGCTTACCCCCTCCCTTCTTACCCTCTTTGCATAAAACTAAAACTAGCCCACATTTGGACCCCCTTACATATAGCAGATGTGTTCCAAAATTAATAGTGATCGCTTAATTATTTGGGGACTGAATCCTCTACACACAAATATATAAACATATACACATTCCTAACTTTATATAGATAGATATGATTTCTTATTTAATAATTTGTGATAAAATTGAATCAATTTTTATAACGAAATGTCATAAGTAACATATATAAGTAACTATATAATTCTATTTCAGCATAGTACATGTAACACTGAAAAATATTGTTTCATCAAATCTATGTTGGGGTGCTATTGAAGAGGAAATAAAAATGTACTGGCATGTAAAAGGATTGAACTCTGTTTTCAGATTATGAGACTTTTGAGTTTAATACTTCTCGTCGTCCCAATTCTCGTCCTCCCACCATTTCACGCCTCATTCGCCCTTCATTGCCACCTGTTACATCCCGTTCGGTCATTGTATGTATCTCCTTACACTGTGGGACGATGTAACACAACGTCTTGGAGCTAGTGGTTGAAAAGCCAGCGCACAAGAGAACGTGCAATCTGGGCTATAAGAAAAAAAGCCTGTGCAGCCCCGAACGAACCAGAATGAAATATTGATTTTGTAGGGAGAAAGCTATTAAACAAACGAATGAAACAAGAGACTGACTTTACCTTAAAACTCTGACGAGGCTTGTTGTTATATCGGGCGAAATTATTAGATAAAAAAATCAAGATGAAAAAGAAAAAAATATTTTTTTAGTTTTTTTATTTTGATTTTAATAAAAATATCTGCATCTAACACATGGTTTTTTTTAAAAGGCATTTTGCTTCTTTCTTTAAGTTTAAAATTTTAAAGATGCTTAAAAAAATGAACTTTCCCAAATTTATACCTACCAGCGACCATGCGCGATTTAAGTTCAAATTTAAAAAGAGACATTTACACCGTTAAGTCCACACAACATCGGACACCACTTCTACAAGACCAGGAAGGATTGTTATGAAAAAAATATGGTTAATACCTTTTATTTGTCTAAAGCTCTGACCAGGCTTGTTATATTAGGTGAAATTATTAGATAAAAAAGTCAAGATGAAAAAGAAAAAAAAATTTTTTTTAATTTTTTTATTTTGATTTTAATAGAAATATCTGCATCTAACACATCGTTTTTTTTTAGGCAATAAACTACCCCTATTCTCAGAGAGAAGGTAAAGCCTTTGAGGATGGATGTCCTAGGACTACACAGAACCATACCTCAGTCCGACGGAGCAAAGTTACCTGACGGCAAAATGTCTCACACATTACCGGACTAAATACCGAGCACGCATCCTCGACTAGTATGCTCGACTTAACACGTTGACAGTATTCAGCGAACGGGTGGAAGGACGCATTATAAAGGAGTGCTGGTCTTACCAGTTTGTGCTAAGACCAACTTCTTTATATTATGTGTAAATAACGAAAACCGTCGCACAATAGAGAAAACACTACCTTTTTTTATATAACAACAAAAAGGGTTTAGCTACCTACACTGTTTGGTGTAGGTGGAAGTGACTTGGACAGTGTCCCAGTGAGGAAAGTAAAATAGATAGTTCTTTGGGTTGCCGAAAGTCTGTTAGCAGTTATCTTCAGACGAAGATAGGTGCGTGAGCGTCAGATGAACAGGGACAGGGGAGAGAATGGGGACGCCTTTTCTTCGTAGTTTTCAGGCATCTCTCTGCTGACCGACTGGCAGGGAGCAAGTGGAATCAACACGCCCTGCAAGCTGGTCAGAGTGTAACCAGATCAGTTAACAGGGACGTTTTTCCGAGAAAGAAAATAAGATTGAATATGACTGCTACATCACCTCCTGCTTAGGCGGAACGCCGACAGAAAAAAACAGCATATACAGGCGCATGCATTTTATCATTTACTTCAGCAAAATGGATTAGACAAAAAGTAGTTCACCTTTCGCCGTACCAATTTTTTAGGATTATAAAAGGGGGCTAACTCTGCCGAAGAATGAGTGCAGGTTTCATGGATTGATTTTTCTTAAGATTAATAAACATCATGAATCGTACGACATCGTACACCGTCATCAAAAAATGCTCCTCTTGAAAAGAGCAATGTTTCGAACTGCGTGTCCCTCATGATTTATTGCATTCGCTATTGTTGTTCTATCGAAAGCTTTTATTCGATCTGATCGCTTTATATTGTTTTTAGATTGCGCCAGAAAATGCTGAGCGCTTTCGAGAATTTAATCACATTTTTGCAGACTTTGCGCTTTTCTCAATATTCGTGACAACACAAGATTGGCCTGAAGGGGAGGTCGAAGATTCTTTTATTTCCTTCTATTCAAAAACGTTTCTCTTCAGTTCGCGAGTAACATTTGTTTTGCTGGTGTAAAATTGAATTCTTTTTTATTTACTAAAGAATTTGCCAGCAACCGTTGTGTACTAGGGAAAGAAGTTATATTGACTTCGTATGGAGTAAGTCAATTACAAAAGCTTCTTTTCAAACGTGAGTTTATTGCCACATATGCACACACGCATGTCTGCATCCTCCACTCTATAATAAACAGCAATGTGTATTTATTTGTCAATAAATAAACATTATATATATATATAATGTAGGTAATAAATAATTAATATTTATTTATAAATATTATTATAAGCCCCCTTCACTAAAGGCCGGGCACTCTGAGTGAGTTTAATAACAAGCAGTACGAATAGCTTCATGCAAGTTCAAAACACAGTTTGTTGATCACTTTAAACTGCTCGTGTAAATTAGCCGCCGACTCGCTATTTACAAAGTTAAATTCCTCCTTAATTATTAGCTAATTCCCTATGGCCGAGGGGTTAACGCTCTCGACTGCGAATCAGTGGCGATTTGTGATCGAAGTTCGGGCCCGCCGACCGTTGAAAATTAACTTCCTGCACTGAAGATTGCGTTAGCATGAAACATCGATGTCTGTAGGTAATAAATAATTAATATTTATTAATAAATATTATATATATGTATATTCATCTCGTCACGCAAAAGTTAGCAACTAAATACATGCCTTTTTTACCCCCCCCCCCGTACGAAGCCTTTTAAGTGGTGAGGGGAAGCGAGAATGCAACTAATAAGTCAGACAGCAACCATCAGATTAATCCCGCCGCCTGAAATGAATTCAGAAAAATTCTCCTACCCTATAATAAAAAGTCAACGGTGTTTTTTTTTCTTTAGCTAATAAGAAATGATAATAATTTATATAAGAAAAATTAAATGACTGGTGTAATTCTATAATTTTATATGAATATTTTAGCAAAATATCTAAATAGATAGCGAGTGCGAACACTGACGATGTATAATTTTTTCCGTAATTTTTGACCGAGTGTGTACACGATATAGAATATTCAACTATACAGAATCGGGTGCGATATATAAAAAACTATTTTCGTCGATCTAAGTTTTTGATTATCGCTTTCATTGTCAAACACATTAATTGAACAGACACATCTTAAGAATTAACCCGTTTTTATGAGTAAAACACATTAATTAAAATAAATTCAAAACGTGACATGTGTATGGACGTAAGTACCTACCTACCTACCTGCCTGCCTGCCTAAACGCACAATACAGGTATTACAATGTAGAGGAGGAATTTTTTAGAATTTTCACATGGACCCGTGGCGTCTTATCAGTTCTGAGTGACAATCTTCTGTGGCTGTGGAATTGAGGGTTCAATCCTCAGTACAGGTGATACTAAGAATATAATTAAGAATTACTTAAGACTGCTACCCCGTTTTGGCTGACGGAACGAGAACAATCTACCTTCGTGGATTAAATAAACGGTTCAGTTCGAAATCCCGAAACTCTTTGGCCTTTTGACTAGGAGCAAAGTGTAGTATCTGATATAACACTGCATATTTTCTTTCCTCGGTCAGTGAACAAGACCCTTCTAGATTCGGGCATTTTTTTTTTATTTTCAAATCCAAAATGCCCCTTTTTGGGGAGTTGGATTTTCCCACATTATAAACCGACGTTATGTTAAACTTATCCTTCGTGGCGAGGCAAGTAAATAGGAACATGAACATAAAATGTAAGTGGGGATCAGTGACTGCATAGACACGAAATTATTTCTTTTGAAAGATACAGATCAAATCCGTTTTGTGTTTGCTTTCAAAATTTACCATGAGAATAGAAATATTATGAGTTGAAAACCAATGAAATGTTTCTTATTTAAACGTTATTGTAGAAAGTGTTAAAAATGTTAAAAATAAAAGCAAATGGAGCTATACAGTAAATAGGCACATAAAGATTCCCCGAGTTCGACAAGACGCACCTAAGGAATTTCAGAGGTTTCCCCGGTCGAAACGTTTTGAGATTAATATCCAAGATGAGAGCAGTAGTTCGAATAATCCAAATGACACAAATTAACAATATTCATCTAACAAAATTCCGAAACATTACTTAATAAATGTATTAGTTTAAAACTAGCTGGACCCGTGGAAATTCCGCAGTTGTATCCTTCATCCGGTGTATAATGCTGCCACGCATTTTATGGACGTCCAGCGTGAACGCAGACCCACGATATTGTTCAAACTGAAAAAATACTTATCTAAGTACTCTCGTTAATGTAGTTTCAGAATATGGCTAAAATATAGTTTAGGGTAAAAAAAACTCAGAGCACTGACAAAATATTTTTTTTAAATCTCTGAAAGAGAGAACTTTTTGAGCCATACTGAATCATATTCCATAAAAAGAATTTACAGAATTTTTTTTTCAACCCCCAAAAAATAAATTTGGCAAATAATTTTTTAACATTTTTTTTTTCTTTTAATTAAAAAATACATTTATTAACATATTACATTTTTTACATTGGATATTCTCCCCAGATATTTATCAATGCCGCAAATACGTCCGTATCACGCGTACTTCATCACCAGACGTTCTTGTATAGATAGGTGGAGAAGTAGCCTTCACCCGTTCCGCACTGTCGTCTCAACTTTCGTTTACAGTGCATTCAAAATTATAATTGTTCTATCCAAAATGTTTTTTGTCAAAAAGATAAATAAAAAATTTAGGAAATAAATAATTGTCATAAACATTTTTTGTTTTATTTTTTATGGAATATGATTCAATATTGTTCAGAAAGTCTTCTCCTTAAAACAATTATCAAAAAAATATTAAATTTTGACAGTGTTATGAGTTTTTTACGCTAAACTATATTTTATCCCAGAATATATCCGGTTATAAGGGGTGGGGTCAATCTCACAAAAAAACACTTTTGGAGTTTGTAATACGACGCCGCTGCTGGAAATGGAAGGATACGTCAGTTGAAACGTTGTAAGAATTACATCCAAGATAAGAGTTTTCTGAATAATCCAATTCGAAGTGGAAGTAGCCAATCAGGTCCAATGACTTTATCTATCGTTCGAGGAAACTCGCAATACAAGCCCTGGCTCATTTGCATACTCCGTATTTTCGGAAGAAGTTTCTTGGAATAATGAAACAAAGAACGATCCTCTTTGAGAGATCCCATTTGATGATCCTTCAGCCGAAAGCAATCTTCCATTTACAAGACGTCTCTAATCCGAGAGATCCGTGTCTTACCAATATTGATCCGTTTCTTTAGCGTGGCACCAAAGACCCTTACGTACGTTCTGAATCGATACAAGACATCAAGTCTGGAGCAGGAATTAGTTCGTTATTGTTGTTTCAATAGAATATGATTGTTAGTGAGCTTAATGATTGGATTGTAAAGCTGCGGTTCTTCTAATCAGGCTGGTCAATCGTTTCTATACCCATCACACACCCAGGAGATACTCTCGCCCCCTCTACAACGTGTATATCTGGTTTGAAGAAAAAGATCTACTCAATTTTAAGCAAAAGATGATGTACGATTATTTAAAAGTAGATTAAAATAGAACAAGTAAGGCGAGTGTGGTCCCCATATGATAATTACTTTTTGTATGATGTAATAAGTATGATTCAAAATTTTTATCACCTGCAGTTTATGCTTATGTCTGTATGTGTTTGTATGTGTGTACATATATATATATATATATATATATATATACGTGTGAGGATAAAATACACGGTATATCATAAAATAAAATGCCGTAGAGACAGGATGTGTGAAAGAAGGCGAAAACAACAAATTAAACACAGGAATAAATAATCAAAAACAAGAGCTTTACCGGTTTCGTTCGGATCAACGAACGTCTTTAAAAAGTGAAGATTTTAAATTTATTGAAATAATGGGAAAACAGAAAGAAGACGCACAACGGGATGTTTTAGGGAACGTTCGTAACTATTTGAAAAATAAAAAAAGAATCATGCAGCGCGTGCGACAAAGACGTTAAAATAGGGAAAGGGGCGGGAGAAAGAAAATTAAAAAAATTAAAAGGAAAAAAGGTGGAAAATGGCTGAAATGCAGTAAAAAAGAATTATTACTTTAACCGGGATCGGAGTTTTTATGCAGTGGTGAGGAATATTGCATTATTTGAGTGCGTTTTTTGGTAAAGGAATCAGATCGGAATCTAAGGTTTAAGTTACTTTTTTCTAGTAAAGTAAATCCGTATGAATCAGAATGGTACAACTTTGTTGACCGGTTTGATTCTGTTGGCATTCTTGCAGGAGGGACCGTGTAATGGTTTCCAACATCCCTAAGTGAAAGTTGTATTATGGAATCGAGTGGATTCGAACTTGGCACACCGGGTCGTCAGTCCGTGTTGTTATCCACTGAACAACCGTCACTCCCTTTACTTATTTACTTTTTTTCTGATTACTTTCGTTGATGAGAACGAAACCGGTAATCCTCTAGTTTTTTGATGATTTATTCCTGTGTTTAATCTGTTTTCCTTTTGTCTTTTTTCACACATATGTACATATTATATATATATAATGTGTGTGTGTAGGTGTATTTAAGCAAGCATTGTTACAAAAAACAATTCTGTTTGATTATATTTTTTATATTTTTTCAATTTGTCTGTTAAAATAAAAAAGTAATGTATGTTCCATATGTACTACAAACGTTTTCGATTCTTCGTTGAATCATCTTCAGGTGAAAAAAGTAAATGAACAAGAAAGCTAGAGAAAAAAAGAGAAGTCAGTTAGACGTCAAGAGAACGTTTTCACGCTGTTCCAAGAAAAGACGTTTACAATTTAAACTCCGGGACACAATAATTAGCGTCACAAGATAAAATTGTATTACGTTAAGCATTTTTAAATGTTACTGGTTTCATACGTAATGTTATTAGTTGTAGGTTATTAGATTTTAATGAAGATAGCTTCGAGTATTTTTTTTAAAATTGGTTTCGGAATGTATTATTTTAGTGTTATTAACTAAAATTTATCCCAAATCCTTAACACATTAGGACTAACCAATGTTATTTATAAGTTTAAATGCCGTTTGGGAAAATGTAACTCGCATAATAATAAAGCTAATAGCTACATTGGTTTTACAATCACTACCCTATCCCACCGCCTCACCGTGCATCTTGTAAACTCTAGCTCAATTTATCAACATCTATAAAAACATAACTACCCCACTCTGAATAAGACACATTTTAGTTAATCTTCATTGATGTCTAATAACGATGGATAAAATTCAAAGCAAATTAGAAATATTACATTTTCAAATGGGAGTTAGTACCCATATCATGTCACTTAAAATCTTTAAAATATTTTATGAAACTGAAATTTGGGGAATATTTATTATTTGATGTCTAATACCTTTTCACAAAAATCGGAGGTATCTGAATTTTCATCAAAGGATTCGACTCTGTATTTGCCCATTTTATATAAAGCTAAATTAAACTAAATATAGCCCACAATTCTCACTCTCACGCCTAATAGCAGCATTTCAAAATTCATAAAGATCGGTTAATTAGTTTAGGAGTAAATCATGTACATACAAATATATAAAAATATACACATATCTAACTTTATGTAGAGATATATTTATACATGATTATATATATATATATATATATATATATATATATATATATACATATATATATGTAGGTATGTGTATCCATGCCTATATGTATATATGGCCATGTGTGTAACAGACCTCATTATTTCTTGAATTTAATAATCCTTGAAAAATCTGCAAAATGCCGGCATTCTCTTGTCTTTCGATTCTTTTTTTTTTTTTTTTTTTTTTTTTTTTTTTGAAGAGACAATTATTCTCACCCCAAAACGTGTGCTATTGTGGTCTTCGTGTACCAGACGAGCGATGATTAGGGTTACAACGCGATTTTATTAGAAGAATTCTATTTTCAAGATTTTCAATCTTTGCCGAAGTTGCAATAGAATGGAAAAAAGAAAGACACACGAGAACATTTAAACGCCACGCCTAATCAAGGAATGTTTTGACCAGCTGAGACATAATAATCGCAGATAAAAAATGGTAGCCTGAATGATTCCAGAATTTCCGAAAAAAAATTCCTTGCAGAATTAATGAACATTATGTTGGATTAAATACACTGTTTTATATTTACATATATTTATGGTAAATGATTGGTCTTAAGAACGAAAAGTACTCAAGTGTTGAAATATATCGACAAAAGAATCCAATTAAAATTGGAATTTGTTGAATATAACAGCACGAAAATAGAGAAGCAACGTCATAATACGACGAATAAAAATTCGACATTCGAATGAAAACTCGGAGTTCAAAAATATTAGAGATACCAGTGACCCGTTGAGTCACAAACACTTCCAGTATTCTACTTTGATTTGGTTTGAAAAGTCATAAATTGTAAGATGTTTGTATTATTTGGATTGTTTGAACTCCTGTTCTCATCTTGGATGTCATTCTCACAACGTTTCGGCTGATGTAACCTCCAACCTATATCTATATATATTTATATATATCTATATATATTTATATATATATCTATATATATTTATATATATATCTATATATATTTATATATATATCTATATATATTTATATATATATCTATATATATTTATATATATATCTATATATATTTATATATATATCTATATATATTTATATATATATCTATATATATTTATATATATATATATCTATATATATTTATATATA
>OY744516.1:114886807-114889307 GCA_963556195.1 Sepiola atlantica | reverse complement strand
TATATATATATATACCTATATATATATATATATACCTATATTTATATATATATATATACCTATATTTATATATATATATATACCTATATATATATATATATACCTATATACCTATATATATATATATATATATATACCTATATCTATATATATTTATATATATATATACCTATATCTATATATATTTATATATATATATACCTATATCTATATATATTTATATATATATATACCTATATCTATATATATTTATATATATATATACCTATATCTATATATATTTATATATATATATACCTATATCTATATATATTTATATATATATATACCTATATCTATATATATTTATATATATATATACCTATATCTATATATATTTATATATATATATACCTATATCTATATATATTTATATATATATATACCTATATCTATCTATATTTATATATATATATACCTATATCTATATATATTTATATATATATATACCTATATCTATCTATATTTATATATATATATACCTATATCTATCTATATTTATATATATATATACCTATATCTATCTATATTTATATATATATATACCTATATCTATCTATATTTATATATATATATACCTATATCTATCTATATTTATATATATATATACCTATATCTATCTATATTTATATATATATATACCTATATCTATCTATATTTATATATATATATACCTATATCTATCTATATTTATATATATATATACCTATATCTATCTATATTTATATATATATATACCTATATCTATCTATATTTATATATATATATTTATATATGTATCTATATATATATTTATATATGTATCTATCTATCTATCTATATATATATTTATATATGTATCTATCTATCTATCTATATATATATTTATATATGTATCTATCTATCTATCTATATATATATTTATATATGTATCTATCTATCTATCTATCTATATATATATTTATATATGTATCTATCTATCTATCTATATGTATTTATATATGTATCTATATATATATCTATATGTATTTATATATATATCTATATGTATTTATATATATATATATATATAGAGAGAGAGAGAGAGAGTAGCATATCATTGTACTAAACGCCTTCGATGTTCTTCCTCCCCTTAAACTTTCTTCAACAACAATCAATCACATTTTTCTACCTGCGTTCGTTTGCACTTCCTGAAAAATGAAACGCACCTTTTGATTTTTTTTAAATTTATAATAATAATTGTCCAAAACATGAATGGAACAAATAAAATTATCACATAATTGAATTTTGCGTCTTCGTTATTTTCTGGGGGGGGAAGGGGTGATGGAATAACGAAAGGAGGATATTTAGAGAAATGATGGCGAAAGGCAATAATTATATTTCAAGGCATAAAAATGCAATCTCAAATAAGATGGATTCATAATTTTTGTTGTTGTTTCAAATGGAAGAAAATGTGTTTTTTTCACGAACATCGAAAAGCATTAAAATCTCTTGGGAAACCAAGAAAACATTTGCAAATAATTAAAGTTCACACATGAAACATTTATTTGTCTTTGTTTTTTTTCGGTAGAAAATGTCAAAGGAAAAATTTCGCATTTGTATTTTTAGAAGACTAAGATTTATTTATTTCTTTAAAAGTCAATATAGTAACAATAATCGTAGGAGCACTATGAACAGTCCCGAAAAGACTACGAGAAAATTGAATAAAGTGAAGACTGAAACTATAGAACGAACGGTAATGATGAACACAACTGAAATCTTAAGGAAACATCTCGAATGCGGAAACCAACCCATATAAACTAAAGTTGACTAGTCCTATGGAATTTACAATAGAAATACAACAAAAATATAGAAAGAAGACCACGTGAATCATAGGAAACTAAAACTGCAAGAAATCTAATAAACTGTCCCCCTAAAAAATCTGATGGCACTAGCCTTGGCCGATACTGCACAAAATGATCGTGGAAAGATCAAGGAGGTTGGAAAGACCGAGGAGAGGTAACACTAACCAGACATCCACTGATAGGGTTCGGAGAGTGCTGGGGCCCTGAGGGAAGCGTATTGCCACCTAGATACCAGAGAAGACCAATGGTCGTTGCCAGCGAGAAAACAATAGTAAGCGGCTGCTGCGATAATGCAAAAAATATCTTACAGTATGAGTATTGGTCTTGTTGAGATTTGTCCTGTCGAGACCATAAAAACTTAAAATTTCGTAGAACATTCGTATGTTGGCCTTTTATTTCCCGGATTCTTTGTAGAAAGAAATCAAATACTTTCAGAGGGAGAACACGAGAATGTTGCCATCACCCCTAAGTGAAAACGTTTGCATTGCATCAACTGGATTCAAACTTGTGACACCAAGGTCATCAGTTAACCGCAGTCACAAACCCAAAATATCTGTACAGCAGTAAAATTGTAGACATGTGCAATGCTGCATGTTTAGTGAGGTCCGTGGTTGCAATGCATGCAGTCGAATGGGCCT
>OY744516.1:114878494-114880994 GCA_963556195.1 Sepiola atlantica | reverse complement strand
GGATTCATAATTTTTGTTGTTGTTTCAAATGGAAGAAAATGTGTTTTTTTCACGAACATCGAAAAGCATTAAAATCTCTTGGGAAACCAAGAAAACATTTGCAAATAATTAAAGTTCACACATGAAACATTTATTTGTCTTTGTTTTTTTTCGGTAGAAAATGTCAAAGGAAAAATTTCGCATTTGTATTTTAGAAGACTAAGATTTATTTATTTCTTTAAAAGTCAATATAGTAACAATAATCGTAGGAGCACTATGAACAGTCCCGAAAAGACTACGAGAAAATTGAATAAAGTGAAGACTGAAACTATAGAACGAACGGTAATGATGAACACAACTGAAATCTTAAGGAAACATCTCGAATGCGGAAACCAACCCATATAAACTAAAGTTGACTAGTCCTATGGAATTTACAATAGAAATACAACAAAAATATAGAAAGAAGACCACGTGAATCATAGGAAACTAAAACTGCAAGAAATCTAATAAACTGTCCCCCTAAAAAATCTGATGGCACTAGCCTTGGCCGATACTGCACAAAATGATCGTGAAAGATCAAGGAGGTTGGAAAGACCGAGGAGAGGTAACACTAACCAGACATCCACTGATAGGGTTCGGAGAGTGCTGGGGCCCTGAGGGAAGCGTATTGCCACCTAGATACCAGAGAAGACCAATGGTCGTTGCCAGCGAGAAAACAATAGTAAGCGGCTGCTGCGATAATGCAAAAAATATCTTACAGTATGAGTATTGGTCTTGTTGAGATTTGTCCTGTCGAGACCATAAAAACTTAAAATTTCGTAGAACATTCGTATGTTGGCCTTTTATTTCCCGGATTCTTTGTAGAAAGAAATCAAATACTTTCAGAGGGAGAACACGAGAATGTTGCCATCACCCCTAAGTGAAAACGTTTGCATTGCATCAACTGGATTCAAACTTGTGACACCAAGGTCATCAGTTAACCGCAGTCACAAACCCAAAATATCTGTACAGCAGTAAAATTGTAGACATGTGCAATGCTGCATGTTTAGTGAGGTCCGTGGTTGCAATGCATGCAGTCGAATGGCCTGCAATAAGGGAAAATTTTAGCTAAATGAAGACAGACCATCAAAGAAATGACTAACGTCTTTGAAGTAGTAATGTTCTATTGGTTACGATGTCATGCTGTGACCATGACCCACTTGAGTTTCCAGAAGTAATGTTAATACCAGCTGGCGGGTCTCATGGTCAGTCAGTTTTTTTATAACCATAGATTAGCAGCTGATAATATCTAGTGTTACTAGTGATATGTGTGTATATATATATATATATATATATATATATATATATATATATATATATATATATATATATATATTTCCACAGAGGGGCAGATGAGATCAGTTGAGGTTCTGTGGTTCTCAAAACAGATAGATGGCTTTTGGGGCTCTCAGCTGATAGATTGTTTGTGTTCAGTTGTAGGATATGTTTGTCTTGATTTACAGGCTTATTGTTCAGCTAGAAGTGACTGCCGTTTCGTTAAAGAAAATAAGTATCATTGTAGCTTCACAAACTAAATAATTGTTACTTGTTTTAAACTGGAGTTGTGGTTTTGTTTGAAAGGGATAATCCTTTTGTTGCACCACACGATTGACGACTGAGGTCAGTGTTGAAATCAAGCTCCGAATCCGGACGAAGACAACGAGCAGACGACGACGACGGCCTATGCAGAGAATACACATAGACGCATGTTCTTAAAATTAATCCCCATGAATATGCAAAATGCAGAAAATATTTTGTCGTTCTTGAAGCAAAAGGATTTTGTGATAATCAATTAAACTCTATTTGATATATTTTTCTTTTCTTAAATAATATATTTCTAAGCAAATCGAAGAAAGTGTTCGTATTTCTTTCCTTGATTTAACATGTTTCTTTTCAGATCTGCGTTTTATGAGAGGATTTAGCCAGTATCAATGTTATCATTTTTATTGCCTTTGTTATTCCTTCATAAAAACGGATCCCACGTTAATACAGCTGGATGAGACCTAGAGAAGTGATAGTTTTAAATGGTAATCTTTAAACAAAAAGATTATTTTATTCGCGTGCCTTGTCTCCGTGTACGTAAAGACATGATTAAATACTGATTTTCTTGTAAGTAAATTCGAAAAAAATCTATTTTTGAAGAATCGGAGGCTTAGACAAGGAAATCCATTGATTGATTCTCATCTGAAAAGCCATTCCGATTTTTACAATGTTGTTCCCGCCGTTGAACAAGCAAATATTCGTTATTGTAAAGCTTCCAATGTGACGGAAAATCAAAATCGAGAAATTGATCAATTATAGTTAAGTAAGGTAAAAGGCCGTATCACTTGAGATATTGGAAGAACCAGACTTATGTTATGTTATATAAAAAAACTTGATGAGAACATGTGTGGCACTGAGGTTATGCGAAGTTACCATCTTGCTGTGTGGATTTATAGGGACACAACGTGTGGAAAGGATCTCCCGAGCAGTGGGGTGCAAA
>OY744516.1:114865994-114873494 GCA_963556195.1 Sepiola atlantica | reverse complement strand
AAAAATTATTAGTGACAGATCTCAGGCAGAATCAAGTTGTAACTTGATATTTTTATTCAATATTTTGACCTGCACAATTTTCCTGAAATTCTCAGCTTCGTCACTTTTAACAATTTTAATAAAATAATATAAAATGTTATTTTCAACTCTGCAAGTGGGTATTTTTGGATCCCATGCGATCGCAATTAAAACACTTTTTCATTTTATATGGACTATCTTTGCCCGCAACTAAAACACGATTTAGGAGGCACATAATTTTTCTTCGGTTGATCAAATTTAGTTTAATTTTCTTCTTGTCACGGAATTTTCTAATATGTTACACCCCGTTTTGATCAATATCTCTTAAATATTGACGAACACTAATAAAACTTGGTTGTCATCTGCGATATGTTTGAGTGTTAAATCAATGTTATTCTCTGTGTTATTAAGAACACTATGTCAATTTTTTTCGTTTCCTTTGTTTAAGCATTAAAATTCCCTTTGGCTCGTTTTTGTATTTGTACTAAATTCCTAATTATAGTATCTGTTGTGCCGGGGGCTAGCATTTTACGTACATATGTACTGAATCTCTTCTCCCCTCCTCCGCCCGACAAGCTCGAATTGCTGAGAGATCCAACCATTTCAACATATGTGGAGTTTATCCCAATTTACAGGGTAATGGCTGTAGGCTAATGTTGACACTGTTATTAACATATAAACAACTCTAATTTAAATTGGTGTCATCAAATGTTTTATGTGGAATGTTTTTGAAGAGTAATTTATGATCTGATCGTCACAGATCTCATTATTCGCCCGAGCATGACGAAATGACATTTTTACGAAGGAAGGGATAACATCAGATGGACTGATAAGATGAGATTGTTCTGGGGAATTTTGTACAACCAAGGGGATTGGTGAATATAGTGATCTTGTGTGGGGAGTGTATGAGGGGGGGGGAGGGGGGAAGTAGAATCCGGAATAAAACAATTCCAACATCATATTTAAAAAAAATCTTTTGTATATTCATAGAGTAGAACCATTTGTCGCACTGACTGTGAGCTTAAAAGACCACCATCCTATTCACCATAAGAGAACAGCTTTGTAATGTTTATACGATCAACGTCTGAAGGTTAACTAATCTGCATATTGCTTTGCAAAACGAAATCTCATTGATTAATTATTAGTTTCTTTGTTTACTTATTTGATTATTTTTATTTTTAACTTGAGTTCATCCTAGACAAGGCACACTGCCACTGAGACGTAAAAGACTACTGTAGATTAGGTGCCAGAAATTAAAGAAAGTTGTGCTGCGAGATGTTTGTTTGCATTATATTTAAATTTCTGCATGTCGGTACAGTCAGGGAAACAAGGAGCAGGGAGGGAGTTCAAAAGGCTGGCAGCTCTAGGAAAGAAGCTATTAGAGTAGAGAGCTCTCCGGCGTCTTGGGACCTCCACAGTGAATAGATGGGATTTAACTCATTTTTGAGTTAGTCGAGCGTATTTACGCCAAGGGGTGGTGGGAACCCGATCAGCAAGTTCATCGGAGCACATTTTATTGAAGTTCTTGTGAAATATGCACAGGGATGCAACATTGCGGTGATAGGACGGGCTAGAGCTTGGTGAATAGTGAGGGACTTGTTAGATTAATGACTGTTTTGGGGACTCGATCTAAGAGGAAGAGACTAGTGGTTGGTGCACCACCTACCATTCTATTTACTAATATTCTTAGCATATTGGGTGAAAGGAGTCTTTCTGGGAGTTAGGATTCTTGGTTTTGATCATTTTTCCAAGGCAATGCCGGGATACGTGTCTCGCTAGTTGTTAATAAAATGAAAGATACTAGAAAGGCTCATGGAAATTGCACATTGAAAAATAACAGATTTTAATTTAATTTATTTAATATCCGGGGTTGCCCGGGTGTCTATTTTACTGTTATCTTTCTTTTACCCTTTTAACCTCCTACAAAATTAATAGATAGATACACTCATGCATACATATCAACATATGTGTATCCTTGAAGTATTGGTTTACGAAAAACAGGCTTTTAGAGTTACGGATGGCAAAATAAACTACAATTTTTCTCCATCGATCTAATCTAACAATGTTAAACTAGCAGTGACAATAGGGTTACAGACGTATAATATCAAATGTAGATTGAAATAAGTAACGTTAACATATGTGTTCGTAAATGTACGAGATAGAAAAAACATAAAGCAAAGTGAATGTCAATACAAAATCTTCATTAGTAATAGATCTGCATTAAATACTTCAAATATAAACATGTGTGAATTACGCTTTTTCTCTGCACACTGCATGCATTCCTCTTACCGCGTGTTTCACTCCTACTCTTCTCCCTGCATGTATGTAGGTGTCAATGGGCGGATGGAGGAGTGGACGCCAAGTGTGATATTCTTTAGTTGACGTACGTACGAATATAAGTATCAATATTTAAATAGTAGCAGTTTCGCAAATTAATAGATACGCGTATGTATGCATGCATATATATATATATATATATATATATATATATATATATATATCTTTGCAATATTGGCTTATGAAAAGCAGGCTTTTAGAGTTACGGATTGGCAAAAACACTGCATTTTTCTTAAGAAAGGAAAGTGGATTTCGACTGGGGTACTGTTAAGGAGAGCTGGAGAACTGCACATTATTGTAGGTTTTATTGAAACAATCTGATTTCCATAAATAACATTTGGGGGATTCCTTTTGTACACTTTAGCTCGGTTAGCTCTCAGAAATCAAGGGGGCCCTTCATCGGGCTAACACCTGATTTTATTGTGAGATACATAGATATCCGTGTTTATGTAAGATTCTTCTGACTTCTCAAACTTTGAGTAAGTAAACCAGTGAAGCTTATGTTATAGTTTATTTTTATTGTGGTCTTTGCTTGCCGGATTCCAAAACCAGAATTGCCGTGTCGAGGAGATCTTATTTTGGGCTTCGAATTTCTGGTGAGGGTGTACTTGTAGCACGAAGTATTTTCATGTCAGGTTGTCTTGACAAACGCCTGTAAAGATAGACCGAAGACACTTGGGATGGTGTCTAGATGCATTTAAACTTTCTCCTATTTTATTTCAATGTTCTTGTTCTTTTGGTTTTGCTGGGGATGAGGCGTCATACCGAATGTCAGAGATTCATTCGTTATTTCAAAGACTCCAATCGATATATTTTTAGGATTCTAAGCGTCCCTTTCAGCACAATTGTTTGTACATCTCTTCCACTTGGTTTACCAGGTATATTCGCCAGGTAGTTATTAAAATTATTTTTTATGATCTCAATTGCTCCTATGATTACTGAAATGATGGAAATCTTCCTTAGATTCCAGTTTCTTTTCATGTCGTACATAAAACTTTCGTATTTAGTTTTCTTCTCCCTCTCAGCCTTGTTTAAGCAAGCATCATTAGGGACACTGACTTAAACAAGGATTACTACTTCCTTCCTCTTGTTCCATATCACTATGCCAAGTTTAATAGCTCCGTTGTGTAGCTATGTAGCTTTAGGGATTGCATAGTCATAGTGGATGGTGTATGACTTTTCCCCAACAGTTCTTTCTGGTATATGTGCCACACTGGATATTCAAATTTTTTTTCAGATTGTCCAGTGGAGATATTTACACACTCCATTGTGTCGTATTGTATAGTAGCCGTCCTCCAGCAGAACTAACAACTGGATGCAAGGTGGCTCACACTCTTTACTTCTACGTAACAGAACCTTCACTTGTTGTTACTGAGACCACTCATTTTATTAAAAGTATTGGTCATCAAGCCTTTATCTTGAACAGCCATTATTATTCCATCTTGATTATAGTTAAGCAATCCTCTTTTGAGCCAGTCTACAGTCTTCCTCATCTATATATTCTTGGGATAGTTCTTCTAGAAAATATTTAGTACGTTGTTGGTTAGCCAATTCTTTTATGTATAGAGATTATTATAGCATGAAAATGTCACCTCTTGCTGATTGCTAGTTTAAGTTAATTTTAAAACCTTACAACTGGATGGCAGATGGCTCACACTCTCTACTTCCGTGTGACAGAACCTTCACTTGTTGTTGTTGCTGAGATTACTCATCTTCTAAAAGGCATTAGTCATCAAGCCTTGATCTTGGGCAGCCATAATCCATTAGCCTCTTCTGATCATAGTGGAGCAATCTCTTTTTTGAGCCAATCTACAGAGCCTTTCTTATGTGTGTTGATCAGTTGTCGGGTTTTACAGCATCTCAATTGTCCTTCAGTTATTTTATGCCGAAACCAAATTTTGCATACGATCGGTTTGTAGAATAAGTTATGTAGGTGTATATATTTTGTACACGAATAGTTTGTAAACGATCGCTTCTCTTAACCATTTAGCAGGTACTACCACTCAAAGTCAGAGCTGACGTAAAAAAATTTATTAGATTTTCTTTGTGGAAATTGCTCCAGATACGGTATGAAGCCAATTGATGTAAGGAGCTAAAATAAAAATACCACTTCAAGCTAAAAAAATAGACAACGATAAGTGGTATATGGATAGATTTCGATCCAGAAGACAGCAATTATTCCCTCTTTGTCAGACACATCATTCATGGAATGTGAGGACTAGAGGAAAAAATAAGGGAAGCGAGAGTTACGAGGCTGCTGAAAGTAAACCCACTGTCTACTTTCTACTCTCCTAACTAAGCGATGACTCCACACTTCCCAAAGCTTAAAAATTGGTGAAAATTCATGGTCATACTCAGGACAGTTGAGGATGTCCTCAAATAGTTGATGAAAGGGGAAGAAAGGGCTAGGAAAGATGCATATTTTTTTAACTTTTATTCACGCCAAACAAGACATTGCCACTGAAGCGTAAGTGACTTCTGTGGTAGGGGCCAGATTTATCGAGGGGTAACATAGGTGAGAAGTTTGCCAACAAGATGTTTGTTCACATTACATTTAAAGTTCTTGCATGTAGATACTGTCGGGTAACAGGGATCAGAAAGGGAATCCCAAAAGTATTTTGGGTGGTGAGGGATGCAGAGGCAGACATCTTGCCTCTAGGAGTCGGAAGAAGTTTTGTGTCGTTCCAGGGACGCACGCGCGCGTGTGTGCGTGCGTGCGTGTGTGTGTGTGGCGTATCTACCTGTATACACGTTTTTAAGTTAATTTCTCTACCCACACAGATAATGCAAAGATCGAAAGCAATCGATTTTGTTTGTAACTTCACATTTTTCGCATCTTGCGAGGATCGAACTCGAAAGTCGGTTGCACACACGTATTGATACGGGTGGAAGATAATCAATAATTTCTCGGATCGACTTTAAGACAAAAAGCGATTTTTTTTTGTGTTGGATCATTTTATGGAACTGCAATGTGAATTATTTTTCTTCTACCTCTGGCTCCCTTTCTCTCGCTCTCTCTTTCTCTCTCTCTCTCCTTCCATGTCTGTCTTCGTGTCTCTCCCTTTTCCGTTACCCTGTCTTTCTAGATGTCTCTATCCCATATTACCCTCCTTATCTATGTAGCTCTCTCAATATCCCTGTATCTGTATCCCAACTGCCTCTGTTTATATCTTTCTCTCACTCTATCTCTGTTTCTCTCCGCATCTTCACCTCTCTCCCCATTTCTCCCCACCGCTGTCTCTGTCTGTATCTATCTCCAGTTCCTTCTCCATCTTTCTCTGTTTCTTTAGTTTGTCCGCTTCTTTGTTTCGTTATCTGTCTATCTTTTTTTCTCTCCATCCCTCTCTGTCTCTTCCTATTTTTCTTCATTTTCTTTGTATCTTTCTCTATCGCTTCATCTCCATCAATCTCTTCTCTCCCCCCCCTTTCTTTGCTTTCTCCGTTTTTATCTCTCTCTTTTACTTTCTCTGACTCTCTCTTTCTTCCTCTCTTTATATGCGTGGCTCTCTCTTTCTTTCTCTCTGTCTCTGTTTGTCTGTGTGTGTCTTTCTATCTCTCCATCTTGGTTTTTATCTTTCGCTGTCTTGTCTGTCTGACTCGCTCTTTCTCTCTGTCTCTCTCTTTCTCTCCATCACTGCCTGTGTTTCACTCTTTGTCCTTCAGTATCTCTCTTCTTAGTTTGACACCATGTTAATGTGTTTTATGGTGACAAACTTTAGTCCTGCATCGACACAGTTTTAGTGTGTTATTGGGAAAATGTGGGATATTATTTTGAGTAGTTGTGTTAAAAAGGATGCTATATTTTGTAACCGGCAATTTATAAGAAACTTGGAAATGCCAGCGGTAATACACCAAATGCACATCAGTACTTCTTTTATACATTGAATATGACAGTGTTTGCATAGACAAAAGTGTATTGTTTAAACAACGACGAAACGTTATAACGGATGTTATGTTTGACGCAGATGCACTTTAGCGTCACGTGATTGTGAAGTAAATTTAAAACTCTATCATAGTTTCTGTATCTATAGTAAATACAAATACTGCATCATATAATTAAAATACAATAATATTATATATATATATATATATATAGTAAGCTATGAAAATATATTTATGGCAATTAAGCTATACAGAGGCTCCCGCGTTTCATCCCCGGGGGGGGGGATCTTTAGGCTAAAATGCATGGAGTTATTTTTGCCGGGTGTTTTTATATACACGGCTAGCTAGTTAACCAATCAGATTCTTTGTTGTTCTATCAGCCAATCGTTCGGCTTCCCACGCACACAGGTCTTGTTAGTGTTACTTCCTATATCCTGTTCTATTGTTCTGTTTTCTATAGATTGGCCTATATCCGGTTTCCTTTGTTGTGCCCATATAATGGGTGAATTTATTTTAACATATGGTTCCTTGTGTTTCTATTTTAGGTTTTATTTTTTAAATTGTAAAGATTTTAGTTTTTTTTTTTACTTATTTGTTTATTTATTTATTTATCGTTAGCCTAAGGTAAATTTATTTTTGTGTAAGCAGCTGTTTTCTATCTCACTTCTACAATTTAATAGATTTCGAGGATCTTTACAGTTTAGGATTTTAAATTCTTAATTCAGGCATAATCTACACGGGTCGTCTAAATTTCTACATACAAGGAACAACATGTTAAAATAAATTAACCCATTATATTGACACAACAAAGGTAGCATGATATAGGCCAATCTATAGAAAAAAGAACAATAGAACAGGATATAGAAGGTAACACTAACAAGACCTTTGTTCGTGGGAAGCCCAACGATTGGCTGAGAGAACAAGAAAGAATCTGATTGGTTAACTAGCTAGCCGTGTATATAAAAACACCCAGTAAAAATTACTCCATGCATTTTAGCCTGAGGATTCCCCCGGGGATGAAAGCGGGAGCCTCTGTGTAGCTTAATTGCCATAAATATATTTTCATAGTTTACTACCTAGCTCTACTTACGTATCGAGCACTGTTGAAGTAAATACTGAAAATTGATACATAAAAAAATTATATCTCCTTGTAAAATGTTATGTGGATACATGAAATACTAATATATATATATATATATATATATATATCTTCATAAATGGAAAGATAATGAAGATAAAAATGAAATTTTATCTTTAAAATAT
>OY744516.1:114758494-114860994 GCA_963556195.1 Sepiola atlantica | reverse complement strand
GAGTGCGGAGAGGAGTGCACACATAGCACTCTTACATTCACCCTCCTGTGCATCCTCTTCATTGATAGGTCAGGTGGTCATGCTTAAGTTTTTCTCTATAATATAGTAAAGCCGGACTGATTCACATATATTATCAATAGTTTGTGTTTTACGATCTCAATATTTAATTCTGAATAGCCAAGGCTATTTGTCGATGAGGAAAGTAAAATGTTAACTGTTGCCTTTTGGTTAAGAACAAAGTGTAGTATTTGTACTTCATCTTTTCTGTCTTTGGTCAATGAAGAAAAAATTCTTTTAGACTGATGTAATTGTTATGTTTGTCCCAATCCAGAGTGCACCTTTGTGGGAGCTGAATTTTCCTTCACATTAAAATACGACCTTGTGCCTAACTCTGTCCTCGTGGGGAGGCAAGATCTAATTGCTTCTAGAACATAATTAAACCGGCTCGGAAATATTATTTATTTGCAAGCATTTAAAAAAGGAGCTTAACTCTGTATTAGTCTATAATAGTTACGTCTCCTTAGAAACAAATCCCAGGCAACGCCGGATAGGGACAGTTTTAACATAAATCTGAATATTTTTTTAAGTCTTCCTTCTCAGATGAATCCAAAACTGTAAATTCTATTTGTTTTCCATTAGTTCTTCATTCATACGTAAGAACTATTTGAAATCTGATTGGACAATTTGTTCCAAGATTATATTGCTCTATTAGAAAAAAAATCTAATTGAGCGGCAGATTTAGTTTTTGAAACCTTAATTGACAATATACTGCATAATCACGTTGGCATACCGGTTCCCATTAGCGATATTCAGCCTGTCCAGTACTAAATGAATGACAATTTGGGAATACCAGGTGCTGTATGTGGGAGGGCTCTCTGCTTATCCCGGCATTGTTTCTAGTCGTCCAAGACTTCTTAATGTCACTGAACTCAAACAATGCTTGTTCAGGAGTTAGTTATTGCACAAACCTTGTTTCATAATAGACTCCTTGCGCAGGTATCCTTGCAGGAAGTATCCATTGTTTCTCGAGATAGAACGGAGGTCAGATATTATAGCGTAGAGAAATCCCATTAATTATTTTGAAGTTCTTCATCAAGGTGTCCTTCATTCTTCCCTCTACTGTCGGATTTTTCGTGGGTGTTAACGAAAACCGCTCTAAACAAAAGTCATATTACCTAGGACAATTATCACAAAAAAATTATAACAAGAGAGAAGGAATGGAAGAGTACAAGATGTTCATAAAAGTTAAAATAAAGTTTTATTTACAAAAAAAGGTAGCTTGGACTGCTTTTTTTCCAGAGCTGGAATAAATAAATTATTCCTAGATAACGTACAAAAAAAAATCAAAATCAAAAAAAATACAACATCAGGATTTCTTAACATTAAAGTTAGATACAACAAAAATAGACACAATCTTAAAAAGCAAAGGCAGTATTCTTACAAAATCAATCAAATAGTCTCTTTTTTTTCTTTACACCAAAGTTACAATCAAAAGTAATAAAATTGACAAACCGTGCTGAATGCCGATATAATTTCCATGGTAAAAATAACCTTTTTTTTATTTTATCAAACGTCTGTCACAAAGTTCCCTTTTTCTTTCTTTTTCTTCAATAATTTTCTTATAATAAATCCAACGCAAGAAATACGTCTCTAGAACAGTCCAAATTTCAAATAAACATTATACTTGATTTTTTCATAGTTTGTCCCAAATAGCATCACACGCGATCATGTGAGGATCCCATTTTCAAAGTTATCTCTTTCAAATCGATCTGTGTTGCAAGGACGATCACACTTTACGATTCTTAATCTCCGATTTAGAATCTTCCCAACAGCAAAGTATTTAAGTTCCCGGGAGCTAAGCTCTTCAACATAGGCAATTTCGTGCCCGGAGATATTTTTATCTCGTTCAAATTCTCCATAATTCTTCATAATTCTTCATTTCAAGTCTCTGACCTGAAACATCTTCAAAGGGAAATATTCGTTGACCGAAGGAAGAATATTTCATACATAAAAGGCAATTCTTGCCAAGAGATACTCTATCTCTTAAATTTCTTCAAGTAGAAATTCTTCTCAAAATTTAACGTCCCAACTATGGACGGAGAAACAGTTTTTACAGTTGTTGACTGTCAGTGCCCAACTCTGTTCTGATTAAACTTCGCGCTAATATCAATCGAGACAGAACTAATGCATCATTTCTAAAAATAGAAACCACGTGACACAAAATGGCTTCACCTAACTTAACTCCTACGCAAAATAATCCATATGACCTTCAACCTGGCACGTAAGCAAAACTGACAGCCTTCACCCTCAAACGGTATCAAACAAAGGGAAGCAATCCATGACTTACTAGAAAATATACCGAAATTTCCACACTACTAAAGTAGTTAAACCTAAGAATGTCAATCTATTTTCATAACTGATAGTTTTATTAGTTTTGTCATTTTATGTTAATTTATTGGGTACTTTTGAATTTACTTGACCAGCGCAATTTAGTTTCGGTTAATTTGGAGTTTTCTCTAGACAATTACTACGATATTACCATATTTTCTTTACCTTAAAAATAAGACATTTTTAGTACATTTGTAGATTGACACCCTTCGCTGAATCACCCCCCTCAAATGAGAATCTATTATTTTAGAATTTAGAGTGAGGAATCAATTTTGTATATAAATTTCACGTAAATGATCTCGTTTCCGGGACGTAGTTAAATAATTTTTTGTCCACTAAACCTAAGTCCGAGTGGCTGTCAGTTAGGGTTAGGTTTAGGATTAGCTTAGAAAAAAAGAGAGAAAAAAAAGACTAACGAATGTTTTGAACATTTCAACATCACAAAATCGAGCTATGCGAAAAATACCGATTTCTTGGAGAGATTCAATAGCTCCTGCTTTGTCTCTCACACGGTCATTTAATGCGAACATGTTTAAAATAAATTAATAGGAATACAAAATAATATCGGCTACGAAAGAGTAAAATATAAGGTAGAAAACTGACTTAACATCCGTAAGGAGGAGAGAATACAAAACGGACAATATCCGAAACGAAATTGATCCAAGAAAGTTCAATAGTACCACTTATTGTTTACATGTTCTATCCTATTGCATTTTTTAAAAAATCATTAGGCAATTTGTTCTAAAAATATATATTAACTTATTAGGAAAAAAGTTCGAATGTGGTGTATTTAGATTTTTTAATCTTTCTTGCTAATGAATTATCAGTTAATAATTGTTTTTGTTTTAAAATATGTTAAGTTAAATTTAAAAAAATATTTATTTAAAATATTTATTTTTCAGTATTTGGATTATTCGGATCACTATTCACATCTTGGTGGTTATTTTCACAATGTTTTGGCGTATCGTCTAAACGAACGTCTTCTGGGCGTGCACTTCTTACTACAACCGATAACAATTGAGAATAACCAAAAAATAATTAACACTTCTACCCGGTCATGGTTGACAGAACAAGAAAAATCTACCCCTAAATAAAGAGTTCAGTGACAAATTTTGCAAAGGTTCGAAATAGAGATTCTCTAGTTCGAAAAAATGTATCTGATAAACGTTGGGGGGGGGGGGTGTTACTTCGGCCGAAGTGTTGTGTAAATACCAACCAAGATGAGAACAGTAGTCTGAATATTCCAAATTGAATTACTTGAAGTAAATTCAAAAGTACTCAATAAATTAATATAAAATGACAAAACTAATGATTTCTCATTCCTCATTTCAAAAATACCGAGAAACATTTTTGTTTACTTGGAAGATTTGAACAGATTGCTAGTGATGCCTGCTGCAGCATTCGATCTGGATGAGTTGAGCCGGCTTATTCCGAAGGAGGAAGTTTCTAGGGAATATTAAATTAGCAAGCTAACCCACTCACATGTATACCCCAGTCAGGGGATATAACGACGGTGTTTCTTTTGTTTGTTTTTGTTTTTGTTTTTTTTTGGGGGGGGGGGGGGGTTGTAGAGAGGTGTCGCTGCCCTCCCACATAAAGTGCTTATTATTCCTAAATATGCACGCATCTAGTACTGACCAGGCACAAAATCGCTTAACTTCGGTGATCGAACGAGAACCGGTGTGTCCGAATGATTATGCCGTATATATTTGAACAGATAGGTAAACAGTTTTAAATATTTTGAATTTCCCGAAAGAGAAACCACAAATTTAAAATCACACACCGTCCTTGGTAGGGAGCTGCTAACCATTGAATCTTTCTAGATTTAGACGGAATTTAAAAATACATCCCCCTTTCCCCCCCCCCCTCCCAGGGGTCTGTGTTTTATTTTGTGCCTTCGATCGTATCAGCCAACCTATTGACGGACGACAAGAGATCTTTGTCCAATGAATAAAATTACGCGCCATCTTAATGGTTAATTTCTACAGTCCGATTCCACCAGATGCTGCCATCTGATTTTCTCATCATGGTACGACGACCACGACGACGACGGCGTCGATGACGACAGCGACCACAACCGATTGCTCTATGTTCGACGCATTGGCCTTTCCTTGTTTTGCCTCCTACAAATATCACGTCATTATGAAACGTCCGTGGCGGGAAAGGCCGTACAATAAACAAAAGTAAAAATTATACAAAAATGATGACCGGTATTGTAAAGATATGGCGGCTCCTTTCCTATCGACCGGAAGAAATTATCAAGGGCATATCTATGTTGCTCTATCTCTCTGTTGCTGTATCTGTCTCTATCTCTCTATCTCTCTAATATATATATATATATATATATATATATATATATATATATATATAAGAACAGGAAAATAAAGATATAATGTATACATTTACAGTAGAATCTATCATGAAAGAATTTCTACGAGATAGAGCAATCATATAAACAAGTAAAAGAGGAGAATAAAGATGGTAAAATACAATATCTATTAATTCATCAGTTGCTCAAAACAAAGTGTTTCAAATAAATAATAATGTTTTATTTGAAGCATCTTGTTTTGGGCAACTGATGAATTAATAGATATTGTATTTTACCATCTTTATTCTCATCTTTTACTTGTTGATATATATATATAATCATGAAAGAGAGGGAGAGAGCTGAAAAAGATTATTCGCCCTTAACTTTATAGGACGTATTTTTCGTTCATATATATATATTTATTAATTTTATACATACACGAAGGTAATTCGTGGATACGTGTTTCTGGCTCACAGCTGTCATCAGCATAGATAACTTGGACAATGATCGAACTTTCTGATATTGATGTCAGTAGTCTAGCGTTTTACCCCTGAACTATGACGCCTTGCCTGGAAATATGTACGATTTTTATCACCTAAATATTTAATGTATTTTTATGTAATATTTTATTGATGATTGCAGCGTTTGTTGCTTTTATTTTACTGCTTTATCAATCGTTTCACTTCCTAAGTGATGAGAAGCAGAAATTTACATTATTAGTCACCCTTAACTTCATAGGGTGTATTTTTCGTAAATATATCACTTAGGAAGTGAAACGATTGATAAAGCATTAAAATAAAAACAACTAACGCTGCAATCACCAATAAAAACAATTAGATAAAAATAAATTACATATGTAGGTGATAAAAATCGTACATATTTCCAGGCAAGGCATCATAGTCCAGGGGTAAAACGCTAGACTACTGACATCAATATCGAAGGTTCGATTCTTTGTCAAATTTAGCCATGCTGTTAACAGCCGTGAGCCAGATACACGTGCCCACATATTATTTTATGTACGTGTAAAATTAATATATATATATATATATATATATATATATATATATATATATATATATATATATCTTTGACATCTGACATCTCAAACCAATTCCTTTCTCTCTGGCTCGTTCTCTTTCTTTTGTCTCTGTTGTTGTCTCCCTTCCTGTATTTCTCTTACTCTTTCTCCCTGTCGTTCTTTCCCTCTTCTCTCTGTCCTTCGCTGTGTGTCGTTTCCTCTCTCTTCATGTGGTTCTCTCTCTCTCTTGCTGTGGTTCTCTTTCTGTTTCTCTTTGTCTCTCTCTCTCACTCTACCAGTCGCTGAGACTTTTCGTGTTTTTATTGTCGAGATTTTTGTTTTAAATTTTTCCTCCTAAATTTCCTGTCAATTTTCGTTTTTTCGTTTTTTCTTCTTTTTTTTTAACAATTTTTGTTTTTGTCTTTTTTTTTGTTCTTCTACATTTTTTTATTCACTTTTAGAAATTAATGTCCGTTTACTCCATCACCAAATTCTGACGTCTTTTCGCCCTTTCTATCTCTCTCTCTCTCCCTGTCGTTCTCTCTCCACTCTTTCTTTATCTATATCTCTTTCTGTCGTTCTCTTTCTGTTGTTCTTTGTCTCTCTCTCTCTCTCTCGTTCTTTGTCGTTCCCTCTCACCCCCTGGCGTTCTCTTCCTTCTGTTTCTTTCTTTCTCTCTTTCTCTCTCTCTTTCTGTCCATCTCTTCATATGTCCTTCTTCATATCTCTTTGTCGCCCTCTTCCCCGTTTCTCTTTCTCTCTCTCCACTCTCACTTTCTGTCGTTCTTTCTCTGCAATCCCCTATCTCTCCCTGTCGTTCTTTCTCTGCCATCCCATATCTCTCCCTGTCGTTCTCTCTCTGCCATCCCTTATCTCTCCCTGTCGTTCTCTCTCTGCCATCCCCTGTCTCTCCCTGTCGTTCTTTCTCTGCCATCCCCTGTCTCTCCCTGTCGTTGTTTCTCTGCCATCCCCTGTCTCTCCCTGTCGTTCCTTCTCTGCCATCCCCTGTCTCTCCCTGTCGTTCTCTCTCTTCCATCCTCTATCTCTCCCTGTCGTTCTCTCTCTGCCATCCTCTATCTCTCCTTGTCGTTCTCTCTCTGCCATCCTCTATCTCTCCTTGTCGTTCTCTCTCTGCCATCCTCTATCTCTCCCTGTCGTTCTCTCTCTGCCATCCTCTATCTCTCCCTGTCGTTCTCTCTCTGCCATCCTTTATCTCTCCCTGTCGTTCTCTCTCTGCCATCCTCTATCTCTCCCTGTCGTTCTCTCTCTGCCATCCTCTATCTCTCCCTGTCGTTCTCTCTCTGCCATCCTCTATCTCTCCCTGTCGTTCTCTCTCTGCCATCCTCTATCTCTCCCTGTCGTTCTCTCTCTGCCATCCTCTATCTCTCCCTGTCGTTCTCTCTCTGCCATCCTCTATCTCTCCCTGTCGTTCTCTCTCTGCCATCCTCTATCTCTCCCTGTCGTTCTCTCTCTGCCATCCTCTATCTCTCCCTGTAGTTTTCTCTCTGCCATCCTCTATCTCTCCCTGTCGTTCTCTCTCTGCCATCCTCTATCTCTCCCTGTCGTTCTCTCTCTGCCATCCTCTATCTCTCCCTGTCGTTCTCTCTCTGCCATCCTCTATCTCTCCATGTCGTTCTCTCTCTGCCATCCTCTATCTCTCCCTGTCGTTCTCTCTCTGCCATCCTCTATCTCTCCCTGTCGTTCTCTCTCTGCCATCCTCTATCTCTCCCTGTCGTTCTCTCTCTGCCATCCTCTATCTCTCCCTGTCGTTCTCTCTCTGCCATCCTCTATCTCTCCCTGTCGTTCTCTCTCTGCCATCCTCTATCTCTCCCTGTCGTTCTCTCTCTGCCATCCTCTATCTCTCCCTGTCGTTCTCTCTCTGCCATCCTCTATCTCTCCCTGTCGTTTTCTCTCTGCCATCCTCTATCTCTCCCTGTCGTTCTCTCTCTGCCATCCTCTATCTCTCCCTGTCGTTCTCTCTCTGCCATCCTCTATCTCTCCCTGTACTTCTCTCTCTGCCATCCTCTATCTCTCCCTGTACTTCTCTCTCTGCCATCCTCTATCTCTCCCTGTCGTTCTCTCTCTGCCATCCTCTATCTCTCCCTGTCGTTCTCTCTCTGCCATCCTCTATCTCTCCCTGTCGTTCTCTCTCTGCCATCCTCTATCTCTCCCTGTCGTTCTCTCTCTGCCATCCTCTATCTCTTCCTGTCGTTCTCTCTCTGCCATCCTCTATCTCTCCCTGTCGTTCTCTCTCTGCCATCCTCTATCTCTCCCTGTCGTTCTCTCTCTGCCATCCTCTATCTCTCCCTGTCGTTCTCTCTCTGCCATCCTCTATCTCTCCCTGTCGTTCTCTCTCTGCCATCCTCTATCTCTCCCTGTCGTTCTCTCTCTGCCATCCTCTATCTCTCCCTGTCGTTCTCTCTCTGCCATCCTCTATCTCTCCCTGTCGTTCTCTCTCTGCCATCCTCTATCTCTCCCTGTCGTTCTCTCTCTGCCATCCTCTATCTCTCCCTGTCGTTCTCTCTCTGCCATCCTCTATCTCTCCCTGTCGTTCTCTCTCTGCCATCCTCTATCTCTCCCTGTCGTTCTCTCTCTGCCATCCTCTATCTCTCCCTGTCGTTCTCTCTCTGCCATCCTCTATCTCTCCCTGTCGTTCTCTCTCTGCCATCCTCTATCTCTCCCTGTCGTTCTCTCTCTGCCATCCTCTATCTCTCCCTTTCGTTCTCTCTCTGCCATCCTCTATCTCTCCCTGTCGTTCTCTCTCTGCCATCCTCTATCTCTCCCTGTCGTACTCTCTCTGCCATCCTCTATCTCTCCCTGTCGTTCTCTCTCTGCCATCCTCTATCTCTCCCTGTCGTTCTCTCTCTCCCTGTCGTTCTCTCTCTGCCATCCTCTATCTCTCCCTGTTGTACTCTCTCTGCCATCCTCTATCTCTCCCTGTCGTTCTCTCTCTGCTATCCTCTATCTCTCCCTGTCGTTCTCTCTCTGCCATCCTCTATCTCTCCCTGTCGTTCTCTCTCTGCCATCCTCTATCTCTCCTTGTCGTTCTCTCTCTGCCATCCTCTATCTCTCCTTGTCGTTCTCTCTCTGCCATCCTCTATCTCTCCCTGTCGTTCTCTCTCTGCTATCCTCTATCTCTCCCTGTCGTTCTCTCTCTGCCATCCTCTATCTCTCCCTGTCGTTCTCTCTCTGCCATCCTCTATCTCTCTCTGTCGTTCTCTCTCTGCCATCCTCTATCTCTCCCTGTCGTTCTCTCTCTGCCATCCTCTATCTCTCCCTGTCGTTCTCTCTCTCCCTGTCGTTTTCTCTCTGCCATCCTCTATCTCTCCCTGTCGTTCTCTCTCTCCCTGTCGTTCTCTCTCTGCCATAATCTATCTCTCCCTGTCGTACTCTCTCTGCCATCCTCTATCTCTCCCTGTCGTTCTCTCTCTGCCATCCTCTATCTCTCCCTGTCGTTCTCTCTCTGCCATCCTCTATCTCTCCCTGTCGTTCTCTCTCTGCCATCCTCTATCTCTCCCTGTCGTTCTCTCTCTGCCATCCTCTATCTCTCCCTGTCGTTCTCTCTCTGCCATCCTCTATCTCTCCCTGTCGTTCTCTCTCTGCCATCCTCTATCTCTCCCTGTCGTTCTCTCTCTCCCTGTCGTTCTCTCTCTGCCATCCTCTATCTCTCCCTGTCGTTCTCTCTCTGCCATCCTCTATCTCTCCCTGTCGTACTCTCTCTGCCATCCTCTATCTCTCCCTGTCGTTCTCTCTCTGCCATCCTCTATCTCTCCCTGTCGTTCTCTCTCTGCCATCCTCTATCTCTCCCTGTCGTTCTCTCTCTGCCATCCTCTATCTCTCCCTGTCGTTCTCTCTCTGCCATCCTCTCTCTCTCCCTGTCGTTCTCTCTCTGCCATCCTCTATCTCTCCCTGTCGTTCTCTCTCTGCCATCCTCTATCTCTCCCTGTCGTTCTCTCTCTGCCATCCTCTATCTCTCCCTGTCGTTCTCTCTCTGCCATCCTCTATCTCTCCCTGTCGTTCTCTCTCTGCCATCCTCTATCTCTCCCTGTCGTACTCTCTCTGCCATCCTCTATCTCTCCATGTCGTTCTCTCCCTGTCGTTCTCTCTCTCCCTGTCGTTCTCTCTCTGCCATCCTCTATCTCTCCCTGTCGTTCTCTCTCTGCCATCCTCTATCTCTCCCTGTCGTTCTCTCTCTGCCATCCTCTATCTCTCCCTGTCGTTCTCTCTCTGCCATCCTCTATCTCTCCCTGTCGTACTCTCTCTGCCATCCTCTATCTCTCCTTGTCGTTCTCTCTCTGCCATCCTCTATCTCTCCCTGTCGTTCTCTCTCTGCCATCCTCTATCTCTCCTTGTCGTTCTATCTCTGCCACCATCTATCTCTCCTTGTCGTTCTCTCTCTGCCATCCTCTATCTCTCCCTGTCGTTCTCTCTCTGCCATCCTCTATCTCTCCCTGTCGTTCTCTCTCTGCCATCCTCTATCTCTCCCTGTCGTTCTCTCTCTGCCATCCTCTATCTCTCCCTGTCGTTCTCTCTCTGCCATCCTCTATCTCTCCCTGTCGTTCTCTCTCTCCCTGTCGTTCTCTCTCTGCCATCCTCTATCTCTCCCTGTCGTTCTCTCTCTCCCTGTCGTTCTCTCTCTGCCATAATCTATCTCTCCCTGTCGTACTCTCTCTGCCATCCTCTATCTCTCCCTGTCGTTCTCTCTCTGCCATCCGCTATCTCTCCCTGTCGTTCTCTCTCTGCCATCCTCTATCTCTCCCTGTCGTTCTCTCTCTGCCATCCTCTATCTCTCCCTGTCGTTCTCTCTCTGCCATCCTCTATCTCTCCCTGTCGTTCTCTCTCTCCCTGTCGTTCTCTCTCTGCCATCCTCTATCTCTCCCTGTCGTTCTCTCTCTCCCTGTCGTTCTCTCTCTGCCATCCTCTATCTCTCCCTGTCGTACTCTCTCTGCCATCCTCTATCTCTCCCTGTCGTTCTCTCTCTGCCATCCTCTATCTCTCCCTGTCGTTCTCTCTCTGCCATCCTCTATCTCTCCCTGTCGTTCTCTCTCTGCCATCCTCTATCTCTCCCTGTCGTTCTCTCTCTGCCATCCTCTATCTCTCCCTGTCGTTCTCTCTCTGCCATCCTCTATCTCTCCCTGTCGTTCTCTCTCTGCCATCCTCTATCTCTCCCTGTCGTTCTCTCTCTGCCATCCTGTATCTCTCCCTGTCGTTCTCTCTCTGCCATCCTCTATCTCTCCCTGTCGTACTCTCTCTGCCATCCTCTATCTCTCCCTGTCGTTCTCTCTCTGCCATCCTCTATCTCTCCCTGTCGTTCTCTCTCTCCCTGTCGTTCTCTCTCTGCCATCCTCTATCTCTCCCTGTCGTTCTCTCTCTGCCATCCTCTATCTCTCCCTGTCGTTCTCTCTCTGCCATCCTCTATCTCTCCCTGTCGTTCTCTCTCTGCCATCCTCTATCTCTCCCTGTCGTTCTCTCTCTGCCATCCTCTATCTCTCCCTGTAGTTTTCTCTCTGCCATCCTCTATCTCTCCCTGTCGTTCTCTCTCTCCCTGTCGTTCTCTCTCTCCCTGTCGTTCTCTCTCTGCCATCCTCTATCTCTCCCTGTCGTTCTCTCTCTGCCATCCTCTATCTCTCCCTGTCGTTCTCTCTCTGCCATCCTCTATCTCTCCCTGTCGTTCTCTCTCTGCCATCCTCTATCTCTCCCTGTCGTTCTCTCTCTTCCTGTCGTTCTCTCTCTGCCATCCTCTATCTCTCCCTGTCGTTCTCTCTCTGCCATCCTCTATCTCTTCCTGTCGTTCTCTCTGTAGTTCGCCCTTTTCACTGTCGTTCTTCCTTCCTGTTGTTCTCTACCTCCCCCCTCTCTCTCTCTCTTACTCTCTCTCACACACGCTTTTTCCACATAAATGAATAATCTTCACATTTTTGCACTCCATAATCTTGTTTTATCTGATTAGTTTCAAATCACTTTTTACCGACTATTTTAACTTTAAAATCCTTTTCGTTAAAATAAACATTAACTGATTCCTTTTCTCTCCTTATTTCCCCGTCTACACACCACGTGGTCTGTTTACTTGACCACACAAACTCACAAGCCTTTCCATGAAAGTCACAACAAAAGGCCCATTCTTCCTTGCAATGGTCAATGTGCCAATAACTAACCGACGAGAACGACATTGTGTCCTTTTCCCAAGACCTGTCCTCCACTGTTTGTACATTTAAGAAAACTATTCAACCCTGATTTCCTGAGGAAAGAAAATTCTTGCCCTTTATGATCTTTGGTGTGTAAAAGAGTATTAGTCAGATGTTTGATCAAGTAAAAAGCTTGCAACATCTGTTTAGCTTAAATGTCGGAAATTTCACTTAAGACTTAAGACGTTTATTTAGTTACTTTTTAGGCATCCTTGGTCTGTCACGCTCAAGTTTTGTTTTTTCTTGATAATCTTAATATTTACAAATCTAATTTTAGGTCCCTATTTACTTGCATCCCTACAAAGGCACATATAGATTTAAGGTCGATTTTTAATGTGGGGGGAAAATCCAGCCCCCCAAAAAGGAGAACTCTGGATTGGGACAAAAATTAAAATTGCCTTACTCTAAAAGGATTTCTTTCTCCTTCACTGTCCGAGAACAGAAAAGATGAAGCGCATTGTCAGAACAGATACTACAATCTGCTTCTAACAAAAAGGCCAAGGAGTTGTAACGTTTAAGTTTATACGATTGTGACAATTTGCAGTTTTAAATAAATTATATAACAGATGTATATATATATATATATAATTATTATTAATAAATATATATATATATAAAAATATTTTTATCAATAAATATATATATAAATTAAAAATATTTTTATCAATATATATATATATATATATATATATATATATATATGTGTGTGAATAAAAATGTTTATTAATAATTATATTCAATCTATGTGGATCAACCAGCGTTTCGATGCTAAAAAATCCCGACAAGACTGTAAAGTCCGGTCGAGATGTGTTAACATCGAAGCGTTGGTTGATCCGCGTAGACTGTTTCTAATGCATATATAATTTTATTTATAAAAGCTCTACTTTGTATTGAGCACTTAAAACATTAGTTTTAAGTTAATGTTATGAATATATTGTAACTTAATTTATGTATATATATATATATATATATATTAGTATAAAATATAGTTATTGAAAGTGAGCTTAACAGAAAGGTTTGTGTATTCTATCAAAAGAAACTCACGATGCTAACTGCGAAATTATCACACCTTTTTATAAGCATTTGTTTATACAACTACTACTGATTAAATTCACGCCTTTCCCCACCTGTCCACTATGTTCAGTGAAGTTAAACTTAGGTCTAATTCGTTTTATTGCATATATAAATCACTTATCATCTCTTACTTCCGTCGGTCATCAAATCCTAACTAATTCCACCTAAAATTTTAAATTGTTTTGTTGTTTATTTCGTTAATTAGATTTTTCTGTCTATAAACTTTAACATTTCTAGTTTCTCCCTCAGACATAATCTAAAAGGATCGCATAACATCGATATATCCTGCAAATGGTTTCTCATATTCGGTTTTCGCTGTTAATAATCCAACACTAAACCATCTTTCTTCTCCCCAACAAAAACTCCACTTGACTCTGGTCTGTCTGGACTGTCTTTGCCTATCTCTCCAATTTAATGAGATTGCAATAAATCATTTGCCACAGCCCTAGGGAATCTGGAATCAGCACTCTCCACACTTCTCTTGCGAGATAACAACATAATAAATGTCCTCTTTTTCTTCACTTTCTTTGTCTCTTCTTTATTTCTTTTTGGTCCTTTTCTTTTTCGTTTTCTATGCTTTTTCTTCTATTCCCTTTTCTTGTCTTTTCTTAATTTTGTTATTTTTTTCTTCCTTGTCGTTTATCTTCTAATTACTTCTTTTACTCTTCTTGTGTTCCATTTTTTCTTTCTTTTTCTTTGATTTTTCTTGATTTTTCTTGTTTTTCTCTTTTTCTTTTCTTTTTCTTTTTACTTTTTTCTTTATTTATTTATTTATTTTTTTTTTTTGCCCTCTATATTTCTTTTCTTCGTCGTCTTTTTCTTTTTTCTCTTTTTTCTTCATCCTTAATCTGAAAAAGGCAGTCGACAATTTCGCCTAACGCTACAGAAATTGTATCGATAAGCAGAATCACGTCGAACACGACTAATAAAAGACCACTTGATAATTCCGACGGGTAAATCACTTGAGAAATTGCGTACGAGACTCATTTTCGTTTAGATTTTTTTGTGAAATCGTTTTTTGTTATTGGTTGGGTTCAGTTTTTTTTTTAATTATATCTTTTTTTTTTACTTTTCAGTCATCTTACACTTTTGGTGACTTCTCGATTATTTCGTGACGTTTTCAATTTTTATTGCGTAAATAACGTTTCGATTTATGACGTTTTCATTTCTGATGTTTCGCTTTATGACGTTTTGAATTTTTGTGAAGTGTGGACGTTTTGTTATTGTTTTGTTTTTTTTAACTTATATATATATATATATATTATATACTAGAATATGCGTCCCAGAACGGGTAAAATTAATTACTCGAACAGAATACTTTTTCACCACTTTTATGCCCCCTACGAAGATTGAGAACAAGATATAAAGATGCTAAACATTATGTCTAGAATACTTATCTGAATTATTGTCAAAATCAATTATATAATTTTGATTCTAGAAAATGTCTCAAATTAAGAGGATTGAAATTCAGAGAATTTTGCTTAATTGGTGTCTAATTATTATGGATCAGATTCAATGCAAATCTAAAAGATTTGACGTTTTAAATGGGAGGTTGTGCAGATATATCATATAAAACACCTTTAAATACTTAAAAGAAACTGCAATTTGGAGAATATTTTTTTAATTTATGTCTAATACCTATTGCAAAATTTAACAAAAATCCGAGATATCTGAATTTTCACGAAGAAATTCAACCCCCTCTTTGTTCTTTCTGCATAATCTAAATTAAAGTAAATATAGTCCACATTTTGACCCGTTATGCCTAGCAGCTGCGCACCAAAATTTATATTGATCGGGTAATTAACTTAGGAGTAAAATCTGTACATACAAATATATAAACATATACATATACACATACCTAACTATATATATATATATGTTTTTTTTTTAATGATTTGTCTGTTGACTAATTTGGCGCAAGAAATATTTTCAGTCTAAAGTAACTTCTTTAAAATGTCCTTCTGGTAGAAAAACCTTTCAATATCGAGAAAAGTAATTTCGTTTTGAATGATCTTTTACTGGTCACAGGTTAATTCTTAAAGAAAAAGAACAAACATCGTTTGTGTTTCACAGAAGACTCCATCCTCATGACATGAGCCCCTTTCCTAAGATTATGCCCTTCTATTCAGCCTTGTTTCATGGGATTATTATTTTATGGCCTCGGTGTCTATTTTGACAGACGCCTTCGGTTTATTGTTACAAACGAAAATAATCTCTGGAAATCATGTTACGAAATGCGTCTTTGGATTTTCAGCAAAAATAAATGAAAATAATAATAATAAATTATTTTTCTCTTTCGTTTGCGTTAGTCCCGAGCTGAGTTCGCAATAATTGATTTTTGTCTCCACTTGACACGATCACAGGCTTGGTCCGAGTGGCGGCCGATTTTACGGAGATCATTGTGTAGGGCGTCTGCCAATCTAATCATCGGTTTTCCTCTCGGTCGCTTCTCAGCGACTTCACAACAACATCGTCGTCGGCCCTCAGCATATGTCCAAACATCTGTACCGCCACTGCCTCATCTTGCACTCGATCGTAGCGGTGCCGTAGTGCCCTCAGATGTCGCCATTACAGATGTGGTCAAGCAGTGTAATTCCCGAGATCCAGCGGAGCATTTTGGTTTATCCATGGTGATACGACATGATACGATACTCTTGCCGATACGTCGTACCATCTATCACCAGAAAATAATTTGAATAAAATAAGTTGAATAAAACAATTACATTTTACATTTAATTTTTTAGTAATAAATCATTCCTATCAATATTTTGTTTTCTGATAGCTATTTAAAAAAAATTTATTTTTAATGAATGGAGTGATTATTTATCCGGTACCGTTAAAATGGATACTTATGCAGTTTACGGACCGGGCTATTTTTAGATAGGATTTTCAAATTAAATTCTATTTTTACGGTATCTTGTTTAGGTAAAAGTACAGAATAGTTAAAATCTCCCCATTTTAAGAATGACTTTCTAAATAATAACGTTATTTCAGGATGGTCCGTAAACTGCATAAGTACCTAAAAATGTAAGTGATAATCTATATAATAGTACGCTAAGACATTTCATGTTCGTATGCACGTTATCGCATTTCACAGATTAAAAAATGAGATCGTCCAATCAAAAAGATGGAGATTGGTTATGAATCTTAGGTCGCTAAGGTCAACAATTAGGCCTTTACCTTGAAAATGAATCGTTCTTAATCAAATTACGTCATCCCGTCGATTAAACATTACAATGTTAAATAAATACATTTCAAAAAGTGACATTTATTTAAAGAATATTTAGCTGACAATTATTTTTACGGTAAGAAGACCCGTAATATTTATTTTATTAAAAGGAATTAAATTGGTATTTGGTGCGACATTCACTCTGGGCGGATTGAGACGATTTCCTCCGAGGGGGAAAGCCTAGAGAATAGTCCATGATAAATGCCAGTATACTGAAATCATATGCCCTTAATAGGGTTAAGATTAAAATTCATATACACTAAATGTACAAAAGCAAGGAAATTCCCAAATTTTTACACTTTTATTGTCATTAATTAAGGGTATGACTACATATCAACCAAACCATTTCATTATCACTACAGTATAGATCTCTATGCATGAGTGGATGAAGTGTGTGAGGTGCGCTGAAGAAAAATTCCTACCAGTAAAATACATAGCCCTGTTGTGCTCGCATACCCTTAATGACAATAAAAGTGTAAAAATTTGGGAATTTCCTTGCTTTTGTAAATTTAGTGTATATGAATTTTAATCTTAACCCTATTAAGGGCATATGATTTCAGTATACTGGCATTTATCATGGAATGCTACTACTCTTGTAAAGGCTATGCCTAAATACAATGGTCATTTTTAAGGTTTTTTGGATTTTTTTGGAAAACTAAGGTATATGGTAATCTGAAATTAAAATGCCATCAACTAGACCCTAGAACATCTATCTCTGCCAAAAATCAGCTGAATCCATCAAATAGTTGAGATACAGGGTGGTACGTACGTACACACGGATAACACAATCATTATTGACCTTTCTGGATCTCTGGGTTGCCTTGACTAATGATGCTAAAATTCTACACACTTATAGAACCTATCAAAAAAAAAAATTTGTGCAAAGTTTTAACTAATTTGGTTTATGTTTTTTTAGTTATGATTGATCAAAGAAATGAGATTTCTAGCATAGGCCGTTTTTGAAGTCTATTAAGGGATAGAGCGCTCTCGCGCCTCCCTTGATTAAATTTACAAGCAGTTCTTAGTCGCATGTATATCCTGGTCAGGGAAGATACCCACGTTAGTTTTTGCAGCTTTTTTTTACAGTGAGGGGTCGTAGTCTTCCCACATAGACCGCCTGGTATTCCCAAATGGTCACCCATCTGGTATTGACCAGGCTCAACGTCGCTTAACTTTGATCTAACGAGAACCGGCGTGTCAACGTAATCATGCGGTATATTTTTTTAATCTACGGGGTAGATCGTTCTCATTTCGTCAATCATGACCGGATAGAAGTCTTAAATATATTTTTTAAATTTTATTCTTAGAATCACTTGTAGTGTTCTGGAGGTTGAAGGTTCAATCCTCACTACAGGCGATACTAAGAATACAATTTAAAGCTGTAACTGGATTTAACGCGTGTCGTAGTTTTGTTAGAATCAAGTGAATTAAAATTTTAAATAATCAATACATAAGAAATAAGTAAAAAAAAAAGTAAAATCTCCGACGAGCAAATGAATAAAAAGTTCGCGGTATGGCCGACCACCGCAGCCACCATGTTTGATTATTGGCGCTTACCCTTAATTTCCTGTTTTCTTTTGTGATTTTCGCATTTTGTATATTTCTGGCTCTCTTCTCGGTTGAGTGATTAATTGAGCGCGGCTCCCGACGGCTTCGAAAGTCACGGTTCGATTCTGGCCTCATTTTATTTCTTGGCACTACAAGGCCTTCATATCCGATGGCGGAAATTGTTCTGGCGATGTTGGAAAGCCTGCAATCGGAGACTGACATTTTTCAACCACGCAAAAAGAAGAAATAATTATAATAATAGAAACGCTGGAAGATAATGAAGAGGGGGAAGTGCGGTGGGAGAAGGGGTTGCGACTAATTGAAAATTGACTTTAATTTGGACAAGCAATAAATAATTAGATAAACAAAAGAGAGGGGTGTATTCAATCTTGAAGAAAAGATGCAATCGGGTTAAAAGAAAGATAATTATTGTAATTTGTGTAAGAAATAATCATCAAGATGGAAAACTTGATTATAAATACATAGTCCGACTTGAAGGAATAAGAACCGATGGTCTTAAGTTGCGCCCATTTTACGTGAACGGTTATCACTGAACATATTTTGAATTCGAGCGTGTCAGAAAAACGAAAATTTCATTTAAAACTTGATTCCCATAGACAAACCTAATGGCATTTAAAATGTGAGCCTGTCCGGCAAACAAAAATAACATTTCAAACTTGAGCGTGTCGGTCAAATGAAAATGGTATTTTACACTTGAGCGTGTCAGACAAACAATAATATTTCAAATTTGAGCGTGTCAGACAAACAATAATATTTCAAATTTGAGCGTGTCAGACAAACAATAATATTTTAAATGTGAGCGTGTCAGACTTACAATAATATTTTAAACTTGAGCGTGTCAGACAAACAATAATATTTTAAACTTGAGCGTGTCAGACTTACAATAATATTTTAAACTTGAGCGTGTCAGACAAACAATAATATTTTAAACTTGGGCGTGTCAGACAAACAATAATATTTCAAATGTGAGCGTGTCAGACAAACGAAAATGACATTTCAAACTTGAGCGTGTCGGTCAAACGAAAATGGTATTTTAAACTTGAGCGTGTCAGAAACAATATTTCAAATTTGAGCGTGTCAGACAAATAATAATATTTCAAATTTTAACGTGTCAGACAAACAAAAATGAAATTTAAAACTTGAGCGTTTGAGACGAACGAAAATGGTAGTTCACATCTATGCGGGACAGACAAACAAAAATGGCATTGCAAACTTGCGCGTGACAGACTGACCGACAGATGGAGAATTGTATATACATGCGTCCGTTCAATTTGTGTTTCTAATGATGAAAATACGATTCAAAATAAAGCGGCACCAACTGACAAAACCTCGCGCTTTAAAGGTCACTCGAAATTGTTTGCAATTAACAAAATACAATCAATCGGATATCAAAGAAGAACGTACAATAAGAAAATAATCGTTTGACAAAAGTAAAATGATGAATGTTTTTAAAAATCAAAGAGAAAAATATCAAAATACTCCTTTTATCGCACAGTGACAATGTCACTTTCTAAAGACAAAGACCACAAACATTTTAGATTCTATCTGATGTGATATTTAATACAATTTGATTTGTGTACTTCTATTATATATCCAAATCAATAAATTTAGCAAAAAAATAAACAAGCATGCTTCAGTTGCCATGTAGGAAAAAGGGGTAGAAATCTACACAGGAGATACAGTAACCTAACAATAACTTGTCCAATTTCGCCCTGAATTGCTTCGTCGTTGGCGCCTTTTCGCCAAGATTCAAGTATAGTATCTGTCCCGATGGATACTGCACCCCATAGACTGGTATTGTTTTGGCCTTCGGGGCTTGATTTACGCCGGTCTATGGGTTTGTCCTGTGCAGTTCTAAGAGGTCCACCCTCCCAGGCTTTGCCTTCTCACCCTTTGAGAGGGGTTAGTTTATTGCTAATCGCTTGAGGCGCCCCTACCGGGGAATGCCGACGGGGCTGCCCAGACATTTTTGTAGGCCAGAGTGCTCACCTTCTCAGGCGCTGGCTTTTCAAATCCCACTTTCCCGACCTTGTGTCACATCTTACCTTGTGGGAGGAAGATAAATAAGTGCTTCGTCGTTGGCGCCTTTACTACATCTCCTGGTCGTCCATCCCAAGCTCAAAGAATCCTAATTAAGAAAGTGTATCTATTGTAAAGATCTTAGTTATCTCTGATATAAAAATACGCCTTGTGTCTATGTGTTAATATAGATATGTATCAATAGTCATTCCTTTGTATGTAACACTAAGGGATATAATTCGTTCAGTGTATGTCCAAGTAAACGTAAGCAGAAACTGAATCGAAGTATTAGTATTGTTTGTTATGTAAACAAAACGACAACTGTTTGTTGTAAGTGAATCTAATTATCAAAGTTGCTATTTCATTATTTTACAGACTTTCTTTTAATACTACCTTTTTTTCTTTACCTTTCTGATTATACAAGCTTCAGTGCATATTTCAGTATTTTACAGACTTTCTTTTTATATTACCTTTCTTTTTTACTTTACCTTTCTGATTATACAAGCTTCAGTGCATATATCATTATTTTACAGACTTTCTTTTAATGCTACCTTTCCTTTTTACTTTACCTTTCTGATTATACAAGCTTCAGTGCATATTTCATTATTTTACAGACTTTCTTTTAATACTACCTTTCCTTTTTACTTTACCTTTCTGATTATACAAGCTTCAGTGCATATTTCATTATTTTACAGACTTTCTTTTAATACTACCTTTCCTTTTTACTTTACCTTTCTGATTATACAAGCTTCAGTGCATATTTCATTATTTTACAGACTTTCTTTTAATACTACCTTTCCTTTTTACTTTACCTTTCTGATTATACAAGCTTCAGTGCATATTTCATTATTTTACAGACTTTCTTTTAATACTACCTTTCCTTTTTCCTTTACCTTTCTGATTATACAAGCTTCAGTGCATATTTCATTATTTTACAGACTTTCTTTTAATACTACCTTTCCTTTTTCCTTTACCTTTCTGATTATACAAGCTTCAGTGCATATATCATTATTTTACAGACTTTCTTTTAATACTACCTTTCCTTTTTACTTTACCTTTCTGATTATACAAGCTTCAGTGCATATTTCATTATTTTACAGACTTTCTTTTAATACTACCTTTCCTTTTTACTTTACCTTTCTGATTATACAAGCTTCAGTGCATATTTCATTATTTTACAGACTTTCTTTTAATACTACCTTTCCTTTTTCCTTTACCTTTCTGATTATACAAGCTTCAGTGCATATTTCATTATTTTACAGACTTTCTTTTAATACTACCTTTCTTTTTCCCTTTACCTTTCTGATTATACAAGCTTCAGTGCATATTTTATTAATAACTTAAAACTTCAAATACATATATCCGATATTAATGAAATTTAAACGAGATATATAACACCCTAATTCAGTTTTCCAACATTTCAGTTTCTCCCGACTATATTAGGGACAAAACGGGAACAGCTGGGCTAGTAAAAACAAAGTAATATGGTGTAAAATGTACATAGTAGTGATCCTTATTTAATCATGAGCAACGTCGGATATTCCTGCTAGTATATATGTATATGTATATATAAATTGCTACAAAGAAGATCATCTTCCTCTACCAAGAAAGAAAACGTCATACACCGGCCAGTTTCCTATATCTCTGCAAGGTCACCATTTGCCCATGCATGAAGTATTGCTACCACATCTTGGTTAGTGCACCAACCACTAGTCTCTCGCTCTTCGACAGGGTCCAAAACAGAGTCTCTAATCTAATAGGTCCTATACTGTCTACCAAGCTACAGCCTCTGTCTCATCGCCGCAGTGTTGCATCCCTGTTATTGTTTTGCAAGTACTTCAATGGAATATGCTCTGGCAAACTTGTTGCACTTGTGCACTCTCGACGTAAATTCCCCCGGCAAACCTGACAATCAGCAAGATCCCACCCCTTCACTGTGGATGCCGGAAAGCTGTCTACACTAATAGTTTTCGTCATCGAACCGCTTGCATTTGGAATTCCCTCCACGCTCCCAGTTTCCCTTACAGTACAAACGTGCATAAATTTAAATTTAGCATGCCCTAAAAATCTGGTTCGTAATTCACATCTCAGTGGTAATTTGTCTTGTTTGGGGTGAATAAAAAATATATATATATATATATATATTACAATGAAATATGAAACTAAAAGTATACTTTTAGAGGATAGCACCCATAGTGAAATGGTTTAAGCTCAATATACGAGATAGAGCAATTATAAAGATAAATGCAAGTACATATGTACGAATGACAAATCTATTTCAACTTCGATTGTTCAATGCAAAGTGTACTCGGTAAAAGCATGTTTATTTTTCTTTCCTTAAGCCAAGGCTTTTCAAAGATTAAAATCTTATCATCAGAGGAATTACATAGATGGATAAGTTGGCAGTGGAAAAGCCAAAATTCAAAATTTTAAAAATATAAAGTAAGAGTGTGCGTGTAAAAATATGGAGTCTGTCCAGTTGGTGAATGTCCGTAGATAATGCGTCCGATGAAAAGAGATTTAAAGATGGGAAAAAGGGGTTTCGTGAAGGCAGCGTTAAAAATGTTCAAAAATGAAGTAAATCCAATAGAAAGATGTTTAGTTCAATCGTAGATGGAACATTTTTTTTAACTTAAAATATTTCTGAGGGTAGGGGGAGAGTAAAAAATGTTTTGTGGGGGTGGAGGGTAAAAACATTTTTTTTTGGTGGGGGGGGGATTTTTATTTTTTTATTTTTCCTTTTTGATATTAAAATATTTCTTAGGGTGATTATGCGGTGATATATTAGTAAAATAAAAGCTGTATTGTACGTAAAACGCAGAATTACAGAACTTTTCATTTTTGTTATTACAGTTTTCTTGTACGTATGTTCGTGACAAGCGAACGAATCTCCACTGACAACTGTCTTTGATCTTTTTCGCAATGTTTGATTGTGTGATTTACAGTCACGTGAAGAATGCATTTCCTGCAACTCTTTGATTTCTTACATCCTCAATTTCACTCGAATTGCAATCGAAGTCGCCATTTTTCTTTCGCAGACTAGCATCGTTTGATCATCTAAAGATTATCGGGACGACTTTTACTAAATCGATCAAAGCCAGCGACGATTATAATTCTCGGGGCGCATCGGTCAATATCAAACCAATTTTGCTACTGAATAACGTGAAAATGAAGAGGCAGAAAATTCTATCAAGTTGCGATGAGGATTTGTTAAAAGGATCAAACAAGACGAGACAAAGTTCAACGAATGGCGTCGTTGGGGAGCCGTTCTCGGTAAATCACAGGTCAAAATTGTGTCTGAAATAAAGTTTTTAAAATATCTGTTTGTGGATGTATACATAATATAGATAGTGTACGTATCACAAAATTCAGACCAACGAAAACGCTATTCCAAACCCAAGTGTGACAGAACAATGAAAATTCAAATTTAGGCGTGAACGAACGACGAAATTTTAATTTCAAAATTAAGCGCGACAGACCAACGAAAATGCAATTTCAATTTTAGGGCTGACAGTAGACCAAAGAAGCAATTTCAAACTGAAGCATGACAAACCACTTTTGTTGTATGGAGCAATCAATTGTATTGATACAAATTACAAGTATTTTTTGGTTTTTGCTATATTATTTGAATTGGGGTTAGTATTTATTATTCTTTACTGTATTATTTGTTCATATTTTATTGTGTTTTTAATTTTTTTTAATCATCGCTGAAACTAACTTAATTTAAGTGTATTTTTGTGAAATATTTTTGGAGAATGCTATTAGGTAAGAAGAGAAAGTTGATTAAGTTTAAGAAAGTTTGCCCTGGTTTAGTTTTGACGATTGAATGGTGGTGTAAACCGAATATTTCTCCTACTCCTTTTTGTAGATCTATTAAGTATTACTGGTTTATATATATATATATAAATATATAAACCAGTAATACTTAACAATAGATCTACAAAAAGAAGAAATATATTATATTTGTTTTTATATACATACGTATACGTTTCATCCTTTCGCCCATCGTCAGTGTAGAGATGATTATTAATACCGGTCGCAGGACTCGAAACTCCGAACCACGAGTCATCTTTTTTAACTCAAATTCCGACGGTTTATCCCACACGGCCGCTATAAATAATCTGATAAATCTGCAAGAGATTAAACCTATTAAAGGCAGCTGTCGTCAAAAGTGTTCAACTACTGAAGTAACATTCATTCATATATACATATATATATATATATATATATATATATATATATATATATGTATATATTTCTCTTATCAAGAACTATGATCATATTGCCGAGTAGGGAAGAAAACAAACATAACGTTACGAGGTAGAAGTGTAAATCGGTTCGAGTACTTTCGGCCTAAAATAAATAAATACACATTTCTTGCGTATTTATTCGGTTGATGATGACCTATGTCTGAAGGTTCTCATAACTATTTGATAGATGCGCTAGAGGTCGACTAAAAATCAACACTGCAGTAAAAGTAGGTGCAAGTATTATGATTTGGTGGCCCTTCCCCCCACATCCACCACTGTTACAGGGTTATTTAATGGGATTGAAGGTAACGTATATGGCTTGATATTTTAAAGTATTTCAGAAACTTATTATTTTTTTTTACTAAGAGAGGTCATTACTCGAGAATAAGTGTTAATGAAATGGAATGATTGCTAGAACCAAGTCTTAATATTTGGGAGACGGTTCTAGAAGACGACCAAGTTGTAATCTGTCGGGAAGCAGTCCCACGGCAATGTGTTCGTGGAAATTTCGCCTAGACAAACTGAGGTAGAAAGGAACGTTTCTCTTCGTTATGGTAAAAGAAGAGTTCTCGTTGTGAATGTCTTACAAGAAAAGAACCAAAGATTTTAGCTCAGTCGAGCACCTTCCATGGAAATAGACGTCTCTTTGCGAAAAGGACTGTAATAAACGGTGTTCTTCGTCGTTTGGTTTCCATTTCGGTCAATATTACAACTCCGTCTGGTTTAGTGGAATGACGGAGAAGGGTAGCTTTATTTTTTTACAAGATATCAAATAATCAAAGAAAACCGATACTTCACTGACAAACACCAGATTTACATGAGATAATTGCCTCTTAACTGTTTTATGTAATACTAGCAGAAATCTCCGACGTGTCTCGGGATTGAATGAGGACCCCTACTACTATGTATTTTTAAACTATGCTCATAACACCATATTACGTTATTTGGTTTTACTGCCTCCCTCCTCCTGTTTCGCCCCCTAATATAGTCAGATGAAGCTGAAATGTTGGAAAACTCTGGTTTTAATTTAATTAAAATCGGATATACGTATTTAAGGTTTGAAGGGGGTTCTGCCCCTATGGATGACTTAGAGGGGGGGCACGTAGATATTCGGCACATACAGAGTAACGCAGAAATTTGGGACTACTTCCATTGTCTTCCTGGACAATTTCATACATATGATATAAATTTCATTAAAATATGATATATTTGAAGCTTCAAAGCAGCTCCCTTAGGTTAGAAGGGCACTTAGAAATTCGGGACCACTTCCATTATCTTCCCCAGAAATGTTTTCCCATATGATTTAAATTTCATAAAAATAGGATATATTTGAAGTTTTAAGGGGGTTATTCTTTCATATCCTTCTTAGAGGGGGGCTTAGGGATTCGGCAACACTTTCATTGTCTTCCCCGTTAAATTTTACATAAAAATACGCTTTTAGATTTTATGTAGATACTCTCACATTTTTTTCTATAAAGATCAAAGATCAAACCACACACACACACACATAGATATTGAGTTTTATATAAATACATATTGACATAAAATATGGCTGATCCGTTTATCGAGTTGCTCTTGCTATCTTGTTATTTTTTTAGTAGCAGGTACAAATGGACTAATGCAATGACCAACTTTCAAAGTGGAATCGAAAGTTAAAGTAATTTTGGGCTTTTTCAGGCCACATACATCATCCATCATAAAGTTTATAACATAATTGGTTCCACACGGTCAAGCTCCATTCACTGACCCATCGCTTTAGCGTTGCATCGTTGTATTTGTTTTTACAAATGTGCTCCGATTAACTTACTGGACTTGTGTACCCCTCCAACGAAAATATCTCCGACCAATCCGACTAGAAGCAAAATCCCACCCCTTTACTATAGAGGTCGTTAAATGGAAAATCTATTTCTACTGTAATAGCTTCTTTAATCGGAACTCTTGCCTTTGGATTTTTTTCCCTGCTCCGTTTCACCGACTGAATATATACACAAGAACATTATATATGTATGTATGTATGTATGTATATGTATATGTGTGTATGTGTATGTATGTATGTATGTATATATATGTATGTATATATATGTATGTGTATGTATGTATGTATGTATATATATGTATGTATATATATGTATGTATATGTATGTATGTATGTATGTATATATATAATGAGAGAAAAATCTTCAAATCTTTTTCTAAAACTATGATACTACCTACACACCAGACACAGCACTTACCCCCTTCCTTCCTCTTTCCCCAGCTCCTCAAAATCCATGTTACACCTCACCACGATAAAACCTCAGCACCCCCTCCACTCTCTCCCACCCAAAGACAAATTCACTAACACTCCCACCCCTCTCCTTTTTTCACTCGCAGCCATCCACATTCATTTCACTCTCTGCCACCGACTTCTCTGACAGGACCTTGCTCCTGCGCTCCCAGTAGTGGCTACTACTTCTTCTCATCAACCCATGTCAACCCAATATTTCTATGTACTTGCATGACATTTTTCTTAAAATTATCATCCTGAGGAAGTCTACAAATAAAGACGAAACGTTGATGAATACATAAAAAAAAATCAAAAAATCTTTTGGTTTTTCCTTTTTCATTTCCCATATATATATATATATATATATATATATATTTGATTTTATTCCATTAGTTGCGACAAAACAAGTTCTGTTTCATTGGCGCAAATAGCGGCCAATTCGTCAGGCTAACGATGGAATCCGAATGGCATACGTTTTAACTTCACCTCAACGGGAGATTGAAAATTGAAAATACATTGGAGGGGGGGACAGAGTTTGGGGCTTTGTCTATAACGGTGACATGGGACATGAGAGGGGAGGGGGGGACCCCAACAAGTCGTGTTTCAAATTATTGCGTGGGAGGTTTTCACGTGTTTGTGCTGTGATGATCTCAATTTCATCCGGGGTGGGGGAGGAGGGGCGACGGCCAGAGTGAGTTAAATTTAAAATGAGAATAAAAATTATGATTATAACCGTCATTCTTATTTCATTTTAATTCTAATAGGTAATTATCATGTGGATAAAATTGTTAGATAATTTTAATTTAGGGTATTAATTGCTACTTCTGCATTTTATTTATTTTATTTTAGTGTCTTGTTTATTAATTGTAGTGAATTTTGTTGTGATTATATATACTTTTTTTTTTAATTTTTTTATTTATTTATTCATTTTTTTTTTTTTAATTGTGATTATATTATACTAAGATCAATACTAGTGGAATCATTTTATAAGAGAAGTTTAATGGTGTTACCAGTTTTAGCATTAACAAAACCGATTGTGATGACAATGATAACCCCTGCCAATCATACCTACGATAGTCGCAGTGATAATAGCCTTAATAAAAATAAAAATAAAGATAAATATAAATAAAATTAGAATAAAAATAGAAATAACAAGTTTGTAAAAATATTAATGATAATAATATTAATAATAATAGTATTAAAAATATAATAATAATAGTAATAATGATAAATATCACCATCATTACCATCCTGCTACTTGTGAAGTCATTGGGCGAAATAAGTCGACAAGTGATGGTAGGCTTTTTTGTTTTACTACCAATGACAAGGACTAAGTACCAGTTAATAATTAAGTGTTCAAGATAGTGATCGAAGGGTTAAGTAATTGATATTAGATTAGTCCAAGTGATATCAGTGTTAATAGCTATCCCAGTTATGGGTTTATGTTAGAATTGGTAGTATGGCTGAGAGGCTATTGAGGCTGTGCATTATAGGTAGTACGTAGAGATTTGATGTTATTGGTAGTTTAGAGGGGTAGTTATATATTTATTTATAGATTCATCAGGACTTGTGGGGTTGGGTGGTAAATTTGGGTGGGTGGATAGGGGGTTATAGTGTGTTTTGGGGTAGTGTATAATGGGGGGGGGTTAATGTTATTCATTTTTGTAAAAAAAAATATTTTTAAGTTATGTGGGGTTGGTGTGAGGTTAAGGTGGGGTATGTGGGTTGCTAAGGAGGTAGAGTCTACTATATATATATCTATATCTATATCTATATATATATATCTATATCTATATATATATATATATATATATATATATAGATAAAAGGATGAAAAGGAATTAGAAAAGCGACGGAGGCAGATCTTTTTTCAATTCAGTTGCTCAATGCAAGATATATTCCGCAAAAAAGCAATTTATTTAATCAATTATTTCCTGAAGCCAGGCTTTTCAAAGATCAAAATTAATTAAATTGCTTTTTTGCGGAATATACCTTGTTTTGAGCAACTGAATTGAAAAAAGATTTGCCTCCGTCGCTTTTCTAATTCCTTTTCATCCTTCTATCTGCTCTATCCGGTATATTGAGCTGTATATTTTTCAAAATAGGCTTTACCTTTCCTAAAAGTTTGCTTTTAGTTCTTTACTTATATATATATATATATATATATATATATATATATATATTTATATATATATAGAAATATGCATGGAATCTGAATTAGTCTTGAAATTACCGATTAAATCATTATGTATTTAATAAGTGTTTAACAAATTTAAAATAAAAAGTGACGAGGTTAAAACATACCAGTCAATAACTTTAGAATGACAATTTATCAAACGAAAAATAGCCAAAAATAAGTACAAGAAAATACACGTTACAAAGCTTCTTTAAACAGTTATACTTAACATTTACTTTTGTGATCGTCCTATTCTAAGTGAACTGTTTCAATTACTAAATTTAAGAAGTCTTTGTGAATATATCTAAGACATCCGAAAGTTTGAGCGGATGCCTTGCTGAATTTTTCCCTCAGGGAATTTCTAATTACGTATTCTTAGATATACGATCGTCCATGGAATAGCGAAATAGAAACATAAAACACTCGTAATCGTATCAAACGCGACTTTTTAGAGTGGGAGGAGGTGACACCGCTGACTTCTAAACCACCTCACGTTCGCTGTTGCGAGAGGAACCTTAAGGCAACTTCATCTCGAGAGCCCGACCATGACCTACGTTAAGAAGGCCTGATCACTGAGTCGAGTTTACCTGCTAACGTCACAGTGATTAGTTGATGCGTAGAAAATAAACAAGACGCTTCGAAGATAATGGTTGTTACACGCCATCACGTGGGTACATAACTGGTCATTTCTGTTTAAAATTATTTCATCTTTGATCTAGTAATTGTTTGGTATTAAAAAAAACGATAACAATTGTTTGTTTTTTTTCATGTTGTTTTTAAGATGAAAGTCTAATAGTTATCTGAAATGCAATTTTTAAAGTTTTCTTAACCGTTTTTTAAGCTATAATTCATTATCGACAGCTTAACTTTTCGCTATGTATCACTTGACCCAAAGTGTATTACGTCATTTTCGATCAAGCAAGCCTTCTTAACGTATGTCGTAGCCCTACAGTAAAAGTCTGTTTATCTTTTCATTTTCGTCTCGCCCACTACTCAAATCCCATCGTCTTTAGCTTTTTTCCGGTCCTCATGCTAAAAAGCTTTTCACACATTCAATCGAAAATCCGTTTCCTTTCAAGTTTTTCACACCTACATGAGAAACGAACGATCCGGCAGTTGATGCAAAGAGCTAATATTTAATGAATCCAAACTTACATCCTTACTTCTTGTCCAGTATTAATTTGGAACGGTATCTGTTAAGACGGGGCTGTTTTATAGTATCACATACATTACATTCTAATTTGTATTCGAATGCGTAATTGCTTTCCTTTTTTTTTAATAAACTTCTCTAATTGGATAATTTATGAAACTGAAGTAAAGTGTAAACATATTTGTTATTGTTATATTATGATAATAATAATAATAACAACCACCCCCCTCCAAAAATTATAGTTGCGTCCGCCTCAGTTGGCGCCACACCAAATAGTCGTGAAGGGTCAAGGAGAATGGAAGGACCGATGAGGGAGAGCACTAACCAGACCTCCACTGTAAGAGTGTGGAGAGCACTGTGACTTAGGGAAGGCTTTTTGTCACCCAAACCCCAGGGAATACCAATGCCCATTACCAGCGAAAAATCAATGGTAAGCAGCTGTTGCGATAACACTGTCATTTGCAATAGTTATCGGAAGAGGTGGAGAGTACTGAAACTCCAGGGAGACTTGTAACTCGGACTGCAGGGAACACACCAGGTTAGTGTCAGTGAGCGATCGCTGGCGATGGCATGTGTGATAACTCCTAGTGAGTAAATAATAATAATAAAAATCTGGAAAAAATACTGAGAGAAATTGGAATCAAAAGGAAGACTTAGACTATATAACTGACTGCAATGATAAAAAACAGCTGAAATCTTAAAGAAAATCCTTGAATGCGGAGACCAACCCACATAAACTACGAACGCTAATCTGTCACGTGAAAGTTGCTATAGAAATAAAAAAAATAAAAATAAAAAAGTACACCACCCCATGAACCTAAGGGAACTTAAACAGCAACAAATTTCATAAACTGGCCTTCCACCTCCGCCAAAACAGTTATGGCAGCAGCCTCGGCTGATATCACATAAAATAGTTGTGAAAGATCAAGGAGGATGGAAAGACCACGAAGGGAGAGCACATACCAGATCTTAACAGGGGAGCGGTCATCGTTCATGACCATCATAAACGTGAGTCAACCGAAAGTGATCAGATTACAGGACACAAGATATAAATTTGAAGTGTTTGGCGCTGAAAGATACCTCCGATTTGCATTAAATTTGATCCATAGTCATTCGACACCAATTAAGCAAGATTCCCTGAATTTGAATTTCTTCTGAAAACCGCTTAAGCCTTAAATTTTAACCATTTTCCAGAATCAAAATCATGTAATGGATTTTACTCAAAATTTCAATAAGGGTTCTAGATATAAGGTTTAGTAGCATTATATGTTAATTTTAATATTCGTAATGGGGACAAAAGTAGTGCAAAACATTTCTATTTGGGGAATTGATTTTACCCGTCCTGAGACATATAGTCCTTAAAGGGATCTAAATCTGAGGTCAGGTGTAGGGCATCAAAGGATCGTGAAGAATGCCATTCATGCATTCTTAGTTGACCTAGTGTTTGCGAAATGTTAAGTTTTGTTTAAATATGCAAGGTTGCTTTATTCTTTCTGTCACATGGTAAGAATACGTTAAAACCTCTCCATATCAAATAATTCAGACCATTGTGGATTGAAATGAGGTTGCATGGCATTTTATTTATGATAGCACTCAACATTCGGCGCCAAACACTTTAAATTTATATCTTGTATCCTTTAACCTGATTACTGTCGGTTGACTCTCACATTTATGATGGCCATGAACAATGATCGCTCCCCTCCTTCGGTGTCCGGCGCCGGTGGTATGCTATTGTGGTCTGGGGTTTCTCACAAATAATTAAATCAACAAATGAGACGTCCATACTGCAATGTTCCTCACAAGAAAAACAAAGTGCAGGTGTTAATTTAACATTTTATTATAACTTCCACTGTTTACTAGCGTGTTAGAATGCTGAGTCAGGCTAGCCGGAAGTGAGCGGTGCTTTTATAGTTAATGCCCTGTGAACGTACGTCCTGTGTTTTGTCAGTTCATGTATGCTTTGAACGTGCATACATTACACATCCTAGCATGGAAAGACACGCCAATCATACTTACAGTTTACTCCGATAACTGCTAACGTAAAATATCACATGACACGTCATCACAGGAGCACAGATATTCACTCTGACCCACCCCCACTTTCCATCTCTCACCCACACCGGCATATTTCTAAACATGACTGTTTCAGTCATGTTTAGAAATATGCCGGTGTGGGTGAGAGATGGAAATAAATGTCCAGTTATTTTTCGTTATTTGTCCAAAGTCGCCGCACAATGAAAAATGTCTGCAAACTTGAGATTGGCTTTCTTTTTCCACTTGGTTAATTGCTACTTATAGACAAGCACCTACCGTAAATGTTTCTCTGGCTGTCAAACGAATAAAAATCCTCGTTCAGTTCAAATGCAACGTTAATCAAAATGATTAAAAACACTTTTGTTTTTTTTTCGTCTGAAGTTTTGGATGAAGAGTTATCACTGTTTGCATTGTTTTTTTCTTTAGAGTATTGTTTTCAATTGTCGATTACGCCCCGACCGGTGTGTACTCCAGCCTTCCTCAACTGCATTTTTCAACACCGATGATCCTTAATTCCCAAATAAACTTACTGCGTTCTCAGGCGATAACCCGGGTAGTTCTACACCGTACACATGAGAATAATGGCAACGCAGGCTGACTTCATATTCCTCAAAGATCTCAAATTGACCATTACTACGGGATACAGTTTCACGACATACGCTGGATATATATATATATAATTTCCAGGGAGACTAACTAAATCCAACATATCGCATGCTTAGCACTCGCATAAGCAGACTTACCGCTGGAAAATTTACAAATGCAAAAGGGGGTTCAAGTATATAACAGTGGAGCATTAACAGGGGACCTTAACTTAAATTGTGAAATTGGAAACGGGGATCATCAGCTTTTTACTATATAACTGTTTCGGAGATTTAAAAACAAAACGGCTGTAAAATTCATGTCTCTCCAGTGGTACTTATCAAATTACCACTTCCCAAATAACCAAATGTAGAAAGAATTCAGTTATTTTCCATTAATAAATATATATATATATAAATAATAATTAATAACAGTAATAAAACATTATCTTTAAGACTACAATGTGATGCGGTAATTTGCATATCAAATAATAATACTAATTATAAATATAATAGTAATAATAATACTATTAAAACACTGCACTTAAGAACCACTCTGCGATATAATAGCATATAAAATGCATCTAAAAAAAGCTTAAGTACCTTTGGTACCAGATAGGAAAATAGACAAGAGGAAGGAAACCAAGCCATACAGATATAAATACCCAATATAAAGGCTAAAGAAGCTTTGAGTCATTTCAAACAAAGAAATTTCAGTTTAAATTCCCAGGGAAACTAACTAAATCCAACATATCCCAGACTTAGCACTCGCATAAGTCGACTTACCGTTGGAATATTGGAATGCAACTATAAAGTATATATGCTCTGAAGCTTTTAATACAACTTCATTGAGCTTGCAATTTGAAACATTTTCGGATATTATAAGGAGTATATACTTAAATACATATATATTTTATAAGAACTCACAAAACAAATATATATATATAACTCTCCGGTCACATATTTTTGCTAGGCTGAGAGGATGTCATGATAAACGAACTACATACACTGACCCTCAAATGAGGATGTAATGCCTGGTAGTATCTTCTTACCATTACCTTAGAATATGTAATAACATATTCGCTCCAAAATAGAGGAATAACCTGGAATGATCTACCCCATAAAAGGAGAAAGAACAACAGAGAAGAAGGTAATATCTGGAAAGATAGTTTCATAACAACAGACCACATACTACATTAACCCTACTTCAAACGATAATATAATACCTGGGAGGATTACTCCCACTCCATTAAAAAAGGAGATAATTCCTGGGAGGACGGTCTTATTACAACGGAACCGATACTACACCGCCCATTCTATTAAGATACGAATAGGCTATATTGCCGGTCCCGGCAAAATAACGATTCCTGCGTTATTTTGCCGTGACCGGCAATATAACGATTCCTGCGTTATTTTGCCGGTTCATGTATATTTAACTTAATTGTTAAACATACAGTGACGCCCGGCACAATAATGAGTCTTACGTTATTTTGCCGGCTCGTGTTTATTTAACTATAAATTACTTTTTTTTTATTATTTAAATTATTTTTTTTGTATTATTTAAAACTTTATCAAACGAAATTTTATTTATAATTTAAAACTTTGCCTGATTGTTTTTTTATTTATTTAAAACTTTGCCTGATTGATTTCTTTTGTTTGTTTTTAATTAATCTTTGCCTGATTGATTTTTTGTATGATTTAAAACTTTATTAAGCGACAATATATTTTAAAATAACGATAAAATTAATTTTTACTTCCGGTTGATTCGATTAGGAGTGAACTCTTCAAAATTACGACTTATTTTATGATTTCATTGAAAGAACATTTTAAAATAGAAACTGTTTAAATCCAGTGATTTTCTGTATATTTTAACATTATCGAAGTTTTTCTTCATAAAGAAAATCAGAATTTTACATTAAAATCTTTCCTTTGTAAAACACATTTTTAACAAGTAAATGTTACCAAAGGCAACATAAATTATTCTTCTACCTGTATAAGTTTATTTGTTTATTTGATTGTTCATTTTTATAAAAAAAAATCATTTATCAAAATAAATAATAAAATAAACAAATAAACTTATACAGGTAGGTAGAATAATAATTCATGTTGCCTTTGGTAACATTTATTTGTTGCTTATTTTTTTTATATATATAACTTATATATAACTTAAGGAAAATTTCAATTACTTAAATCGAGAGCAGACTTAGTAATGTTGGGAAAATTCATCAACATTAATTCTATTATGAAAAGTAAGCAGATATTTCTTTAACCGACACAATAGGGCAGGTCGATTTTTTTTTTCTTTAACCGACACAACTGATGATGAAAACAAATTGTTTTTAAATATTTGCCCTTATTTATTTAATTACCTTTTCTTTCGCAAGGCCATAACAATTAGGTTTTTAAAAATAATGAACCGGCATAATAACGATCCCTTTACATTAGTAAATAATTATTGTGCCGGGCGTCACTGTATGTTTAACAATTTAGTTAAATATACATGAACCGGCAACATAACGCAGGAATCGTTATTTTGCCGGGACCGGCAATATAGCCTCTTCCTAAAAGATAATACAATAATAAATTAAATCAGTTTTTTTAATTCATGTTACCCTCTATGTGCCGAATACTACATGCTCCCACCTCTAAGTGACCCATGGTGACAGAACCCCTTTAAACTTTTTTATGCTTGTGATTTTAAAAGTCGACTTGACGAATGTCTAAATTGTTTAGTTGGGAAAGTATCAGACTAAAAACATCGAATGTGCATTTTCGATTCTACTCCCCCATTTTTTTAAAGAAATCATAGAATCATTTTTTCCGTTTTTGTTAATATAATAAATGTACGTGAAGAATGTTTGTATATTTAGTACATAACATCTTTCCGTCTCTGCTCGTCTGCCTCTCTCTCTCTTTACCGCTTTATATATCTAAATCTATGTATGTATTATTTTTATATATATATATATATATAAACTCAATGTATGTGTGTTTGATGGTTATGCGTTCCTTATAAAAAGAAAGTTAAGAGAATCTACATAAAATCTAAAAGTGTATTCTTATGTAAAATTTATCGGAAGACAATGGAAGTGTTCCCAAATCTGTAAGTGCAACCGTAAGGGGGCTATCAGGCACTAACTCCCTTAAAACTTAACAATTTATCCTATTTTCATGAAGTTTAAATCATATGTATAAAATTTTCTGGGGAATACAACAGAAATGGTCCCGAATCTCTAAATAGCCTCCGAACTTCCTTTAAAATTTGAAGCATATACCATTTTGGATGAAATTTATATCATATGTATAAAATTGTCCGGGAAGACAATATCAATGATCCTGAGTGTCTGTTATCCTCTATGTGCTGAATATCTGTGTATGCACATCTAAGTGCCCCATAGGGACAGAAACTTCAAATACGTATATCCTATGTTTCTTATGAGCGTTTTTTTTAAAAGTCGCTTAAACAAATGTCTGAATTGTTAAGGAAAATATCAGACTGAAAGGATTGAGCGTGCGGTTTCAATTCTATTATCCTCCCGATTATTTTTTAATAAAATTATATGAAATCAACGAATATATTATAACGCCTGTCTGTCGTTCTCTCTCTCTTCCTTTCTCTCTTTATCGCTCTCTATACACCTAGGTCTACCTATATATATATATATATATATATATAATCATGTGTCTGTGTGAAAAAGACAAACGGAAAAAACTAACTTAAATACAGGAAAAATATCAAGAAACGAGAGATGTTATCCGGTTTCGTTCGTATCAACGAGCGTCTTCAGAAAAAGCGAAGATTTTAAATTTATTTTAAAACGGTAAAACATAGGAAAAAGAAGAATGCACAAAGAAACGTCAGTGGCACGTGTTTAACTATTGGAAAAAGAAAGAATAATAAAGCATAATAGGGGAAATCGCACTAATCATACACAAACACACTTTTACCCACAATTTTGACTTGAAAAACTGCACTTTCCTCAAACCCGAATACTCTCTCCCACGTCGCAAGTGCATCGAAACACACTTTTACCCACAATTTTGACTTGAAAAACTGCACCCTCCTCAAAACCGAATACTCTCTGCCACGTCGCAAGTGCATCGAAAGCGTTATAATACTTCGATCATGACCATCTAACATAAACCTTAGAATCAGATCTTATTCCTTAAGCAAACATCTGGCAAAAACAGCACTGAAACAATGCAATATATTGTGCCACTGCGATCCCGGTTTAAGTAACTTTTCTTTTTTACTACACTTCATCCATAGTTGTCCATTTCTTTTCCATTTTTTCTTTCTCCCCTTTCTTTTTTCAAATAGTTAAACACGTTCCAATGATGTCTCTTTGTGCGTTCTTCTTTTTCCTATGTTTTTACCGTTATCGAATAAATTCAAAATCTTACCTTTTTCTGAAAACCGGTAAAATCTCTCGTTTCTTGATTTTTTTTTCTGTATTTAAATTTGTTTTTTCGTTTGACTTTGACACTAAAAACGAAGACATACTAGGGAGTGTACCTTGAATGTAAGTGTATTCACATGTACAATTTGCATGTGAACATAATGGCAATAGTTCTGCGTATCTAGCTGCCCTCTTAATAGAGACTAATGACACTTTTCTAACATGTTAAACAATGAAATTAATCTATTTATAAACGTTAGGTTAAGAGTATTAACATATATTTAATATCTCAGTGGGTAAGATATCTAGCTGACAACATCAAGCTTGCTGTTAAAGTAAACTCTCCTTAATATGATCTTGCATAGGATGCTATTCCACACTCAAACCCGGGCAACGTCGGATAACCCTGCTAGTACATACATACATATATATATATATATATATATATATATATATATATATATATATATATGTGTGTGTGCAGCTTATTCTTGCCTTACTCACCATAAGAAATATCGTTGTCAAGGTAACAGAAGTGATTATCTATCATTAGAGAATAATTGATGTGACAAGGAAGTGTCATTTCAAATCTCACATCAAAAAGTTGTTTTTTATATATTTTTCAATTTTTCTTCATTTTTTGCAATGCGAATTTAAATAATTTTTTTCACGTCAATAAATCTCTTCACATTTTAAGATTATGCACACACACAGACGTGTGTGCAAACATACATACATACATACACATACGCATTTAATTCCCTCTTTTTCATATCGATAATAATAATAACAATGATTATAATAACTAGCAGAAATATTCTGCCTCTGATCGTATATTTTTTGCTAGTATATATGACGAACAAATATATACTACAATGCTCCCCAAAGGAGGAGGTAATGCTTGGGAGAATAGTCTCAGTACAACAAAACTGACACCACACTACCTCTCTAAAAACAAGTAGGAGCTAGTGTCTCGTAAGATGATCTCATAACAGAACAGATACTACACTCCCACCCCAAAAAGGCGAAGGTAGATACTTCACCACTCTCAAAAGAGAAAGAATGCCTGAAAGGATGGTATCATGAAAAACGAACATGTACTACATTGCCCCAAAAGGAGGAGGTAATACCTATGAGGAAGGTCTCATGACAACAAAACAGATACTACACTACCCCTTTCCCTGAACTCAGCATTGAAAGATAGTATGTTAATCTGAAATACTATAGTTAACTTAATTAAGAATTTAAAGGTAGTAATAGTATAGTTCGGCTTCAGACAGACAGATACCAGATGTACATTAGAAATATGAGTAACAGTATAGTTTCAGATAGACGGATACCAATCTTTGTTAGCAATAGAAGTAATAGTATAGAGTCGGTTTCAGATACCAAATCTCCATTAGCAATAGCTGTAATAATATAGTTTCGGTTTCAGACAAATACCAAATCACCATTAGCAATATAGATAATAGTATTGATTTACTCTTCTCCAGGAGTTAGGCACAAGGCCAGTTTTTATCTTACTCCCACAAGTAAGATGTGACCCAAGGTCGGGTCGGGAAATTGCCTGGGCAGCCCTGTCGGCATTCCCCGGTAGGGGCGCCTCAGGCAGTAAGCAATAAACTTACTCCTCCCCAAAGAGGGGAGATAATAGTATAGTTTCGGTTTCAAACACATATACCAAATCTTCATTAGCAATAGAAGTAATGGTATCGTTTCTGTTTCAGACAGACAGATACTAAATTTCCATTAATAATAGATGTGGTGTCTCTGTCCAGGGATGCAATTTAAGACAAAGATCAAATGCAACTTTGCTCAAGTAACATTTTACTCGCAATCCTATTGTGGAATTTATTTTGCATTAATTTTTATTTTCTACAATACTATCGAGGGGGTCTGCGTTCGCGCCAGATATCCATAAGAGCAATGTTGACGTTTAACTTTATTTAGTACTATTTGTACCTACCCAGTGTTGGCGAGGATGAAGTGAAATCATTTTAGTTTTTGCTTGTTTGTACATTTTTAAACTTAAGGTAGATAACTCTTATTATATTCTACAATTAAAATGAGTTATCCCTTGTCCACATTTATTCTTAGGTGATTATTTAAAAATGTTTCATATTAACAATTGGCTGGACAGGACTAAGTAATTATTGAAATAAATGTTAGCGAAGCACGTTATTATATTTTCAATAACACGATACAATAGTAATAAATAAAAATTTGGTTGTCATAAGCAAAGTTTGATTTTTCAGCTTATATGCGATTTGGGTAGATTTTGAAAATCCGACAAGGTAATTTTATATGTTGGATTGGAAAATTGTAAATTATAGAAATTTCAAAAATAAGAAATTTTTTTCCAAACACTCAATTATTCTTATAGTAAATTTTATCACAAATTTTCTGAAAATCGAGTGATCGGATTAAATAATGACCACATTGGATTTCTCGTTAAATATTAACTGTGAAAAGTTGTCTGTAATATTGATACAGAACTTTGTTATAAAGTGAAATAAATTTAAATTAAACGTTGCCTTGGTTTGTATTATTTGAACTACTGTTCTCATCTTGGATGTTATTCTCACAACGTTTCGGCCGATGTAACCTCCGACCTTCTTCAGGCGGGTCTTTTTTAACTCTGGAATCTTTAAGTTAAACTCAAGAATCTGTAGGGAATTTCGAACAGAACATTTTATTTAATCCAAGAGGATAGCTAGCGTTCATTTCATTAGCCATGGTAGGATAGAAATCTTAAGTAATTCGTTATTGTATTCTTAGTATCAGCCGTACCGAGGAGTGAACTTTCAACCTCGAGAAAACTGTCACTTAGAATTGATTACACTGATTTACAAAGAAATTGAGGCAAGCACAAAAATACCCGTTTTTACCTAATTTGTGGGTGCTGAACTCAAATTTGAAATCCGTTTTTACTCATCACCTCTAGTTTTTTAGATATGCATAGTGTGCATTTTGTGCATATACGGTACATAAAGGCGTATATCCATTCAGGGCTAATTCTAACATTGTAAGACTTATGGCTTTTTTTTTTAGTTATTATGCACTAAATGTAAGTGATAGCATTACATTATAAATATATATATATATATATATATATATAGTTATATATCAAGACGGATTTTGGCAGTTAAGTTGCTAGAGTCTTATGAGGATATGGGGTGCCGAATGTCACTCAAGATTCATTTTCTCCATTCCCACCTCAACTTCTTCTCGCCAGACTTTGGAGCAGTGAGTGATGAGCATGGAGAAAGATTTCACTAAGACATTACGAAGATGGAGAGCAACTATGAAGGCAAATGGAACCCTAGCATGATGAGACACTTCTGCTGGATGCTCTTGCCTGACATCCCGGAGGCAAATCACACCAGATTTTCTAAGAAAACACACTTTTGACTGTCTGTGGTACTATGAATTGTGTAATTGTGTCATCCAAGTATATTTATTCAATCAGTGTTCTTTATCCTGTTTTATCTGTTATAAGCTGCTGCAACTCTTAAAATGTGCACATTTATTCTCTGTTTATACTAAAATAAGACTATTTAAAAGCCAGAAAACTAGAGGTGATAGAGCAAAACTATTTATAAATTTGAATTCAGCACACCCAAATTAGCAAAAAACATCTATCTCCATTATTGCCTTGGACAAATTTTTTTTTTGTAAACCAGTGTTATTACTTAGTACTTTTATCTGTGGTGCAACGGTTAAAAGTGCTAAGTAATAATCAGATTGAAGTTTCGGGCGATACTAAGAATAACATTTCGAATTACTACAGACTTTTATCCAGTTATGGCTGAATTTACTCTAGAAAAATGGTCGTATCTTGATATAGGGCTTTGTTTTAAATTGCCTCCCAGGACGGAGACATCATAAATATTGCCTACTATTAGGCACACCCGGAGTTTCCCGGGAATGAATGAGGAACCTGGTTCGTTCCTGCTCCCAGCTCTGAATCTCGTATCATTCTTAATGTTTTTAGTTTCAATAATTTTTAAGTTATAAATTAAATGAATGTCTGCTGCAAATGCAGACACCACGATATAATTGTTGAACCATCAATAAAAAATTAATACTACCATTGGATTCCACGTTAAAGGGCTTTGTTTTTAATTGCATCTGCAGACAGAAAGACACATAACACATTTAATATTAGATTGCAGCATTGTCTGAAAATGATTAAGAAATTGCTGCTCCCAGCCCTGGACCTCATATTACCCTTTTTTAGTTAAAGTAATAAATAAAATAAAAGAAGGCAGATATTATTGTAAACCTTTTAATTGCCAATACAAGATCATCGGATTTGTCGTAATTTTTTACTCAGGAAAAATTGCGTTTACTCTGTTTTCAATTCTCACATCGGATAGAGAGATCCCATTTACTTGCCTTCCCACGAGGGCAAAGTTAGACACAAGGTCGTTTTTTATGTGGGGAATGTCCAGCTCTTAAAAATAAGCACTGGGTGGGACAAAAATAAAAATTGACCCAGTCAAGAAGGATTTCTCCTCCTTTGAGGACAGAACAAATACTTAATTTTGAATTATTTATTTGGGTAAAAATATACACTTTAATAAATCAGGGACAAGTCCATCAAAAGTGTGTGGAAACTGCGGGTCGTTGTTCATCCTCGGTCTATCCTACTCTTAGCTAGAATCATTGCAACCACCACAATACCACATTTATTCTGGTGATATTTTAAATAGAATGCTCCCTAATGTGTTAAAAATTACAATTTATTTCTAAATATATATATATATATATATATATATTGAATTAAATTAAAGATAACTGAATTATCGTTTAATAATAATCTATCGTTATAATATAAAGCTCAATATATTCAATAGAACTCTGTTCTCATCTCAACAAAAAACTCTTTATCTTTTTTATTTTTTATTTTGTGTATGAATTTATTCAAAGTTAAATGTTGCCGATAATATTTACAATTACATTGTCGTTTTTTTTATCCTCTGATGAAAAGAGTTTATCTTTGAAAATCCATGGATTATGGATACAAGGCTACTTGCTTTGAACTTCTGATGTTCTAATAAATATTGTATCTTTTCAATTTTTTATTCTCAACTTTCATCTCTAGAATATATATATATAGTGTGTGTGTGTGTGTGACAAAGGAAAAAAAATCAAATAATAGAAAAAATCCTCAAAAATGATATTTTACCGGTTTCGTCTTGATCAACGAACGTCTGCAGAAAAAGCGATCCGAACAGAAACGGTAAAATCTCTCGTTTTTTGATGACTGTTTTTTTGTATTTGATTTGTTTTTCTGTTTGTCTTTTTCATGCATACTGTCTTCACGACATTTCATTTTATGATATTGTGCATTTTATCCTCATATATATATATATATATATATATGTATATATACACACACGCAAATTCCTTGAAAGTGGGGAATGGGATAACAAAAATACAAAAATAACAGTGAGACCCTCCCAAACCTTTCTAAAGAATATATCACACATTGTTTTCCAGTTTGTTTAGGATTGCAAACCTGAGAGTGCGACTTAAATGGGATGAAAATGAAGTAGGGATGGGGTTTGGGAGTGGGTTATGTTCTTCCAAATTTACTGAACTTTGATCCTAGCAAGAAGGCCAAGAAAAAATATAGACATAGACAAGAGCAGAGTGTAGTATTTGTTCTGATACTACATTTCATCTTTTCTGCCCTCGCTCAGTGAAGGAGAAATTATTGTCCCACTCCAGAGTGCCCCATTTCAGGGTAGCTGGATTTTTACCCACATTAAAAACCAACCTTGTGTGTAAGTCTGCCCTCGTGGGGAAGCAAGTAAATAGGGACCGACAGACAATCGCGTTTTCATAATAGATATTGCTTCCCCTGTTAACGTTCTGCTTCGATGGGCTTTCCTCTTCACACTTTGTTTATCATTTGCAAAGTGAAGTTGTTTACAGGAAAATCCACTTGAGTAGCAAATTGATTTCAGGCGATGTTTAAATGTGCCTTCACCTTCTGTGGGATTTTGATGAAGTATTCCTCCTCATTCCCAATCAAAAGTGAGTTAACACTGCTTAAAAATTTTAAGGAGGGGGGCTTAAAAAGAAAGAGTTTCTAAATAGAACAGAAACAGATTCTAACTCTTTTAAAAATGTACCATGAAGAAGGAAATTCTCGAGTCCGTAAGTGTAGAAATATGAAAACTAGTTGAGGAAACAATCTACGTTGGGTTTCTCAAATTTCTCCCTTTTCTACACGTCAAATTATTTGGAAAACGAAGAGACATTGCTAGTTCCTATTTACTTGCCTCCCCACTAGGACATAGTAAGATTAAAGGTCGGTTTTTAATGTGGATAAAATCCAGCTCCCCAAAAAGGGACACTCAGGATAGGGATAAAAATAAAAATTATGTCAATCTAGAGACATTTCTCTTTCACTGACCGAGGATAGAAAAGATGCAGTTTAGTCTCATAACAGATACTACACTTTGGTCCTAGCCAAAAGGCCAAGGTGCTGTTTGCTAGTCTTTCTCTACTCTATCGTTATTTCCATAGAGGGCGCTCGACTGAGTTCCAATCTCTGGTTTCTCCAAGATATTCACAGCAAAAATACGTCTTATCACGACTGCAAACAACTTTCTTTTCTCTCATGTGCCTAACATCAAACGGAATTTCCATAAACAGAGTTTATTTCCAAGAAATTTCCATCTGTGGAACACATTATCACGAAAATGTTTTCCTGTAGACTACAGCATGGTGTTGAAAAATATTTGCTCTATCTTCCATCACACCAGGTCTTCATAGGAGCATTGTGAGTCCTCTACTAGTTGCTTGATGTTGGTTCTGTGCAGTTTCCCCACTGAACCATATCCCTGTTTTCGCATCCACAAAAGAACATTGCTGACGATTTCATCATTAGTCTTCCAGCAGTGACCAGCAAATTTAGTTCTTTTCTCTTTGATCAGAGCTGAAATCCGAGGAAGGTGTCTGTAAAGTTGCTCTCTCATGGGGTGCTGCGACCATGGGATGCTAAGAACAGCTCCTAGCATTTTAGTGTACACACTGTCAATTTTCTTCTCCAATCTTTTTGTAAAAGTTCAAATGCTACTTCCATATATAATAACTGATGTAACCATGGTTTCAAAGAAGTCACGTTTCATTTTAGTAAGATTTGCTTTCATCTAGATTCTAGACCATAGATTCTCAACCGGAGTCCACATGGATTCTAGGGGTCCATAGAATATTTTTGGGTGGGTCCATAGGCAAAACATAACAAATGTGGGGTTCACAATAATATTTTACTGGCCCATAAAGAAAACCAACTCAGAATGGTTTTTATTAGGATGACGCTAATGATAATAATGAATGACTTGTAGAGTTTATTTTAATCATTCAAGTTATTTTAACTATAACATTTCTAGTTACCGGATTTACCTCGAACATTACCATGCTTCTGTTTCTAAATTTGTGTTTTATTGGAAGAAATATTTCTAAAAATGAATAGCAATATATATAGTAAGATATCATGAAATGCAATAATTGTATTACCCGCTGTTGCAAACATCCCATGGCTGCTCTAAGTAAAAAGAAGTGCCAACAGTACTCCATTGAATATTTGTCTTACGCATTTATTCCAACACCACATAATAGCACAAAACTAATGTGCCTCATATGTATGGATGTACTTTCAAATGATAGTATGAAACCTTGTAAACTAAAATGAGTGATGGTTAACTGGCACCATATGAAATTAGCAAAATAATAGCAAAGGCAGTAAGTCCCATAATGTTGGTGAAACAGTAATTCTACTAGCAGTTAAAATTTCGTCAGTTATCAAACAAGATGCAAGTGAAATTATTAATTTCATCCCTTTAAGTAACTCTTCTGTGTCATGACGAAATGATAAAGGATACAAAAAAACAATTGATAGCCCATTTGCAAGTGAAACAGTTTACCCTTCAACTTGATGAATTTAATTTAAGATGTAAGGAACCATTTTATCATCATATGTTAGATTTAACAATGATGAAGGACCCAAAGAGAAAATGCCTTTTGCTAGAAGTCTTGTGACGCACAAAAGGTGAAACAATTTTTAATAAAATTCTTACTTATTTCCAGGAAAACAATATTCCACTCAAAATTATAATCGCTTGTGCTACTGACAGTACACTATTTATGACAGGCAGACACAAAAGTTTTATTGCACATTTAAAAAAAAGCTGTCCCTGAAGTATTTTGCATGGTACACCGTCAACACTTAGTTGCAAAGAAAATAAGTGCGTGTTTGCATGATTCCCTTATTGTCGTAATACAAGTAGTTAACCATATTAAATCGAATTATCTCCGAGAGCGCCTTTTTCGTGAATTATGTAAGTAAAATGAAGAACAGTTTGAATGGCTTGTATTACATACAGAGGTGAGATGGCTATCAAAACAGAATTGTCTTCAGCGTTTCATTGCACTTTAAGATTCTATTGTTTCCTTTCTTGCTAACACACAACTTTAAAGACAGCTGCTTGCAAATAAATGTGATTTTCTTATCAGATATATTTGAAAAATTGAATTCACTGAATAAACAGCTCAAAGAAAAAGATCTGATTTGATATCTAGCAAAAGTGTTATTGCGGCTTTTCTAAGGAAATTACAGTTGTACAAGAATAATATCAGGCGTCGTGCATTTGAACAGTTACCTTAACGATTTGCAGGTGAATATATATTATATGGTGAATATATAGAAAATATGTATGAAGATCTTGTATTATTTGGTGAATATATGGAAAATATGTATGAAGATCTTGTATTATTTGGTGAATATATGGAAAATATGCATGAAGATCTTGTATTATTTGGTGAATATATGGAAAATATGTACGAAGATCTTGTATTATTTGGTGAATATATGGAAAATATGCATGAAGATCTTGTATTATTTGGTGAATATATGGAAAATATGCATGAAGATCTTGTATTATTTGGTGAATATATGGAAAATATGCATTAAGATCTTGTATTATTTGGTGAATATATGGAAAATATGAATGAAGATCTTGTATTATTTGGTGAATATATGGAAAATATGCATGAAGATCTTGTATTATTTGGTGAATATATGGAAAATATGCATGAAGATCTTGTATTATTTGGTGAATATATGGAAAATATGCATGAAGATCTTGTATTATTTGGTGAATATATGGAAAATATGCATGAAGATCTTGTATTTGGTAAATATATGGAAAATATGAAGATCTTGTATTATTTGGTGAATATATGGAAAATATGCATGAAGATCTTGTATTATTTGGTGAATATATGGAAAATATGCATGAAGATCTTGTATTTGGTAAATATATGGAAAATATGAAGATCTTGTATTAGTTGGTGAATATTTGGAAAATATGCATGAAGATCTTGTATTATTTGGTGAATATATGGAAAATATGTACGAAGATCTTGTATTATTTGGTGAATATATGGAAAATATGCATGAAGATCTTGTATTATTTGGTGAATATATAGAAAATATGCATGAAGATCTTGTATTATTTGGTGAATATATGGAAAATATGCATGAAGATCTTGTATTATTTGGTGAATATATGGAAAATATGCATGAAGATCTTGTATTTGGTAAATATATGGAAAATATGAAGATCTTGTATTAGTTGGTGAATATTTGGAAAATATGCATGAAGATCTTGTATTATTTGGTGAATATATGGAAAATATGCATGAAGATCTTGTATTATTTGGTGAATATATGGAAAATATGACTGAAGATCTTGTATTATTTGGTGAATATATGGAAAATATGCATGAAGATCTTGTATTTGGTAAATATATGGAAAATATGAAGATCTTGTATTAGTTGGTGAATATTTGGAAAATATGCATGAAGATCTTGTATTATTTGGTGAATATATGGAAAATATGCATGAAGATCTTGTATTATTTGGTGAATATATGGAAAATATGCATGAAGATCTTGTATTATTTGGTGAATATATGGAAAATATGCATGAAGATCTTGTATTATTTAGTGAATATTTGGAAAATATGCATGAAGATCTTGTATTATTTGGTGAATATATGGAAAATATGTACGAAGATCTTGTATTATTTGGTGAATATATGGAAAATATGCATGAAGATCTTGTATTATTTGGTGAATATATGGAAAATATGCATGAAGATCTTGTATTATTTGGTGAATATATGGAAAATATGCATGAAGATCTTGTATTATTTGGTGAATATATGGAAAATATGCATGAAGATCTTGTATTATTTGGTGAATATATGGAAAATATGCATGAAGATCTTGTATTATTTGGTGAATATATGGAAAATATGTATGAAGATCTTGTATTATTTGGTGAATATATGGAAAATATGTATGAAGATCTTGTATTATTTGGTGAATATATGGAAAATATGCATGAAGATCTTGTATTATTTGGTGAATATATGGAAAATATGCATGAAGATCTTGTATTATTTGGTGAATATATGGAAAATATGCATGAAGATCTTGTATTATTTGGTGAATATATGGAAAATATGCATGAAGATCTTGTATTATTTGGTGAATATATGGAAAATATGCATGAAGAGCTTGTATTTAGTAAATATATGGAAAATATGAAGATCTTGTATTTGGTAAATATATGGAAAATATGAAGATCCTGTATTTGGTGAATATATGGAAAATATGCATGAAGATCTTGCATTATTATGTGAATATATGGAAAATATGCATGAAGATATGCAAACTCGGTTTAGAGACCTACTCATGATGGTTATAATTACTTAGGGTTGAATTCCTTTCAAAGTTAATGTTCCCGATATGGACATATCTTTGTAAGAGCCTCTCATCGAATTACAAATGATAAAATGATGCGTGTAAAATTCAAAGATGGAAGTTACAATGTATGGAAGACAAATAATTTTGCTACAAAGTACCCTTAGCTCTGGGATAAAGCACAGTTCTACGTCATTGCTTTTCCAACATCTTATGTTTAATCGGGATTTAGTTGTGTTTCTCAACTGTTATTAAAAGCTTGCAATAGACTTTACATCTGTAACTATCATCAACATCGATGGAACCCAATACAAAGAAACTTGCCAAGCAGCATCAACCACAGTGATCTCAATGAATAAATATGCCTATCTCTTTTTTCTTAACTTGAACTGATTTATCAAAGATTTTAACCAATGTACATAAATAAATGTTGTAGTGAATTCAATTGCCTGAAGAACTCTGATCTTCATTGGCTTGATCATGGAGAAAACATAATATTGCCATACAAGATATTGGTAAAGAATTATCACAATAATTTTTATAATTATTATTATTACTAATTATCATTAGTACTAATTATCATTAGTATCATTATTACTAATTATCATCATTATCATTAGTATCATTATTATCATTATTACTAACTATCATCATTATTATTACTAATTATCATCATTATTATTACTAATTATCATCATTATTATTACTAATTATCATCATTATTATTACTAATTATCATTATTATAATTGTTGTAGAATGTTATTTGCATTAAATTAGTTTTCATATAAAAATAAAGATTAATTATACATTATGAAGGAGTCCACCAAGAAAAAAGAAGGGAAAAGAGGTCCATGGGCAAAGAAAAGGTTGAGAAACACTTACTTAGACCAAAGTCTTATTCTATATAATTTTAATTAAATAAAACAAAATTATTTTTAAATCAATGTCTGTCTCAATAAACCCATTTTTTATCTGGTCAGAAAGACAAAAATAAATCTTCAGAATTTCTTTGCCAAACCTTTCAAAAAAAAAATTGGTCAACCAAAAAAGAAATGTAAGTTTAACACTGTTATGAAAACTCCTCTTTTTTTCTCTTGCGCATATTGATTTTGGCATCCAACCACAATCTTTCTATTCCTCGAATATGGGGAACATAATTTATTTGATGATTAACAGGCTTGTGGATAGTTTCGCTTACTTTTAACAAGTCATTTCAGAAAATAAACAATCTAGTAGCAAATGAACCTTTTGACAAATAAACAAGGCAGTTTATTAGATAAATTATTACAAGTTAGCGCTACTTTAGTATGTGCTCTGTCTGGCTTTTAAACTATTGAAAAGAAACACTTAAAGTATAGAGACGAAGTTTACCTTTCAGTGCCCAAAATGAAAATGCTTAAACTCGTTTCTGCACATATGGCTCGCCGCATGCAATTGCTTGAATTAATAAAAACAAATAAGAACATTTTAAGCCGATCAGATGTATTTCTCTGAATTTATCAAATTTGCTGTTTAGATCCAGCCCGAGTGAATAAAAAGCCCGAATTATCCTTCAACAAACAGTTCAAGCCAAAGTCCATGACAGATCAAACATCGTCATGTTCCTAGCTTCCCTCGCCCCTCTGTCAGGCGATTGGGAAAGCTAAAAATGGTTTTCTCAACTCATGCACATACACACACACTGTCAAAAGGATACATATTCTAACACTCACGCACACATTCACGCACACACATACAATGTATTAACTCTTTCACCCTGTCGTCTGCTCATCGAAAACAAATATAAACTTATTGAATCTTTATTTTAATACTTCAAACATTTCTCAATGAACTTTCTACAATGAAAACACATGAACATTGACTCTTATTAATAACCTTCAATCAAATGAACAATTTTTTAATTGAGTAGGGAAGTTTTGATGACGATTTTTCAGACCCGTGGATAATTCACAACCCTTAAATTATCGACTCAGACTTCCTCGATACCTCATCTAATAAATCACCGTTGCAGAAGCAAGGACTCTTAAAATATGAACAAACATTCTATGTTTTACATTTTAAATATCTATAAAATATCTCTGTTGTGAATTTATGGTTTTGAACTCATTAATTCGTTTGTTTTTATCATAACGTTTCTCTCGATCTCTCACATTTGAATATTACCTAAAACTGTTTTCTTGAAAATGGTCTCTCTAAAACTCGGCTCTATGTAAAAATCTCGCCTCTCCCAGGAAACAGGAACTCTAAAAAGGGTCTCACAAAGAAGTCGCATATAAAACTATACAACTAAATAAGCAACTAAGTATGTAGATCTATATGAAGGCTGATAACAATGCAGAAAATTTGGAATTGTCAAAGAAAGTATGAACAAAAATAAAAAATCAAAGACAGTATTTAATTTACGAATCTTCAAAAAATCTGTTTATTTTACAAAAATCTTTTCCATATCAAATCAGTAAATATGAGACATACTGCTAAATATTAATAGAAATATCGTCTAACATCTTTTAATCATTTCGGGAGACCCCCTCCTTCTCAAAAAAAGGGATACAAAAGTTGGACCGTTAAGTTGGGTGAAGAATTCAAGATGGCTGCCCGTCTCTCTGAAAACATGAGGCTTGCAGACAGATAACAGGAATGTGGTAAGGGAAAAACAAATACTATCAATATAATGTTTTTATTGTATTAATATATATTTTAGTTTAATTATTATTCAATATTTATTTATTTTAATTTTACTTTATTTGTTTTATTTATTAAAGGTGGGAAAATTCAGATAATATTAATGGTATATATATTATTATATAAATTAATAAACATTATGCTGTTATCTAAGTAATATAAGATTTATTTTCACATATGTGCATACACCACTAAGTACCAGAATTAGAATGATTTCGTAATACGGCAGATTAAAGGGAGATAATTAACCGTGCGTAATCGTCATATACTAAAAAAGCAACATTTATGAATAACTAGAAAAAAATGTGACACGTTGAGCCACCCATCGAATTCAGGTTAGATTGTCTGAATCAGGAAAAGGTGTACTTGCAAGGAGTTAAACATAAAAATAAAATGTGTTACAAATGGGGAAAAGTAGAATGTATTTATAAACATTTTATTAAAGCGAGCAATCTTCACAGCTGCTATGATGGCCGAGCTATATGACTCTTACCCTCATGATAAAAGAATCTAGTGTCCAATCAGCAATACCTCGCCCCTTACGATTTCTGACGCTTGCTCTTCGAACACTGCCAATGACGTTTCCATTCAATGATCAGTGTGGATCTTGGATGAGTGTGACTATCAAACTATCAGCCCCGTTGGGGAGACTTATACTTGTAGCTGAGTAAACCCCCATTTTCCTTCCTTCCGTGATTTGCTTGAGACATATTTTGTTCATGGACTTTGCTCTCCATAGATACGTTAGACAGTATCCCTTTCCCTTAAAATAGTGATTTGCCTTTTTTTGTTATTTGCTTTATATATGTTGATCCCTTTTCTTATTATTCTATTAATAAATATTGTTTGAATCTTAATTTGGCGTTTGAGTCGTCTTTTTACCGGCTCGTTATTCTTCCTTGTTTTCTATGTGATTTCTTGAACTGGAGAATCCCCTTCTCCCTACATTCTGTTGATGATATTGGGTTTTTGGGACCTACGATCCACTTCTGGACACTTTTACCTTTGTCCCAGCGAAGGCTGTGTGTAACAAACGACAAAAAAAATTAACTCTTTCTGATCTCACTTACTCACCCACTCTCTCATTCTCTGTACATCTATTTTATCCTCATGTATACACATAATTATAAACTTTGAAAAAAAAGAAGGCATATAAAAATAAGGAAATAGTGAAGTTCAAGGCTAAGACGATAAGGAAACATAGATCAGACCCCAAAAAATAACGGTTAGTAAAATCATTCATTTATATTTATTTGTGATTTGGGACGAAAATCTAAGTCGATGGCGAATGATTTAAGAAACAAACGCTGAGAAACACATTGTGCATAGATGTCGCGATTTTAACCTATAGAAGTAAACTGCCCCATATGCAAAAAAAGTGTACGGATTGTAATCCAGGTTTTTCCTGTCAGAACTTTTACCCTTTTTTACGAGCACTGAAGATAGCTACCACAAAAAATAAATGTTTTGGATACTTGAACACTATTACATATATCTTAGTAGTAGGCCGAAACAATTGTATACTTGCAATAAAAAATTTATTTTTTTGTGAAATGGTATGAATCTGTTCGTCTCTACATTTGAGCTGGTTTAAATAAAATTGAAATATTTTCTACCGTAGCTCTAGCCTTACACTATTGATCTATTATAGAAGCTTTGTTATAAATTTATATTTGAAATATGAAAGATTTTTAATTTTAAATCTCTCTCTCTCTCTTATTTATATATATATATATATATATATATATATATATATATATATATATATATATATATATATATATATATATGAGAGAGAGAGAGATGAAAGAAGAGTGATAAACATGTACGAATGTCCAGATTTATTTCAAACTTCAATTGTTACATGCAAGGTATATTCTGTAATAAACATAATTTTATTACAGAATATACCTTCAATTGAAGTTTGAAATAAATCTGGATATTCGTACATGTTTATCACTCTTCTTTCAACTATCTTTATAATTGCTCTATCTCGTATATTGAGCTTAAATCATTTCACTATAGGTTCTATCTACTAAAAGTTTACTTTTAGTTTCTTATTTGATTCTACTTATTTGATTATATATATATATATAAATAAACAAGTCAAATATGAGAATAAAGATTGTATAAAATACAATATCTATTAAGTCATCAGTTGTTCAAAACAAAACGTTATAAATTTAAAAAAATGTACAACTTCAGATGACGAGATTTTGCTTTTACTTCGAACCTGCTGCTATGAACTCTCATGATGCTTTCAACGATGAACTTTTGCTTATATTTTCAACTTTTATAACCTTTCCTTTTTACATTGTATATTTTTTATCTTATATTATCTTTATTTTTATATCTTTTCAAATCATGACTTTTGGTTATTTCCCTTTACCAACGTATCTGTTTGCACTCCGCTGACGATAAGATAGCATTCTTTGAAAAGGAAGGAATAATAAACACACATTATTTGAAACCCCTTGCTCTGAACAACTAATGACTTTTATTCTTATCTTTAACTTGTTCATATAATTGCTCTATTTCTTATATCGAGCATCAATTTTTCATGATAGGTTCTACTTTAAAGGTATACATCATATCTTTATTTTCCTGTTCTTCTATAGTAAGTCATGAAAATATATTTATGGCAATTAAGCTACACAGAGGCTTCCGCGTTTCATCCCCGGGGGAATCGTCAGGCTACAATTTTAGCCTGACCATTCTCCCCGGGGATGAAACGCAGAAGCCTCTGAGTAGCTTAATTGCCATAAATATATTTTTATAACTTACTATCTAGCTCTACTCACGCATCGAGCACTGTTGAAGTAAATACTGAAAATTGATGCATAAACATTATATCTTCTTATAACATTTTATGTAGATACATGAAAGAATAATTATATATACTGCTTTCTGCGTCTCTTTATATCTGTACATCTCTTGCTATCTCTTACACTCTATTATTACTCCCACACTCTGTTTCTCTCTATAGCTCTCTCTGTATCTCTCTAAACCTTTCTCTCTCTCTCTGATTACCTTGCCTTCCCTCACTCTTACCTAACTACTCCTCCCTCCTCTCTTTCTCTCTCTCTCTCTCTCTCTTTTTCTCTCTCTCTCTCTCTTTCTCTCTCTCTTTTAATCTATCTCTATCGACCTACCTACCTACTCGGTTTCTCTCTATCTCTCTCATCGTCCATTAAAACTGTGAATCATCGAGTAAATTGCATACTTGAACGCCATTGAAAATAAATAATTTTCGTTTGTCTTCATAAACGAACTTGTCCGTTTCCACTTCGCCATAAAATAGGAGCATTTCCTTGATTGCCAAGCAGAAAAGCATTGCATATCGTAATTAGTTCTGTCTGGATGCTGCATATCTCGAATTTGTTTCGTCTCTGTCGCTTTCCAGTAGAGAAAGATGAAGATGACTGCTTGATAAACATAGGACACAAAATAGAAAATCTGTCTCTCAAGCAATTTTAAACATTTCCACCGTGAAATTTATGCTTAAAGTTATTTTCCAGGAAGGAACATTCGATCGGCATAAAACTCTGCTTAATACGGCGGCTAATTTTGATTTCCTTCCAGTTGGTCGCACTGCAGGAACATGTGCTGAAATTGCACATTCACGAGGCGGGAGGGTCTAACTATTGAGTTAGTTTCTGGCGGAGTTATTATTTTTTTAGAAAGGATATGAGTGGATTGATGTGTATATGCGCATGTCTCTATTTACTTGCTTCCCCACGAGGACAGAGTTAGACAAAAGCGATGTGGGTACTTATGCAGATTAGGACCAAAGCTTACCCTAATGCTAAACCTAACCCTAACTGACACCGTCGATTTTAGCTTGGGTCCTATCTGCATAAGTACCACGATTTTTAATGTGGAGAAAGTCTAGTTTCCCCTGAAATAGGCAATTTGGATTGGGACAAAACTAAAAATTGCCTCAGTTTAGAAGGATTTTTTCTTTAACTGACTGAGGACAGAAAAGGTGAAGTGTAGTATATGAACATATACTACACTTTGCTCCTATCCCAAAGACCAAGGAATATATTTTTGTATTAGGTAAGGAGTGCACAATTTCTGCATGTTGTATATTGATTACTAATTTGTTTTGTACTTTTAAAAATGTTTATATACTTATTAATATGAAGAATAAATGAATAAGGGTTTAGGCAGAAGAGTACCTTAGAGATAAGTCTCCGCTCCGTTAAACATTCTATATTTTTTGTACTTAGAAAAATATTAAATAAAGACGTTTTAGTAGTAGTAGTAGATTGTTGTATGATAAAACAGTACTATGAAAGAATTGAGAATGATGTTTGATCAATTCAGAGGACAATGTGACAGATATTCAAATATTTCAGATTTACATTGGATTTGATCTGTAGTAATTAGACACCAATTAAGCAAGATTCCCTGAATTTCAATTTCTTAAGACCTCTGACGCTTAAGTCTTAAATTTGAGACATTTACTAAAATCAAAATCATTTAATGGATCAAAATTGGAAAAAAAATTATGGACATACGGTTTAGTTATATTATCTTAATTTTAATCTTCGTCTGGGGACATAAAAATGGTGCAACAGTTTTATTTGACGATATAATTTTACTTGCCCTGGAACGAGTATTCGTCTAGTTCTGATCAATTACCAAATAAAAACTTACCACTAAAAACTGACATCAAAAACTAACCTTAACTCTAACCCTAACCGAGCCATTCATTGTGAACATATTTCCAGCTAAAATTTGTGTAATTTCCGTTATGACATTAGTAAAAGGTTTTTATGGCATTTATGAATTCTGTAGTTTTAGGGTTAGCTTGGAATAATTGCACTCCACAAACTTTTCACTCACATTGTCTTATTTTTATGGGGGAAGGTTAGTAAGTAGAAGGGTGTTGCCACAAATCTAATTTACTTTTCTTGATTACATCATGAAATGCCATAAAAAACGACAAACTGCATCGTATAGTTTTTTACGTTAAGTGCTTAGGATTGTTGTCGTATCTGTAAGAAGCTTTGTTTGGCTGTCAGTCTGTCACGCTCAAACAAATAATGGTTGGGTATAAAAGGATATATTTAAAAGACCAAAACCTAAATAAAACTCACTGGCAAATGGATTTACAATATATATATATATACATATATATATTGTTGATGGTTTTATTCCATTTTGCTACATAATATATTGTTTCATTAACGTTTAAAATAAACGTCAACTTGTCAGGCATTTTGGAATCCACTGTTCAAATTTCTATAATTCAACAACAGGAAATTGGGGATGGATAAGCGGGAGGGGAATGAAGACGAAGTTCGCATATAGCAAAGAAAGGAAAGGAGGTGGGGGAAGATTCTAACGGGTGATATTTTAAGAAATTGGGTGGGGTGGTATTTAGTTTCTGGGTTATTGTGACCTTAATCTTAACTGGAGCAGAGAGTGGGATGGGTTTGAATTTATTCTATATAATAAAAATATTAATATTGTCATATATATATGAAATGAGTGATGAGAATAAAAATTGTAAAAAGAACAATATTTATTGAATCATCAAGTAGTTTAAACAAGGAATATATAAATACACTTTTTTCTCCCCTTTTCTTAACACATGGATTTTCAAAAATGCAGGTTTGTTTTAGATTTATACACTTACATTTTTTTCTGTTGAATCACACATTATTTTGCCAATAAACTTTAACACTACATTTAACCCCTATATTCTCCGAACGGAAATTTAGTCACTATTCAAATTTCCGGAATACTTTCTGCTATATTTGTTTGACGTTCATAATGTCCTGGATTTACTTTTTTGGGACATGTTGCATTTTCTTTGCTCAAAAGACTTTTGTGTATTTTTGTATTTTTAAAATATTTTTTTAATATTTTCAAATCTGTGATAACAGTAATAAAATGTTGCTGATTTATCCCTATGGTCTCCTCTTATGATAAAAGCTTGCATTTTTGAAAATCCATGGGTTAAGGAATAGGAAAAAAGTTCATTTATATATTCCTTGTTAAAACTACTTGATGATTCAATGAATATTGTTTGTTATTTTTTAATTTTTAATCTCATCATTCATTTCATATTTTTTTACCTACGTATGACGTCGTTTAGAGCTTATGGCTCTCATCAGCACAGGAAATAGCAATCTCAGACTGTCATAGGGCACGAACCCTGTTCACAGATACATCCTAGTCCCATTAGGCCACGAGGGATTGTCACGTAATAACGGAGAAATTAAGTGATGTTTACACTGAAAGTGGCAAGTGTTGACACCTAAACATTCAATAGCACTCAACGACAGGATCGGAGCATTGCACTGAAGCTTTTAGGTGAATGCTTATTTTTAATCTTTCCAACAGTGCTCTACTTTCAATTTTACTTGGAAGGTGCTTATAATAATATTAAGTTATTTTTAATATTTTAAATATATATATATATATATATATATATATATATATATTGAGATTCCAATGACTATATCTTTATTTATAAGTGAAGAGGTCCATTTTTTATGCAGCCGTTTCGTCCTCAACCCAGATAAAGAAGATACTGTAGATTTTCCAAGATGATTCCTAAGAAGAAAAGGCCAAAACAGCATAAAGAAAACAGAAAAACTTACATTTTTAAACGTTCCTATATGTAAGATATCTTCTGTATATCTTGTTTGTCTGGATGGATGAGGAAACGACTGTAAAGAAAATGGGCCCCTTCACTCATAAAGATATTGTAACTGGAATCTAAATTCTATTATTTATTTATATATGCTCTGGAATTTAAAATGTATATCTATTGAGCTGAACCATAAAGGTATCACTACAAATAATATATATATATATATATATATATATATATATATAAAGAGAGAGAGATTAATATGGAAAAATTGATGATTTTTGTATGCAAGATGAAAATATAAATGATAAATATCCATTGAAGTGCAGAAATAAAGAATTGAAGAAACTGATGTGAATTATTTTTTTGGATTGCTTTTTACATGGTTTAAGAATTGAATCAATATAATATATGATATATATGCTCTGAATTTTGTAATAAATTTTCATTGAGCTTGTAACTGGATATTTTCGGATACTAAAGAGTATAAAATTGAAAACATAGAAACTCAATAATATATATATATATATATATATATATATATATATATATATATACACTAGAAAAATGTGACACATTGGGTCACTCATTGAGCTCGAGTTAGAATACTTGAATCAGAAAAAGTGAGTTTACAAAGACAGTTAAATTAAAAAAGAAAAACTCCCCAAACTATTCTCTCTCTCTTTATGTACCTTTTCGCTACAAGTATTGATTAAATATTATAATCACTGTGATGATAGTTCCTTTTGTTTATGATTGACAATTCCAATCTTTTATTTTATAGTCAGTTTTATTACCTTCGACTGTTAATAATTAGAGAAAGGGAAAGAGAGAGAGAGAGTGATAGCGACTGTATGAAATAAAAGCGAGGGTATGTGTGAAAAACAAGTTTCAAATTGAATTTTCATCACTAAATGCAAAAATTGAAAAGACGCATCTTATTTTAGATGCATCCAAGCATCTCGAAATGAAGTTCTGTCCGTCAATTAGTTTGTCATGCTTATATTGTTATTTCCACAAGTTCTATATTTAGTACCGAGTCACACAGAACACGACACTGAGGGACTCAACGGGCCACGATCATGTTACAACTGTGGTAATCAATGGAAGTAGCGTCTTCAAGTAGGCCAGTGTGGCTAGTCCCCTTATATGCTCACCTAGTTCCTCGGACTTCTTTCCATCTAACTGCCTTACTCAAACTAATTTTTGCTCATTAGAAAATTGTTCTTTTATCTCCTCCTATGCTATCCCGGGATTTCCCACAGAGAACCATCCATTTGGTTCAATTAAAAGAGTATTGGCCCTGAACCAGGCAACAGTTTCCTCTTTGGATGTATGGATCTTTGCTCTATCTTGTTGCTATGTCCGTTCATCTTCAACCAATCAAATCAAATTTGTTGTCAAAAAATAGCAATGTGCAACAAGCCATGTAAATGGACAGTTAGAACATTTACACATCTAAACAGCGTCTGGCTGTTTTGTCCAAGGCGACCTCAATCCTGGATAAAATAGACATCATTATCACCTCTGGTAGGCTGCCACACGAAGCATAAACACAGACAGAGAATGATCTCTTTCATTACAACATAAAGTAAGTTAAATATACGACGAAATAATTATTATGTACACGTTCCAAAGTTTAAATTTGGTTATGGTTATATTTTACTTGAAATAACCGTTGAATTTTCCATGGGTCCACGAGTCGTCCATAAATCTATCAAAGATAATTATCTAATGTTCTGTGTTCAAATGCACATTAATTACGGTTGCGTTTCGGTGTTTGTAATGTGACGTTTTTTAACATTGATAATTTACGTGACTGTGAGTTCATCTTTTAAATTCGTATCGAATCTGTCAGTTTTAATAGAAGTGGGTTTTTATTTGATACTGTATTTAAATATGTCAATCATTGGTTGTTTATATGCTCCTATGTTTTCGGCTCCCTCTTTTTTATTTCTCTATTTCATCTTATTCATAAACTTTATCTTCCAGATCTAAAAAGTAATGGCGGCTGTCAATTTATTTCATTTCCGCCACTGACAATATTGATCAGACTTTTACAACTTATTTTTATTTGCACGGTTTTCATTTGAAGCGGACTGGGTTTTTTTTTTGGTTTTTTTGCTACATTTTCTTGCTCTCCTTTTCAAAGGAGAGCTTTATTCAGACTTCTTGGTGAATGTGCTACATCTGGGCTTCTCCACCAATGTTTTGATAAACTTGGCACAATCGGTCTTCTCAGTGAGTTGCTACATCTGGGCCACAATCTCGGCGAATATGCTACATCCGGGCCTCTCAGCGAATCTAGTACATCCGGGTTTCTCAATCACAGTCTCAGCAAATCAGTTGCATCCGACATTCCTGCTACATTCAAGCTACTCGGTGAATCTGCTATGTCTGAGCCTCTCAGTGAATCTGCTACATTCAGACTTCTCCGTGAATCTGCTACATTCAGACTTCTCCGTGAATCTGCTACATTCAGACTTCTCCGTGAATCTGCTACATTCAGACTTCTCTGTGAATCTGCTACATTCAGACTTCTCCGTGAATCTGCTACATTCAGACTTCTCCGTGAATCTGCTACATCCGGGCACTTGAACAGTTTATAATTAATAGCAAAAGGCAAAAGCCACTTAACAGTTGGCTATGATTCGTTTAGGTGCAATGGTTTTGAGGTTGGATTTAGTTTTTATCCTTCTGCCTGTTCTTTCCACTGTTTATCCCCTTTTTGATTACGAATTACTGATAGTATTCTTTTTACTCTCAACCCGCTGCAACATAATTTTACAACTATTATTTACTTATTTACTTAACCAACATTTGCATAACCTTCAATTAAATGAATATTTCTATATATACATATCAATGTCTGTGTGTGTGTTCCCCATCTAAAGAAAGGTTAGAGAATCTACATAAAAACTAAGTGTATTTATAAGTAAAATTTACCGAAGACAATATAAGTGGTTCCGAATCTCTAAGTGCCCCTCCCCCCAAGGAGCTATGGGGATAGAACCCTTCTTTAAACTTAAAATATATCCTATGAAATTTAAATGATTGGATAAATTTTTCACGGGAAAACAATGGAAGTGAAAGAAAATAATAGTTTAGGGGAGTAGAAAAGAAAACTTTCGGTTTACTTTCAGCAGCCTTGTAACTCTTGCTTCCCTTATTTTCTCCTTTAACCCTCACGTTCCATGAACGATATTTCTGACAAAAGGAAGAATTGCTGTTTTTTTGTTGGAATCTATCCATCTAACACTTATTGTTTGTTAGTTTTTGACCTTGAAGTAGCATGTCTTTATCTCTTTACATTAAGTAGCTTCATGGCTTGTTTGGAGCGACCCCTACAAAAAAAATATGGTTTTAAAAGCAAAGTGAAAAAAAAAGACATAGCATTCCCTCATTAAATTTCGAGCAACGTCGGGTTTTTTTCTGCTAATATAACATAAAGTATAAAAATAAAATAAAAATTGCAATATAATTTTAATTGTGGGCTTAACACACACGGTTCACCCATAATGCTGTTTACAATAAAACATTTAAAGACGACACTATTAAATTTTCAAATTCCAAGGACGCAATATTTCCAGTTGTTTTCTAGCATGTTTTTCTAAACAATTCATTTCCATTTAAAAAATTAATTTTGAAAGGAAAAATGCAATATTTGTGCAGAATGCATTTTGCTTAATAAAAACAGAATAGAAATAAAAATCGGCCGAGAACAACTCAACCAATATGAAGGATTGAGAGGGGAGGAAAAAAGCGAAAAAAGGTTGCCATGACAGCACATTTGAAAATTATACACGCAATTCTACGAAGATTAAAAAGCTTTTTGGATATCATCAGAATGTACCAGAAAATAAAATACGAATGTGTGCTGTTTAAATTTAAATGTTATTCATATACTACTGGGACCGTGTCACAGCGGTGCTCGGGGAAAAGAGGGTAACCCAGGAAACTCTTACTCCCACCACTACTATTTTTGTTTTCTATCATTATACATTCTCAACTTCGGTGGAGCGATACACGTTAAGTGAGTGAACGCACTATCTACATTCTTTTCCGGTGAATAGATAAAAATGTATCTTATTAATTCTAAGCCCCGATGTAAGTAATATGATTAAGAGTACTCCCATTTGCTTTATTAATAAAATAGAAAGAAATGGAATACAGAGCACGAATAAATATAAACATCTAAGAAAGTAAACAAAAGTAAATATTTAGTTTCTAACAACATGTATCAACATGTCGCCTATCCGAGTAACGGTATAGAGTTTTCAGGAATCTTTTTAGAACGAAGCTATCGAGCACTAATGTAAGGTGTGGGGAGGGGGGGGGGGAATCAGCTTTCGTTTATATATAATACTAGCAAATATATACTCCCTCCGGTCGCTTTTTTTCTGCTCGGTCGAGAGCATGATATCATAATGAACAAACTGCATACATTGACCCCCTACCCAACAGAAAGAGGTAATGACTAAGGGGATTATATCATGACGAACGAACACTATTCCCTCCCCTTTCCCCCAAAAGAGGAGTTAATGCCTGGGAGGATGATATGAAACAGAATAGATAGTAAACTACCCCGACCCCCTAAAAATGGGACGATGATACTGTGAGAAACGATCATATATTATACTGCCCCTTCCCCCAAAAAGAGAAGGTAATGGCCGGGAAGAATGTATTATGAGGAATGAAATATACTACACAAACCCCAAAAGAAGGTAAAGCGTCGGAGTACCCCCCTCTCACACACACACATACACACACACACCAAAAAAAATGGATGTGGTTATACCTGGTCGGAAATACCCCCATCCAAGATAGAGGAGGTAATACCTGAGTATCACCCCATAAAAGGAGAAGGTAATGCATGTGAGTATGGTATGGCAAGTTTTATTGTATACTGAGTAATCGTTCTTCCTTAGCTGACTTGTTTAGATGGCAACTATATTTTTCCAATCTAATTTTTATTTTGGCGTTTTACGTGTACGATGAAAATTGATATAACTTAGGGTTTTTAATGTTTTAAAAAATTTTTTTTTTTTTACTAAAACATGGTTTAAGTAAAAAAAAGGAATAAGGTGTTGCGGGACTGACCGGTGGGTGTCGATCGGCCACACAACTAAGAAAGTAGACACAAGCAAATTAGGCCAATGACAAAGAAGAGAGGACAAACACAAGTGAACAGTTCAAGAATCGGTGCGTTTATTTACCATATGGTGGTAATAACAATAGTGATGAGATTTAGTTGGTGACGTCACTGGAACGGGAGAGACTGGAGTGGCGCCTCTGGAGTCAGCAGACTGGAACGTCAGGCGTGGTGTCGTTGGAGAGAGACCAGCTGGGCAGATGTTGACGGGTGTCGTCAAGGTACCCTGGTTGTCCGGCTTGCCAAAAAAGAAATATTGCAGTAGTTTGAGTAGTGGTAGCCCTGAAAAGGGCTGTTGAAAAAAAAAAGGGGAAGGAGTTGGAGCCGCTGGTGCAGGAGTCAGCGCCACAGGGTGCTGGTGCAGTTGTAGCAGGAGAGTGCTGGCGCAGGAGCTCTGGACTGTAGGATGCAGGAGCAGGAGAGTGCTGGTGCAGGAACTCAGGACTGCAGGATGCAGGAGCCCTGGACTGCAGGGTGCTGGAGCAGAAGAGTGCTGGTGCAGGAGTTCAGGACTGCAGGATGCAGGAACTCAGGACTGCTCTTGCCGGTGCAGGAGAGAGCTGGAGCAAGAACTGGAGATGCAGACAGCAAAGAAAGTAAATCGCATTAAGTAGCCCTGAAAAGGGCTGTTTGTATCTTTGCTGCTGGGTCCGCGTCTCTGGCTGGGCACGCGTCTTCTGGGAGGTCTCTTGACCCCCTGGTTGAATTGGTATATCTATCTACCTCCCACAAGGCAAGATGTGACACAAGGTCGGGAAAGTGGGATTAGACAAGCCAGGGCTCGAGGTGAGTATTCTGGCCATTTAAAAATTGCCTGGGCAGCCCCGTCGGCATTCCCGGTAGGGCGCCTTAGACAGTAAGCAATAAACTTACTCCTCCCCAAAGAGGGGAGGCGAAGCCTGGGAGGGTGCACCTCCTAGAACTGCACAGGACCAACAACCCCCAATAGACCGGCGTAAATCCAGACCCAAAGGCCCGGACGATACCGGTTTATTAGGTGGGGTAAAAATACACCCCTGGGGTGCGTCGGTTCTGTGAAAGGGATTAATTTTTGACAAATAAATTCCAAAAGAATCTCTAGCTGTAAAACCTGGTTGACAAACTACTTGAAAGTATTAGCCAGGTTATCGGCTTAGTTGCCGAAATGCTTGTGTATCCCTTGAAGAAAATTTAACGAAAATATTCGCTTGCTGATTTCTGCTTAGTCATTGTTGACAAAATGGCGATTAAAAATTGGGGTTTTCCGATCTTCTAAAAATAACGTTAGCGAAATGTCAGAGCACAGGTAGCAGCTAGTACATTTCCATGGAAAGGGTTAAGCGAAAGGCAGCTGCTGCTGATGTCCAGATCATGGCAAAAACAAACAGTGACTCCTGCTGCTATGGTTTTTCCAAGATGGCGTCTTTTTTAAAATGTAAACAACGTCGCGGTGTTGTTGAACCGCGACAAAGGTCATTATGAGTAATGCCGAAACTTATTTCATTTTAAATAATTTACGTTACTGAAATAGGAATTAACGCCAAGTGAAAGGAAAAATACCCCTTTTCCTTAAGAGTATCGGTTAATAAAAATAGTCAGCATGCCTGTTTTGTTTTATTTATTTAATATTAGGGGAAAGGGTGAGGAATTTATTAAGAAGTGAAACAAAACTTTAGATTAAAAAGCTTTCAATTTATAAAGAAAATCCAATTGTATTGGTTTGTATTTTAAGTTAAACACGTTTTTATCTCAGATTTTATATTATATATGTTGCTCTTTTAATTCGTCAATAAATAAAACAATAAAAAAAATCTATCCTCGATAGAAAATGGGAGGGTAAGAGAGAAGAGAGAGACAGGTAGTGATGACAACGCCAAATTTTATTTGTATTATTTTAAAGGAGTCCCTTGAGAGAGACCAATCGCTCCCCCTTTTCTGTGAACTCAGCATATCTTTCTAGCTAGCTTCATCTAATATATCTCCCTTGATATTTTAAGAATGTTTTTTTCGTAATTTATTAATTTTTTTATTATTAAACTACTTACATTAATAACTGTTAATTTACACAAAACTATTGTAGATACACATGGAAAATAAAATTATATAATCATAAATAACAACCAACATTAATATATAGACAGTTAAAAAAGAAGTTATGCAAATTAGACAGATATTTGAATGCCTATATCTGTTCTTTAATACGATATATACTGTATTTGAAGAAATACTATTGTATTGATTAAAATAACATCAACCCGTTTTGATAGTAATATAGTAGTGATGAATAAAAAAAATCTTTCACGTATATTCATTTAAATTGTGTCTCTAAATCTTAATAAATGTGCATTTTTATCTCGTGTCTTGGTATGCGGAAAAGGGGAAGGAGAATGGAGTACAAAGAGGAAAGAAAAGCAGAGATTTTTTCATCCTCTTCCCCCTTCCCCTACTTCCTCAGCATTTCTTTCCTCATCAAATTTGACTGGCTTGCTTTGTGCTGAACGGGATTTGTTTTACGTTAAATATTAACGTGTAAACAAAATTTAATATTCAAGTTTTTAAAAATGAATAAAAAGTAAAAAAAAACAAAACAACAAAAAACAAATAGATAGCATGGAAAAGTAAAAATAAACTCCCAGTGAGTACGAAGCGGAGAAAGCGGGGGGGGGGGGAAGGTGCAAGAGAGGGAGAAGTAATGAGATTTATAAAAATTTGAAATTATTTTTAAAAGACTAGTTTATACCTGCTCCTTGAGCGGTGTTGGTACAGTACCTGGATATGTCAATTTCCATCTTTACATAGCTTCTATCGCTTGATGGCTAGTATGACTAGTACAAAGAAAGATATTTGTTAAAGTTCGTGGTAAAAATACGCTACTTAGTATTTACCTGAAGGTGTATATAATTACAATTAATGTATTTACGTTGTTTTAATTTTTTAAAAACATTAGGAATTATATATAAAGGTAATTTATAGAAGCAATACAATGCAAAGGTGTAACAGATAAACACGATCTGAAGCAAATTAATACATATAACGGTGGAATAAGTTTTGCAATTTTCATACTTTTTATTAATATAATATATATATATATATATAATATTATATATTTGTATATATTTTTTATATTACAATCTTGTGTCAGTGCGGTTCGATAGAAGTTCCATATAACATGATATTTCGGGAAGAATATTTCCCTTCTTCAGATGTGTGTCCAACCTTAATCCAAACGTGCATAGCAAGACCGTTGTCGGCAATTATGTTATACAGGACTTCAATCGAACCGCACTGACGCAAGTAAGATTGTAATATAATATTTTTTTAAATATATATAAATATTGTATAACTAAAAGGGTAGAAAATGCAAAACTCATTCCATCTGTATATTTTTTTTAATTTTCTTTAGTTCGCGTTTATCCGTTACACCTCTGCATTGTATTGCATTCTATAAATTACCTTTTATATACACACTTTATATACACACTAAACAATGCGTCAAGCAAACTACATTAACATATTATTAGAAATTGTTTTTAAGCAACAATATCTCGCTTTGAACTAATGTTGCATAACCTTTACGTCTACTTTTTTTGTGGATTATCAAAAAAAAGCTCACTTAGTTTTAACAAATATTAACGTAATGTTTTTATGTTACGTTAATTTCTTTAAATTAGTTAACATTATAAAAAAAAGTATTCAAGTCTTAAAAGATGAATAAAAACTCAAAAACCAAATAGGTGGCATGGACAGGGAAAATAACTTCCAGTGAGTATGAAGCGGGGGAGGGGCAAGAGGAGGAAGAGGAAGATTGCTAAAAACTTCCAGAAATTATTTTATAAGATTATTAAATTAACATTATGAAAATATGTATCGAATATAACAGTTTGCATTCTAATGTTTCGTGTGGTAATCTAGAACTCAGACACAGATGACAATTGATAATTTGTCTTATTTGGACTACTTAGGACTACTATTCTCGATCTCAAGTTTCATTTTAAAAACGTTTCGGCTTGTGTAACCTACGTCCTTCTTCAGGTGCATCTTTTTAAACTTGAGAAATGTATGTCAAACTCAGGAACCAATACAGAATTTCGAACTGAATCGTTTATTTAATCCATGAGGGCAGATTGTTGTCGTTTGGTCAGCCATGCCCCAGTAGAAGTTTTTATTAATTATTATACTATTCTAAGTTATTATCGCCGGTAGTAAGGATTGAACCTTCAACCCCAACAAGACTGTCACTTAGAACTGATTGTTAATCAACACCTTAATTAATTGTGCCACGTGTCCATGTGGCACAATCGTATAGATACCAGAGTTCGACATAATGATTCCCAAAGTTCAAACAAATGCACCCGAAGAAGTTCGAATGTTACATAGGCCGAAACGTTGTCAATATAACAACCAAAATGAGAATAGTAGTCCGAATAATCCAAACTGAGAGGGTATTTTTTTTAAATCATGACAGTTGGCTTTTATCCGTGGCGCCACGTGTGATGTGCACAACTACATAGGTTCACGAGTCCGACATAAAGATTCTTAACGTTCCAAAACCAAGATTAGAACAGTAGTTTAATAATCGATCGAAATAATACAACATGGAAAGTTATTTTTAGAAATGATGACATTTGGTTCTTTGGTGAAATTTAGAGTTTGGAATTATTCTTTTAAAAGTGCTGAAACATCACGCCTTTAAAAACTATAACAATTCGAAGAATGAACATTCAGAAGATTTTTTTTCTACAGGAGAATGATGTTTACAATATTTTGAAATGTCACCTTGCGAAGAATTTATTTTTCTCTTCCGCATTTGAAAGGTGTAATTTCGTCTGACCTTTTAATTTGAGTTTGACAGATATTTTGATATTTTTATTGAAAACTTTTAAAAATTATTTTGTTCTTAATCGAATGAAGATAATTTTTAAACAAACTCAACCAGAAGAAAAGATTTCCATGAAATTTTGTTGTCGTTCCGTTGTATTCGGTTTGCATACACATGTAGATTAAAAATTGTCACACTTGGCGTCCAACAGCAACCTAAAGTCCAACCCCTCTTCAATGCAGCAGGGCTGTGGCAATGGGTAGTCTCAGAGCTATGCTGTCAGGAACTTCAGTTTCTGGCAGGGCCATCCAAGGCAGATTGGTCTGAAAAAGGTTAAAAGAAAAGAACTCATAAATCGGCATAAAAAGTAGAAAGAAAAAAGTCTCATGTCATGGAAAGAGTGAAAGCGGGTGAGGGGGGTCTGACTTTCTTTTTTTGATTGAGCAGATGTGAGACGGGAAGTTGGCAGCCAAGTAGAGATCACAAAGGCTATCAGTGATGAACATCATCTCCTTCATGAACGTGAACTAACGGTCCAATGACTGAAGTCAAGGAAAAGCTTTCTCAGCCATGTCGAACCTCTAACAACATCCCAGGAAGAGACCAGACAACAGCTGTGGACCAGACTGCTAGAGAATTCCCCCCTCCTTCTACTGACATGGGAATCACTCATTTTGATGTACTCCCTCCCGGTTCAGAGGCACTCTGACTCCAGTGGAAAACACTAAACCACCTGAGAACGGGAATGGAGCAATCAAAAGTTGCTATGAGTAGATGCGGCTACAAAACTGACCAACCATCTGTGAATGTGGAAAGGAAGACCATACGATGTAACACTGCCTTATCTGCCCTCTACTGCCAAACCGGTGCAGCTTGAAAGATCTTGCAGAGTACAACACTAATGCAAAAGACTGCATGAAAAAGTGGGAAACTGTCGTATGACCACATGCTTCAAAGACATGCAAAGAAGAAAAATCGAGCAGTTTTGTACTTGCTAACATTGGTATGACCGAACAGATATATATATATATATATATACATTGCTCTTTATTATAGAGTGGAGAATTGACATTAATTTTTGGATGTGATTGAAGAGAAAATAAAAAAGTACTGCCCTATACAGGGATTGAACTCACGGCTGTCAGATTATGAGACTTTTTGTGTTTCATATAAACACTGCATTCAATCCCCTCCATCATCATCGACCGGTTTATTTGTTGAATCAGGCCACAATTAATCCTCTGATGAGGGTGGGGCCTGATTGTCTAGTCTCGAAATCTAAGTCTTCCTCTCCACTTCTGTCTTTGGCAAGGCTTGATGGAATCCATACCCATGGCCTTCCTATCACGTTTGACTACGTCCTCCCAAGTCAACTTGGGTCTGCCAGTGGTGATGTTCTCTGCTGGCACATTCAAATGTCGGACTTTAGCAATCCAGCCATCGCTACGCTCAATGTGACCCAACCAACGCAGTCAGTTCTTCCGCATGATGTCCGCAAGGCTTTTCAAGTCGACCTGTGAGAGCAGGGATTCAAAAGAAACGTACTGTTCAGGCCTCGCCAAACGGATCCATCTGACTATTGCCCTGTCATTACGGTGCAGCTTCCTTAGTATGCCAGCAGAGACAGCCCAAGTTTCTGAGCCATACAACAGCACACTTCTGACACATGAGTATACACGCCCTCTCGTAGTTGTTGGCAGGTGTTTGTTTATCAGGATTGGTAGCAGCTCTCTAAACTTTTTCCAGGCACACTTGCAACGTGTAGCTGCCGCGAGTTCACAGCCTCCGCCTGATGACAGCACATCTCCAAGATAACAAAAGTCTATCACTACTTTCAGCTTGTTGTCACCAGTATCCATCTCCGTCAGTGGTCTGCCATCTATTGGTCTTGCCGTGCCGGTGCAACGAAAGCACTTAAAGTGAGGATCTGCTTTGAGAGAGCCCTTTATGCCACTGCGCCTTCCATAACTTTTTTAATGCACCTTTCTTTATCACCTGTTACATATACAATAGTTATCGGACAGATTGTCATTATGTAAGAAATGGCGTTTGAGTAAATGGGATGTTTAAATTACAATGATTTGGAAAATAGCTTTTAATAAATAATTGACTGTTAATTATGATTTTCTAATCTCATTGTTTTAGTTTCTCCCCCTTTTTAATCTCTAACGTGGGGTTCCCACCAGGGGAGATTAATTACTCTTTGTAAACAGAAATGTGTTAATATACTTCAGTCACCAAAATTCAGAATTATAAATTTTAATGAAATGTTCAGCAATTAGTTCATAAATTATATATTTTACTAGTGGGACCTGTCCTATCGTTGCTCAGGAAATATTGAGGAACTCAAGAAATTCCTGCTTCCAAATCATAAAGTAAAAAGACTCTCGTTTAACGCCGGGTAGGTAAACTTCAAAATTGATATTTACATTAATTACAAAATAAAAATAATAATACAGGATTCAAGACTGGGAGCAAGAGTTTCTTGGGTTCACCACTTTTTTCCCGGACAATGTCAGTATGGGTCCAGCTAGTTATATTATAAATAAATGAAATTTGGTAATCAAATCACTCATGTCCTTCTAATGAACAAGAAGGTAGTGCAGAGTATTTTGAAAGTTAGTTTTGTGAAAATAAATTTTTAAGTTTATTCTAAGAATGTCCTTGGGAAGAATTATGTTGACTTTGTTTTGTATTGTTTCCAATCAGAAAATGTAATTTGGTTGTTTGTATATTTATTAACCATATTTATTAGGCATAGTGAATAATGTGAAGTGTGTGAATGCACAATGTAAACAGAAAAGTGACTCTAATAAGACTTATTCCATATTTCCTTACGGTGTAATGGGTAGTGGTAAGAGTAGTTGTGAATGAGAGAGTTATCTCCTACGACTCGTTGATATCAGTAATTAAAGCATAAACGGTTCAGCAAACAAAATATAAAATTGGATGAAAATAAAATCTTTTTTCCTGATGCAGACCAACTTAGTTCGAAAAAATGATTAACAAAACAGTTTTGAGGACACAGCTTTTTGTTTATGAATTGATACCAGTCAATCAAATAGGGGAAAATCGCATTTTACTTATATAAAATATGGGATACCAGTTTTTAAGTTTAACCTTCTTGCAATTTTCAAAAAATTAAGCCAGATTAATGCATACATGCAGTAATGTTATTTTTTGTTTATTTTTTTTTTTTACTATTATGTTACTGTTAAAAGCGACTCCATATAAATTTTGTCCAACACTATTTTAAGTGGCTGGAAAACAAATAAAACTCGGAAAGCTTTCAGAGGTTTGTTGAAAGCATCTCTTCTTCCCTCTTCATCGGCGGTTTCGGATGTAGGTAGCACCCGCTTGACCAAGGCCTGACAAGTTTAACATTTTCTTTCAAAAAAAAAACAGACTGTCTCTTTGGTTGTTTTCCCCCTCACTCATGACCTGCCTCCTCCACAATCCAGACGCTGCGTACAAAAATAAACAAGTTATATCTTCAGCACAACAAATCTGTCTTTCCCAACTTGTCACAGTTCATTTATTTGGCTTCGAATCCGATCTAAATCTGGCACGGATTCAATACATCAAATTTATGAGGTCGATGAGAGATGTTTTGCAAGAGAAATTTATGTTCTACTCAGCGCTTTATAAGTCGGTCAAAATGAAAACAACAAAACAATATCTTCTGCAACGGACATAGCAAGGGTTTATGAGGAATCTTCTTTGGTTATTTGTTTAGGAAAAAACGTTGAATCTTTTTTTTTTTTTTTTACATGAAAATCCTCGGTAACTGCAGTAAATCCGATTTTAATATTTGAAAAATTGTCTTCCTTGAAAAATACTAGAAGAATACCCGTCCCAGGATGGGTAAAATTATTTTCCCGAACAAAATAGTTTTGAACCACTTTTATGTCCTCTTATGAAGATATAATGATACTAAACCTTATGTCGAAGATCCTTATTCCAATTTTGATCAAAATCAATTGCATGATTTTGATTCTTGAAAATGTCTAAAATTAAAAGATTAATCTTAAGGGATCTTAAGAAATTTAAATTCAGGGAATCTTGCTTAATTGATGTCTAATGACTATGGATCAAATTCAATGCGAATCTGATATATTTAAATTTTCGGTGTTTCTGTATTATTATGGCAGATGAAATTTTCATTTGTATTTTAGAAGAGTCAGTTGTAAGTGCAGATAATTCAAACTTTTTTTGTTATAACTATAACCCATAAGAAAAATCCAGAGAATTAGTAAGAAAATAATTTTAATAAAAACGGTACTTATGCAGTTTACGGACCGGTCTGAAATAATAACGTTATAATTAGAAAGCGATTCTTTAGATGTAGAGTTACTTAAATTCTTCTTTGTGTGTCTTTGAAGCATGTGATCATATGACAGTTTCCCACTGTTTTATGCAGTCCTTTGCAATAGTGTTGTATTCGGCAGGATCTTTCAAGCTACATCAGTTGGGCAGTAGAGAGCAGACCAAGCGGTGTTGCATCGTATGGTCCTCCTCTCTACATTCACAGATGGTTGGGTCAGTTTTGTAGCCCAATCTACTCATAGCAACTTTTGATCACTCCATTCCCATTCTCAGGAATTAATTAACTATTCTGTACTTTCACCTAACAATTTAATAAAACAAAATAGTTATTCACTCCCCCCCCCCCCACTTCTCATGTTAAGAATGGCTTTCTAAATTATAACGTTTCTTTTTTTCTAGACCGGTCAGTAAACTGCATAACTACCTTTTTTATTTTCTTACTAATTCTCTGGATTGTCCTTATAAGTTATGGTTACAACATCAACAAAAAAAAACAGTTTGGATTATCTCCCCTTTCACTTAACTCTTCTAAATTAGAGATGAAAATTTAATCTGCCCCAATAATACTGAAGCACTGAATTTTCAAATATGAGTTAGTGCCCATGTTATGGCCATTAAAAATTCTTTAGGTGACTCAAGGGGAATGTCGATGGGGATGCTCAGACATTTTTTAAGTAAGAGTGCCCCACCTCTGGAGCGCTAGCTTATTCTCCCCATCTTCTGGCCTTGTGCTACATCATCCTAAAGTGTAAAGGATGTAAATACCGAGGTGGTACATACCAGTCGAGGATCCATCCTCGACAATCAGTACAACAGAGATTGGGCCATTGTGGTGGCATCATATCTGTTGGGCTGTGGTATTAGTCTTGGGTAGTCCTAGGAGGTTCAACCTCCAAGGTCTTGCCTTTCCACTTTGCATAGACATTAGTTGATTGCTAACTGCTTGAGACGCTCTCACCGGGGAATGCCGACAGGGCTGCCCAGGAAATGTTTAAGGGTTCAGAGTGTACCATCTCTTGTTTGCTGGCTTACTATTCCCACCTTTTGGCCTTGTGCCACATATGCCGCAGTGAGAGAGGAGTAAATACCGTCGAGTAGCCAAAGATACACTTGCGACGTTGTATTACTGTAATACAACCGTATTCTTCTTTTCAGCATGTGTTTGCCTTATTTATCTGGTATGCCTCTTCGATGACATAACAAGTTCAAGTTCTAATATTAAAAATTATTAAAATAGATTTTATTTTTTTTTAATTAAAATTTTTATTGAAAGTAAATTAACAATTTTAATAATTTAATAGTTTAAAAAAAATGATTTCATCTTTTGATAAATTCAAAGGGCAAAACACAGCTCAGTTATGAAAACAGCAATACAAATTTACTGCATAACCCTAACCTCTCTGAATTGTAACAAAATACTTAATTTTAATTTTTTTTTATAAATTGTTCAATCAATACAAGTTTTCATGTTAAAAAAATAAAAATAAATTTTTAAAACTGTTTAAATAAGAAATTAGATTTTAAAATTAGATCCAGTTTATTGAAGTTTTTGTAAATTCGGTGTTTATTTTCCCGCAATGTGAAAATTATTTCAATTTTTTAGATGTTTAATCAATTTTATGACAAGGATAAATCTTTATTTATTTATTTTTTTAATTAAAATCTTTATTGAAAATAAAATGAATTTTTTAATTCACTCGTTTGAAAAATAATTTATTTTTATCTTTTGATAAATTCAAAAGGCAAATCAGATTCCGGTTATGGGAAGCGTAATACAATTAGTCTAGAGAACAGGAAGTGCAATTCTTTGAATTGTAAAAAATATGCTTAATTTTACTCATTTAAATTTATCATTTGATTTATTTTTTATTTATTTTTTTTATTTACTTTTAGGTAAGTACTCATGCTGCTGCTGATTTCCTTTCGTTTGGTAATGTACAAAATTGGTAATGTATAAAATTGGTAATGTACAAAATTGGTAATGTACAAAATTGGTAATGTACAAAATTGGTAATGTACAAAATTGGTAATGTACAAAATTGGTGATGATATATAACATTGGTAATGTATAAAATTGGTAATTATACAAATATTCAAATAATCGGTTACAAATATTTCTTTTTGTTTTCTTTTTCTTTACAAATTTTTTTTATCGAAGTCGCTCCAGACAAGTTATGAAGCCACTTGATGAAAAGAGCTAATCCTTATAATAAAAAGGGAGAGGGAGGTAGAATCACTTCAAGAATAACCACGCCTGAAAGGAACACCACCACCAACGTTCAATCATCTGGACTCCAAATAGTCTAGCCAAAAAGTAAGCCTTTTAAGAGCGCAATAGGGAAGGAAGGGGTTACAAGGTTGGCTGACAAAATATTCTACCTCTAAGCTGCTGATGTTACATATTACCGAGTTGTAATATGCTATTGGAGTTAAATGTAGTACAGTGTCAGATCGTGACTTTAGATCGTGGGAGGGCTGTTCCAAAGAAATCAATCTTTAACTTTTTTTGTTTCTGAATTTTTTAGATGAGGATTAATAATTTGTATTTGGATTATTTGAACTACTATTTTCATCTTGAATGTTATTTTCATAACATTTCGGCCAATGTACCAGCTGACCCTTTTCAGGTGCATATTTACGAAGTTGGGAATCCTTGTGTTTAACTTTTAAACGGAACCTTTTATCAGAGTAGTAGATTGTTTTCGTTCCATCAGCTATGACCGGGTAGAAATCTTAAGTAATTCTTAATTTGTTCATGCATTTCGTATGAATCAGATGATTCTATTGTTGGCATTGGTTTTCCCAATATCTTTCTAGTCAAAATTCTTTCTAGAAAGAAATCAGGTACTTGTACGAACTGGATTTGAACTTGGCACCCCCAGTTTGTTAGTCTGTGTCGTTAACCACTTAGCCATCATCTTAATTATATTCTTAGTATAGTCTGTACTGAGGATTGAACCTTCATCCTCCAGAAGACTGTCACTTAGAATTGATTGTTACTCAATGCCTTGATCCGTTCTACTACGTGGTTAAATAAAGGATTCAGTTTGAACTTCTGTATAGATTAAAACATCTCTTAAAATCGTTTTTTACCAATTTGTTTAAATCTTCAAGCAATTTTTTTTTCGAATAAATATCATGTAGGTTGTACATTTGAGAGGGCGATAACATCAAATATTTGTTTGCTTTGAAATTAATTAATCAAATTCTTTTTTTAATCTTTTAATTTTTTCTTAAGTTAACCTTATTGAAAATTAAATTGTTAATTGTTAATTGTCACTAATTTCCTTTCTTATTAGCAAATCTATTTCAAATAATCTTCACAAATATTTTTGTTTTGGTTAACATTGCTTCTTCACAACAAAGTAGATTGATGCTATTATTACATACTATCTAGCAGCAATTGTAATGATGCCACTTTAGAAAATACGTTACTAAAGTCTTTTAATGGTTTTTCTCTTCATTTTCTACTTACGCCGTTTTTGTGTATGTTAGTTCTTTTACAGGTGTGGGAATGTTCTCTATATATGTATACATGCACATAATTTTATCTGTGCACTCTTAAAATATTTTACGCATATGTATGTGGATGTACACTCTTTAGTCTGTCTACTTTTTTTTTTTCAAACAACAAGCAACAAGTTCAACTGTCTATATTCATATTAGTGCAAAAATTTACCTTGTCATTTTCCTTTCTCTCTTCCTGTTGCTGGGTGACGGTCAATATTCTTCTTTCATTGCTGCTATCGTCACTGCGTTGATTTCTTCTTCCTTTCTGTCTCTGTTGTTGCCGCAATGATGATGATCAATCTGTCTACTGGCTTCTTCAGTTTGGCTAGTGAAACAAAACTTTTCCTCATGACAGAAAAAAGAGTCTTAAGACATTCATTGAGTTTAAGGGGTTTTATTTTCCTTGGAGAGATACCACTTATCTTACCTGATTGTCTATTCTACACTTGTTCAAAAGGTTAGGCACATACTTATTATAAGATAATCGAGGGACTCGACGAACAGACATCCTGTGTGGAGAGCGATCTCCAACTGTTTCAAAAGTTTTACAGCATGATTTGCTATGAGTCTCTTTGTCAACGATTAAAAAGTGATGTCATCGTCATCTCGACTGGGCTGCCTTTGTGTCTCACCTTCATTGGCCATATGCTTTGCTTTTTGGTCCCACAGTTTACCTATCCGATTAATCACTCGTGCGAGCAGATTAATTTCTTAAGGTATGTATCGGTGTAACCTGCATTAGGCTATACTAATCACGACCCATGTCACAATTCATACTAGTTGAATTACTCTTTTTCGACATAGGGGCCTTCCTAATGTAACACAATATACTTTATGACTTGAATGGAAATCAATGACAGATCGTTACTTTGGCTTGTGAGTTCGGTTTTTAACAACCTTAAATGTTCAAACATAAAAATAAATGTTCAATTAGTAAAACAATTTTTTTCAAATAAATACTTTAAAAAACTATTCGCGTTACTTTATTAACTTTTTTAAATATTTCTCATAAACAAAATGTCTTTAAAATTAAATATTAACGATGCGAAAACTTTAAAATAATTAAGTTTTGAAAAATTAATAAAATTTTAAAACAAACTAATTAGTTAAATTGTATTTTATTGCAAAAGTTTTATTTCTGATGATGAGGTTTATTTAAGTTTTACTGATCAAGTATAAAATGTACATTTGTCCAAAACATGCAAGCAAATAAAATATTAAACAAAAAGACATTAAACCGATGATGACTTTAAGCAAAATATTGTTCCAAGTATAATCCAGTTCAATTAATTTAGCAAAAAATAAAACAAGCATGCTTCAGTGGCCACATAGGGAAAGGATAGTAGAAATTTACACTGAAGAGGATACAATAGTCCAGCACTTGTCCAAATTCACCTTGAATTGCTGCTTGTTGGCACATTTATTCCCTCTCTTGGGAGTATATTCCTAGATCCGGTTATCATGATTGAGAAGACGGCCTTCCTCCAGTTCAATCGAAAACGGCAGCGAAATAGTTTCTTGTGGTGTCCATGTAGACCTCTTTCTGGTGCAGGAATGAGTAATAGATCCTGAGGTATATCGTAATGACCATAGTATTTGACCTTTCGGCTTGAAATAAAGTGTAGTATGCTACACTTAGTTTATTATATCCTCGGTCAGTAACGAAGAAGTCCTTCGAGACTGAGACAATTTTAATTTTTGGTGTAATCTAATGCTCCTTTTTGGTGAGCTGGATTTTACCCACATTAAAAACTGACCTTGTGTCTAACTTTGCCGTCGTGGGGAGGCAAGTAAATAGAAGCGAGTTTAAGGATTTTATGTCTGTGACCTCCCTCCTCTGTAAATTGAAGTTGATGTAACAGAAAATTCCAAACAGTAAAATCCATTACGTTAACATCTGAACTTTTTAAAGGCTTTTACTTGTGTTCAATGAAGTTCAGAGTATTTGTTCTGAGCCATGCAAGTCGATGATACATCTTCGACAATCAGTTTGATAGTGACTTGTTGCTACTGGGCTGTGGTATGCTTCTGTTCAGTCCTAGGAAGTCCACCCTCCCAGGCTTTAACTTCTCTCTGCAGAGGGGTTAGTTTATTGCTAATCGCCTGAGGTGCCCCTACCGTGAAATGCCGACGGGGATGTTCAGGTATTTTTTGTACGCCAGGCTGCACTTAACCTAGTGCGCTGCTTTTTCAAAACCTCACCTGACCTTATATCTAGCTTCCTGCAGAGGAGGTAAATAAACATGCACCACTGTCCTTGAATGTATGGACTTTTACTCCATGTTCCATGTCCACTCATCTCCTTCCATTGCTCGGTTTATGTTGTGGAACATCCGGGTGTGTAAATACATCATGTTGACCTCAATTTAAATTACCTGCTTTTATGGTGAACCTTGTAGTATCAGTGAAAATAAATGGATGTTGCTGGAGTTCGAAATCACCTATAGACTCCGATATAAGCATTGGTTGCACAAAGTTATAAGATATGATTCACAGCGGTTAACCTTGGCTTCAACTGTCACCATCAGCAAACTGATATCTGATTGGTTAATTTAATAATTTAACATAGAAAGATTTGAGGTTAGATTTAAAATTGTCTACTAAGTAAAGAGTCTATCAGGTATTAATACGCAGTGTGGTGATGTATGGAAGTGAAATCTAATCAGTGATGGTTGAGTACATCCATTGCATTGAAAGAAATATGAGAATGATACGATGGATGTACAATGTTAGTCTTAAAGACATGCAGTTCTTATGACCTCAGAGGAAGATTAAATGTAGATAGTGTAGGGAGATGTGTGCAGAAGAGTAGACTTCGATGGTATGGCCACGTTGAAAGAATGGATGAGTGTTCGTATTCTAGTAGATGTAGAACAGTTAAGGTAGCAGGTCTAGTTCACAGGAGAAGGCCAAGGAAAACATTGGAGGAAGTGATGAAAATGGACTTGATAAAGACCTGGTTAGAGATAGGTTAGTTTAGAAGTCAATGTCTTAAAGCCGTCCAACGAATGCTTGCATCATCATCATCTATAAGTTATTGCTAGTAGGGGCCACTTAGATCCTTCATGCCACTTTTGAAAATAAACAGAAGCGATTCAGAGTTAAGTTTTTGATATCTATTTCCCTTAAGATTAATAAAATATATTTTCAGTAAAAACAGTTCATCGTACTTTGAGTTTCAGCTATCTATTTGAGGGATAGGCATATAGAGCCATCGTTACCTCTGCCCTGAAGATCTATAACTCACTATTCAATGATGTCAAACAAGATTTACATTAAGGAACAAGGAGTGAGTCTCAAATTAAAAATATTAATTTTAAATAAATTAATAAATAATCAAATCTTATACAGATATTTATCACATGAATCTTAAATATTAGTATTTAACTATGTAAAGTACATTTATTTTACTAACGAGTCACCGCTTATCAAAGCCCGAGGATCACTCGAGGGTAAGGATTAAAGAGATTGTAAGTTGGACGATGAACACCACCATGAGAGGATTGGAAACAATGGGTGGAATGGGTACAAGATTACTTAAGATAAATTTATTATTCAAGAGGACGGGTCAACAAATATTTGTTTACATTAGACCTGAAGACGACCATGTTCATGGAATTTCCATTTGGTTTTTGGTACATAGAAATAGAAAGTTAAGTCCTATCGTGTGGTTGCATCTAGGCGAGTTTCTGCTGTGAATGTTTTACAGGGATTGTAGCCCAGTCAAGCAGCTACCATGAATATAACGATACAGTAGCGACCCTAGCAACATTTATTCTGTGTTAAGGTTAGAGAAGATAGCATAGTTAAATCATAATATTTAAGACATGTCATAAATATCTGTAAATGATTTTATTTTAAATATTTTCAAAAGACGTAGTTAAATAATATTTAAGACACATCATAAATATGTGAAAAAGGTTTTATTTTAAATACTTTTTAAATAACTTAACATTTTATAAAATTTTCAGGATATTTTAAGAATTTTAATTTTTATATCAAGTTTTATCGATTTTCCTCAATATTCGATACTTTTATCATTAATTCTAATCCTCAAGTGGCTTTTGATCATTAGTAAAAAAAAAAATAGATTAAAAATTTATATTTAATTTTATGTTATAAATATATTAATTTTATTTTAAATAATTTTATTTAAAATATATTAATTTTATATTTATTTTAATATTCTTATATTAACACAATATATTTAATTTCATATTTTATAACATTTTATCAATATATTAAAACAATATATTTAACTTTATAAATAGTAAATGAGTAATTTCTTTAAATTTAGAAAAAGTTGTATCAAAACTTTATCAATCTTTGACCGTCAATTTTGGCCTAATGGGATAGGAGACTGAGGTTCAATCTTTGGTTTAGTCATAGAAAAGACTAAAAAATAAAACTTGTTATGAAGTAAGGATCAAAGGTAATGGATTAATCCTGGGAACGGAGTGAGGTCTTTCCCTACACCTCACTGGAGTAGCTAATGAGAAGGAAACCTTTGGGTCGCCCTCGATCAATTTACTTACTATTTTATAACGATTGTATATATTTGCAAAAATGCACTTTGTTTTTGTAAATATTACCTTTTATATTATTTTCTAGTTCAATCATTTCGTAGTTGTTCTTTTCGTTTGGAAGCATGTTCTTTTATTTGAGTTCCAAACATTGGAATGTTCGTTTATTGGTTTTTCTTGTTACCAAATAAGTGTCTGCTGCTAAAACTTTTCCCAATCTTTTTAAGCATTTTTACCTTCTGACACCTGCAGTTCTTCACTATTTAAACTTCCATTGTTATTTGGTTGGCTCAGCTGGAAACAAAGATCAGACAATGCCTTCATTTTTTTTCTGTGTTAATTTCTTTCTAATTTGTGCAAGTGTATTGTGGTTTCGGTCAAAATAATACCTGTTCCTTAAATGTATGTCTACAAATTAGATAAACCAGCTGAACCCATGTAAAACATTCTACAAAGTTTGAAGATATCTTACTAGGTTTGATTTTTCTGACTCTTTTCATAGAAAGAGCAGTTGTATGTATGTATGTCCGGTTAAAACTAAAAAACGACAAAAACAAACAGCCACAACATTGGTCTTTTCTTGATAGTCGTTGCCCCGGGTGAGTAATATCTAAAATTTAGAAAAATATATTCGTTATTTGACTCTAAACTGGCGCAGATTTCGTCAGGGGAGATCGGCTTTTCAGTCAGTTCATGTACTAACTAAAGGAGAAGTAACTCTAATTTTTTAATCAAGGAGTTACTTCCCTTTTGCCGACTCATTCCTCATGAAAAGGAGTGTGTGTGTGTGTGTCCAGAGAGGAATGGACTGGTCGGAGGAGAACAAGGGAGAGAGGGATGGGGAAAACTAGAAATATAGAGAGGCGGATAGAGAAAAAGATAGAAGTTTTAATAGAAATATTTTACACTTTTGCCCCGACACTTTTTTGCACAATATTTTTTTTAACATGCCGGATTAATCAGAGGTATTTACGTTGAGGTGCACAAGTGCAGCAAGTCTGTTGGAGCATATTCTATTGAAGTACTTGTAAAGCTAGCACAGGGATGTAACATTGCGGTGATGTGACATGAGTGGGAGCTTGATAGACAGTGTGGAACCTATTAGGTTAGAGACTCTTTTTTGGACCCTGTCAAAGAGGGAGACAGTAGTGGTTATTTACCATTCCAAATGAGGAGCAATATTCCATGCATGGGCAAATAGTGGTTTTGTAGAGATATAGGATACTGGCAGATGTGAGAAGTGTTCTAACCCAGTAGGACCCCACTTTCTTTGCAACAGACTTGGCAGTATCTTCTATGTATTTATTTCAATTAATTTATACGTGTTAAATTGTCACTAATAATTTCGAGGCGGGTGGAATACCAAGACAATTTAATATTAAATGTCTATTCAGACATTGCGATTTATTCCAGGAAACTCAGAGGTTTGTTTTAAACATTATTTTTTTTTAAAATCTTAACAATAATTAAAATAAAATAACTCAGAAGTTAAAAATTATAATATATTTCACATATTCCGAGAAAAAACCCTTTTTCAAGAACAAGTAATAGATGGACCTTTAATTTTCCTTTCATTTTTCTTTTTCCTTCACATCTGTTAGTGGAGTTCCGTTTTTGGTTACTTGGTATCAAGTTACGGTTTAAAATACTTCAATTTTCTCCGTTTCTCAGCTTGTTGAAATAAGTCTTTAAACATTTCAAACATGGCCTCGAGTTAAAAAAAAACGTTTAAGTTTGTGTGAACGAGGTATTATGATGTTTGAAAGCATTAACAATATCCATTTTAAAAGTAAAATAACACAGGTATTATATAATATATTTTCAATATTTTAAAAATATCTTAAAGACGTATAAAGAATTGCGGACGGATCCTTTTTGTTGTCATTAATTTTTTTTCTTTTTTTTTTAGTTTTTGTTATTAAAAAATACTTGATTTTTCTACTAAAATTGGTAAATTTATCTTACAGTGAAAACAATTAAAAAACATATATCAAAATCATGTCCAGTTCCCTGTTACCTAAACAGCTTGTATCTGAATATGTAGTCTAAACAAAATAAGATCTTTCTTAATTTAGCAAAAACTTTAATTATCGCTGAATTTTATTTATTTTGTGATAAGAAGTATTTTTTATTATTTTTATTTGAATAAAACGTTTAAAAACAAGAGTGAATTGTTTGTAAACATCAATTATAGAATCCCCTTTGAGTGGGGAATTGCCTATGATATCAATTAACATGAAAACAGTGAAAGTAATTTACCAATTTATGGATTTGATTTATTCAGTGAATTGATTTATTCTATTAAAACTTTTACTGGTTAAAATGAATTATTTTTAATTGTTTATTATTAAAATTTAAATTAAAAATAATTTTTCTAGTTGAGTTGATGTACAGAAGGTGACTAGTTGAGAAGTAATATACAATAGTATTTCAGCTAATGTTGGACTTTGGGGGGTTTCTTGGCCTTTTGGCTAAGATCAAAGTGTAGTATCTGTTCCAATGGATACTACACCCCATAAACTGGTATTGTCTTGGCCTTCGGGGCTTGATTTACGCCGGTCTATGGGTCGGTACTGTGCAGTTCTAGGAGGTCCACCCTCCCAGGCTTTGCTTCCCCTCTTTGGGGAGGAGTAAGTTTATTGCTTACTGCCTGAGGCGCCCCTACCGGGGAATGCCGACAGGGCTGCCCAGGCAATTTTTAATGGCCAGAGTGCTCACTTTCTCGGGTGCTGACTTTTCAAACCCCACTTACCCGACCTTGGGTCACATCTTACTTGTGAGAGTAAGATAAAACTGGCCTTGTGCCTAACCTCCTGGAGAGGAGGTAAATAAATACATTTTTATTCAGGGGTTCTGAAAATAACTTCATTTCATTGATTGAATAGAATGTTATTGCCCCTAAATCTGATGATCTCAATCTTTTCCTGCAGACATAGGCGATATCTGTTTTAAAAATGTTATGGATAATTTTCCAACATAATTCCCCTTTTTATGTTGGAATTACCTATGTGATGAATTAATGTTAAAACACTGTAAGTAACCCAACTTAAACGGATATTTCGGTTAGTGTTATATATATATATATCTATTTCGTATATCTGATTTACATCTTTATTCGGATGTTCCAATTGTTGACTCATGAGTTAAACTCGTCTCACTACACGGTTGGTGAACTAATACGCCATATAGAAACATAGAAACATAGATGAATTCTGGTAGAAGGACATGAGTCGTCCTATGGCACCAGCTCCTTGTCTTCATCGTTGTATGCGTCCAGTGATGACAGCAGCCTTATAATTGAATTTGATTTCTTGGTCAATCCAGAACTTATCCAACCGCTTCTCAAATATATTTACAGTTTCGGCTTCAATTACACTTGATGGCAATCTGTTCCACAAATCAACACAGCGATGGCTGAATGAATATTTTTTCATATGCATCCAAGATTTTCTGTTACCTGTTTCAATTTAAAAAGTTAAATATTTGCTTCTAAAATCTCTCACCATGTGACTTAATTTACACAATAGGAGCAAAGCTATCATATGTATAGCTAAACTTTCAGGTCATAGGCTAACACTCAAACTTAATGACCCTAGACTTAGTGATCTCTGGCTAAGCACTTATACACTACATATTCTTACAATTCATACTTATATTCAAACATATAACATTAACCATGATATGTAATGTACAATTAATAGAACATAAATTGCTATTTTACTTTTTTAGCTGGTAGTTAATTGTGTGTTCATGGCTTCACGGAGAGTATTAGTGCATCAATAGAAGTGGCGATGATGCAGTGGTTACCGTCACAGACTGTGGACTTGGTGTGTCATGTTCAAGTTCTGTTGGGGCTATGCATTACTTTCACTAATATCTTTGCGAAATTTATGAATATATTTATTATCCAAAATAGCAGGGTTTTACATAATGGCATGCTTTGTATGGCTTTACGAAATTGATTTCTAAACTAACCTATCTCTGTCCAGGTCTTTATTGATCCCTCTTTCTCTCAAATCCATTTTTATAACTTCCTCGCGTGTGGGAAAACTAATCTAAGAGAAGGAAAATTGGAATAATACTTGCAACCAGGTAGATTCCTGACACGTAGCACACCATATATACTCATATATATATATACATATATATATATATACTATTTGCCTGGTTGAAAGAGTGGGTCTTGTTCACAACAATATATGATTCACTATTATCTAATTTATCTGTGAAGGTGGTCAGATAATCAAACGTTCTTTCAGAATTTTTTAGATGAGGATTGATAATTTGTATTATTTGGTTTATTTGGACGACTATTCTCATATTGGATGTCATTTTCACAACGTTTCGACCGATGTAACTTCTGATCTTTAGATGCGTCTTGTTGAAATCGAGGATCTTTATGTCGAACTTGAAAATCTGTACAGAATTTTTACCCCCGTTGATTAGATAAAGGGTTCTGTTCGAAATTCAAGACGCATCTGAAGAAGGTCGGGGGTTACATCAGCCGAAACGTTGTGAGAATAGGATGTAAGATGAGAACAATAGTCCGAATAATCTAAACTAAACAAATCAGACGCTTGTCCATCATTCTCCACGGAAGGGTCCATTATATTAGTGCCTAGATAACCACTAGATCGTCTGGGAATTGAACCCTGCATATTTGCTTACATATCCGTGGCAGTATCCCTTAGACCAAGCACATCCTCCCTATAATAATTAGTAATGTAGGTAGGTAGGTAGGTAGGTAGTATGAATGGTATTATTGAGAGTGTTGTTCTAAACGGTATTATTCTCTGAACCTCACTATAAGCATTAGCTTAACAGTGATCTACTAACACCCAATGCACGGTTGAAAAACAGACATAAAACACTCCGACACAATAACAGAAATTCATAGAAAAAATCTATAATACAAGAATATAACATTAATGTGTCAATACAAATTAATCACATGCAGATGTAATATTCAAGAATTATCGTATTAACTTTTAACTGTAGAATTTGGTATATTCGGACTACTATTCTCATCTTGGGCGTTTTTATAACAACGTTTCGGCCGACTTTCTTCAGGTGAACCTTGTCGAACTCGGGAATCTTTCTGTCGAACTCGGGAATCTGAACGGAATTTCAAATGGAAGAAAACTTCTTCCCAGTCATGGCAGATGGAACAAGGGCATGCTACTCCCGTGGATTTAATAAAGGGTTCCGTTCGAAATTCCGTCCAGATTTCCGAGTTCGACAGAAAGATTCCCGAGTTCGACAAGGTTCAGCTGAAGATGGTCGGCCAAAACGTTGTGATAAAAACACCCAAGATGATAATAGTGGTCCGAATATACCAAATTCTACAAATTATCAAGCCTCATTTCAAAAATTCCGAAACATAACTTTTAACTCTTAAGATTTATCTTATCAAAATTTATTTATCTTTATTTATCTCATTTATTTTATTTATTTTATTTAGTAAGTTATTTTATTTTTATTAATTTATTTATTTATATTTATTTATCTTATTCAGTTTCATTTATCTTATTCAGTTTCATTTATCTTAAGATTTCAGAATTATCGTATTAACTTCTCACTCTTAACTTTTGATCGATGTATCTATCCATATCACAGAAAAACTTAGGCCATTTTAGAATTCAGTTAAAAACAGGTATTAGATCTACTCTTCTCTCAAAGAAAAATGCGTTCCCCCAGTGTTATGTGTGTTCACAGCTATTTATGAAGATATACCAAGGGTTTATATTTTAGAGCAAAGATTTGCAATAGCAAATATGGAATGGGTAATCGATACTCTTAGAAAAGCATGGATCCATTTCTCAAAATCTGAAGCACACAATTTCTGTCTTTTAGTTATGAGAACGAGTTTTGCAAATAACTCCGATAATTATAGAATCTGACAATCTGAAAACAAACTGTCGATGATCACATTTGTATTTCAAGAAAAGCAATAAAGATCTGTCAAAGTTTGAAAGAATTTGCGACAGAAAAGTCGGTTACGAATTTTACATTAAAATACGATAACAGTGATTATCACATTTGATCATGACATACCTGAGAACAAACTGTCGATGAGCATGACAGACCTGGAGAGGAATAGACTTCTTTTTCTTCTTCTTTTTCATTCAGTTTTGATATTTAGAATGGTGCAAGTGTCCAGGAGTCTGGGGTTGGCACCAGTAGGCAACATCTCACACCAGCTCTCCATGGGGTCCGATCCAAAGGGTTGACATCAATCAAGTTGCATGCAGTCATATCACTTCTTACACACTCTAGCAAGGTTTTCCTTAGGCTATCACACTCCCTTGTCACCGGGATATCCAGATGAGTTAGGGAGTTGATGCAAAAGGTGGTATGCTGTACATAGTCAAACCACCCGAGACGCTGCACATGTAAGGTATTCATAATCCCAAGTTTCTGATGAAGCACGATTGACAGGGTCCTTTTTTCCAGTTTTTTTTCAGACAAATTATTAAAAGATGGACAAAGCAATCCAAGCAAAATAAGATTTGATAACTTTATGTGTCGAGTTTAATAGTAATTGTGAGAGTTTCAAACTGGTTGTTATGGGAAACGTGAGGATATCTCAAATGGAAGTTTTTTTTTAGCAAACTTGTTAAGTTCCTGTTTTTTGTCGAAGTCAATGTTACTATGTATGTTCACATGTTTATAGTAGTTTATTGCTTCGTGTTCCTCCGACTGTTGTCGGCAATTGCCGGAGAAAGTTTTAGTCACAGGCTTCCATGTCAGTAAGAAACAAAGGGAGACTTATCTGGGAGGTTTTGGTTTGCACTAGCCGCAAAATAGTGAAACAGCTATTTTAAAAATATTGTGGAGACGTATGGTTTCGATATTTCGCAACTAGCACTGGGAGCCGATCAAATCCATGTTTTAATTAAGTGATAAGGAAGGACTTGAGAGATGAAGATCAAGCCGGAGATAGCTTAGTCAATTTTTAAATGCCGTCCAACACATGCCAGTATGTAAAAGAGATGTAACCGATGATGATACCGACTGACAAAACCTGTTATAAAGATACATAGATGCATATAAAAATTCTAGATAAAAAATAACAATCTTATTAAAAAAAAAGTAGAAAAATTTTGAAAATAAAGATTGTCTTGTTTGATTGAAAATAACTTAATTGATTTTCTTAACATTAATTCATTGCATTTATTATCAATCATTTTCATGACATTTGATTCGATTAGGAAACATTACAAAAGTCAATCACAAATACAATTACTAAAACTTGATCAACACTTTTTCTTTGTTTTCCTTTTGTTTTTTTTAATCATGTTTTAACCTTTTTTTCATTATAAAAATAAAAAAGTGTTTGAAGAAAAAAACTATTGTATAAAGAATTACTTGCATGGATAGTATTCAGGAGTTAGTTAGTATTGGGAGTTTTCAGAGTGTTACACAATAAGGGCTGTGTTGGAATGGAAAGTTTAAAGGTCAGAAGACACCCCCAGTCGATGAAACCATGTAATTTCTGGCTGCTACTTTATCTCACTCTTAGCTGGTTAGATTTCAAGGAGGAAGGACTCGTCTGACTGTTGTCCGCAATAGGAACAGTGTGGCCGGGGGTAACGAGACAGTCTGTCTCTCTCTCATGCATACAAAATAACCTGTCTCCGTGACTGTTCTTCTGTTTTAAATACATCTTATTAAAATCTGAACATTAGCATCAAAGTCCACAGACGATCAACAACACAGGTTCGATCACAACACAGGTGTGTAAAGGTTTTATACAGACTCGGTAGGTGAACGTATAACAATACAAACTGTTAATTACATTTATCGGTCTCCGTTGTTTGCTGCTGAAACTTGAATTCATTGATTTCATACTATATCCAGTTCGTTTTTTCCTTCAGTAACATACACATCGAGACATACACCGGTAAATTCTGTTTATAACTAATTGTGCACAAATTCGTACATTTTTAACTTTTTAACCAAAACAAAAATGTTATATAATGAGGGCCATGTTTGAGTGAAGAAGTTTATAGGTCAAGGGTCGTCAGAGAAAAAGTAAAAAAAACAAAAAAACACGTGATTTCTGGACAAGGCTTTTCTCTTAGCTGGCGAGATTTCAAGGAGGAACGACGCATCTGGCTTCCCTCCCCAATTTAGACAGTGTGGCTAGGTGTAGTCAGATGGGCTATCCGTCTATCTGTATGTCTCTCTCTCTCATGCACGCATAGGAAAATAACATTTCTCTGTGACTGTTCTCGGTTTAAAGAAAACATTAACAACTGAACATTAGTGCCCAAGTAGTTTTGTGTCGACAGACGATTAACAATGCACGTTCGACCACGACGATACGGATGTTTTATACATGCTCGTTAAGTGAAAGTGCAACAAGATGAAATTAAAAAAAATATCTGAACTTTCTTAAAGTTATAGATGTACCGTTAAAGATGTGTCGGGTTGGATAGATTATGTAGTCGATGAAATCAATTAGAATTTCTGTTATATCTTCTCTCCGGTCGCATATTTTTGCTAGCCTGGGAGGATATCATAGTGAACGAACATATACTACACTAAGAGATTCTATCAGGCATGTGTATGCAGTGTGATGATGTATGACAGAGAAACCTGTCCAGTGAGGGGTGCGGACATGCGTTGCATGGAGAAAGGATATGAGAATGATACAATGGATGGATGTGTAATGGGAGTCTTAAAGACAGGCTTAGATCTGATGACCTCAGAGGAACATTAAATCTGGACAGTATACAGAGATGTTTGCAGAACATAAGGAAACTTTGATGGTATGACCACACTGAAAGAATGGATGAGGATTCTTGGATCAGTAGATGTAGAACAGTTAGGGTAGAAAGTCCAGTTCACACGAAAAAGTCAAGAAAAATATGAGAGGAAATGATAATGGATTTAAGAGAAAAGGATGAATAAATACCTGGCCAGAGATACGTTAGTTTGAGTCAATTTCTTAAAACTGTTCAACACATGTCAGCATGTAAAACGGACGTTAAACCGATGATTATAATAATGATGATGATGATTATTAAAGGACACATCTAAACTAGCGATTGACGAAATGAAATAGTGATGAAAACACTATTTCAAACTTAAGCATTACATACCAACCAACAGGTAGAGGCTCTTATACCGATTCTTGATAAGATGCATCCATTCAATCTGCATAATTTAACAATGAGCTCCTGTTTCAAACAGAAGTGTTACCTGATGGAAAGATTGACGGAACCTCTTATCGAGATGCGTGGACAAACCTAAATGTATCAATGGACAAAATGAAAGATGAGCGAAGGAGAGAAAATTTGCAAAGAAATTGCAACTTATAGATTGGTAAGTGTTGGTCTACGAAAGAATTAAGAAATTGTCATGGCAACTAGGACTCTGATGGTGGTGGCTGGACATTCCTGTAATTAAGGTGACAATTCAGAGTGGGGTGAGGGTGTGGGATCGGGGGCATGGGAAGGTTGTACTAATTTCCAAGTTTCTGAAGTTGAAACCTTCTTTCATCTTTTTGACTTTAAATCAATCTGATGTGAAAGATATAATTTCAGATGGGCAGATTCATAAATGATTTCTGCTTCTTTGCATGCGTGATATGCATCATAGAGACATACACAAGCTATATATCTTCCAATCTATAATAAAGACTAATGTACATATATATATATGTGGTCCACAGGTAGCATTCTAGACTACAGACAATGTGGTCGTGGGTTTGAATTTTGCCAGTTTCAGCCACGCTGAAGATCGGTGGTGCCGGGAAACACATGTGTACATGGATTACGTTAATAAATATATATATATATATATATATATTAGATTATATTCCACGATGTAAGCATTGTATAAATTTAAATTTGTAAGTTTTATAAGCCAAAATAACACAGATATATATATTTTTAAATAAATATTTATTTAAAATCAAGTTAATTTCGACTATATAACGTCTTCTTCAGACATAGAAACAGTTAGATTTTTCCTTCTGTTACTATGCCTGAAGACGTTATATCATTGAAGGTAAGTTGATTTAAAATAAATAAATATTTATTTAATATATATATATAATTTGCATTGTTTTGGCTTCTAAAACTTAAAAATTCCAATTGATATATATATGGTCATGCAAAGGTTAGCTAATAAAATATGGGCCTTTTCCTAGACTTCAGACGAAGCAATTTCACCTTTTCAAATGGCGGGAGAAAGCAAATATCAAGTAAGACAACTGCCTTAAACTTACCCTGCCACCTGAAATAAATTCAGAAATAAATTTTCCACTCTTAAATAAAAGTCAAGCGTTGGAGTTTTCTTTTCTTTACGTCATCAGAAAGTATACTAATTTATATATGAAAAATTAAATTTTTGACATGATTCTATAATTTTATATGAATATTTTAGTAATATATCTAAATGAATTGCAAGTGCGAACACTGACGAAGCATCATTCTTGACGAAGATATACACTAGTATATATCTCTATCTATATCAAGTTAGGTACATGTTTATATATTTGTATTTGCGGGACTCGCGCTTAAACTAATTAACCGATCATTATGAATTTTGAAACGCATCTGCTAGGCGTAAGAGGTCATAGTCGGGATATATTTAGTTTAATATAATTTCATACAAAGGGGGCAAAACGAGAGTGGAAGCCTTTCATCAAATCCAGATACTTCCGATTTTTGTGAAGCTTTAGCAATAGATATGAGACCTCAATTGATAAATATTCCTCAAGTTTAAATCTCCTTGGAGTATTTTAAAGGGATTTTAAGGGACATAATATGAGCACAATTCAAATATATGAGAAAATTCAAATATTTCAGATTTGCATTGAATTTGCTCTACAGTCATTCGACACAAATTAAGCAAGATGCCCTGAATTTCAATTTCTTAAGACCCCTTAAACTCACATTTGTTATTATTTTTCTAATTAAACTTTGATTCATCTTTTAAAAAAACAAACATCCTTTTTACGATTTATAAAAATTCGTTACCCAAATCATATTAAACTGTCTGCCTCCAACATAATCCTTGCTAATGGGACAAAAACAACCAATTTATGTTTGAAACGCAACAGACCTGTTTTTCTTCCAATTTTCTCACGTCTTATCGCTTCCAGATGATTGGTCGCTTTTTTCCACTAATCAGTGAATGGTTAACCACTTTACTGGTAACCATCCAGAACTTGTTTTCAATCAAATTTACAACTAAAGAAATAGAAGAAAAAAAAACTACAATTTATAAACCACTTCCAAAGTGTTAAATCATTATTATTGTTATCGTCATCGTCATCGTCATCACTAGTTTAACGTCTGTTTTACATGTTAGCATGTGTTGGATGTTATAAGAAATTGACTTTCAAACTAACCTATCTCGAGCCAGACCTTAATTTATTCCTCTTTCTCTCAAGTCTATCTTAATCACTTTCTCCCATATTTGGCCTTCTCCTGTTAACTGACTCTGCTACCTCAACTGTTCTACATTTATTAACCCAAGAACTCACATCCATTCTTTCAACGTGGCCATGCCAACGAAGTACTCTGTTCTGCAGACATCTCCTCATACTGATTTAATCTTCCTCTGAAAAAACTCAAATTGTCAGCCAATTCTAAAGTGTTAACTCTTCTAATCAAATTATTTTTTTTGTTTAATTGAATATATACATAATAAATGGGAAACCTATGGCCAGCAGGCCAAATTCGGCCAGCAAAAGCTTCCCCTGTGACCCACAGAGATCTTGAGTCATGACGATCTTTTTAAGAAGGTATAAAAAATATATTCTAAAGAGATTATCAAAAACACAACTAATGTAGCACGAGAACTTAGTCTGGCCTGAGGCTAAAATAGAACCACTGAAAGTCGGAGCAAAGGGAAGATTTTACTGAAATATTAAATGATTTTTAATCATCCGGACAACACACAAACAGCAAACACCACACTTGCTGTTATGTAAGATTTTAAGAAAAAATAAATAGTAAGTCCCCCCACTTCGATTTACAATTTTTGTTCCTTCCAGCTTACAACCTACCCGGCACTCTGCATTGCCCTGAGCCGTCTTAACATATTACTAAAATATATATATATATATATTATGTATACGCATACACTAGAATGTATATACAGGTAAAATTAATTCCCTGAACAGAGCATTTGTATGTCCCCTTATGTCAAAATCAAGATATAATGGTACTAACCCTGATGTCTAGAATCCTTTTTCCAATTTTGATCAAAATGCATTCTAAGCTTAATCGTGACGACGATTAAGAAAATAACGAAAATAAAAAATGTGGATATATATATATATATATATATATAATGCATACACTTCTTTTTCCTACCACTACAAGTTAAAGACCCTTTCGATTCTCTATTTCCGTCTCATCCTATCAATATCTGCGCTTGGTCCTTCATGTCACCATTCCACCAACCATTTTCCAACTAAAATTCTTATCACTCTCGGCTTTTTACTAAATCTCCATTTTGATTTCACGACTTTCATTCTCTTTCTAAATCGATTTCGCCTTTTAAGTTTATCTGTGAAAAACTACTTTTCTTAATTTGTATTCGTTTCTTTTTCATCTATTTTATTTTTACAATAAATCTTGTCATGGAAACTTAAATCAGCAAAGAGAAATGCAAAGATTAAACAAACAAAAAAACAACTTTCAAGATGAAGATCAATGTTAACCTTCTGAACATTAAAGAAATCTGTTAAGGTTTTATTATCTTGAAAATAAATGGACTTTAATGATCAGATGACGTATTTTCAGCTTTCAATAACTTGAAGTTATATGGTAAAATGTTTTATATAAATTCTGTGGTAAAATATTTTATTATATTAATTCTCTGGTATAATGTTTTATTGTTATATTTCTCTGGTAAAATATTTTAAATTAAAAAAATTTTCAAATTTATATCCTAGAATGTTTTTAATTTTTTTTTTTTCAAATTAAAAAAAATTATTTGAAAATAAATCAAAATCTTACCACAGAAATTGTAAAATTATAATTTGAAAAATAGTGTATAGTTTTTAAATTTCTATGATAAAATATTTTTTCATTTTCAAGTTTCAAATTATAATTTTCAAATTTGAAAAAAAATGTATTTAACAATAGAATCTTGTTTTTACATACATAGAAAAATGAAATGAGAAAATTAAAATATTTTACCATAGAAATTTGAAAATTATAATTTAAGAAAATATTTTAGCTTTTTAATTTAACAAATTTTAAATTATAAACTTTACATTTTTTCATTTTTCAAATTTTTAATGTTAAATATTTAATTGATTTTATTTCATTTTATTTTACTATAAATATTTTCAAAATTATTGAAAAAAAAAATTATTTTTAATCTTGCAAGTAACTATCGTGTAGTAGAATTAGTAGTAGGTTTAAGGGTGTATATATGTTTACTGTGCCTGTTTGTAGGTGATGGAGGAATTTAAAAATGTTTTAAAACTGTTTTTAACCCGAATCTTCCATAATATATTCGCCAATATTATTTGTGATTTCAGCATTTTATCACATAACTGAAGGAGACTTAATGAGAGTCGAAAGAACTTGCCAGTATGGCCAGTTAATGTTCACATTGGAGCAGAACGTTAGATCACTGGTTTGCCAGTTAGAAAAAGTGAAAAGAAAATGAGCAAGCAAAGGCTCTCACTTCTTTTTAGTCAAGCATGTATGAAGGAAGGAATGCTACCTAAATATATATATATATATATATAATAATGTTTCTTTGATAAATAATGGACATTCTTCAAATGAGAGACAATCTGGAAATTATTTTCGAGCTAAGAATTTGTCATTCTGCACAATGACAAATTCTTAGCTCGAAAATAATTTCAAGAAAACAAACAAAAGAAACATTTTTTTTTTACAAAGAAATATGACTTAAAATAACAAAAGTTAATAAAAAGAATATTTTGGTCCAAAATTTCGAATGTTTACAATTTTTAAAGTATGTTTATGTTTAAACACATACACATACTTTAAAAATTGTATTTTTAGACAATTCACACACATACACATACATATATATATATATATATATATATATATTTTAAAGTATGTGTATGTGTTTAAACATAAACATACTTTAAAAATTGTAAACATTCAAAATTTTGGACCAAAATATTCTTTTTATTAACTTGTGTTATTTTAAGTCATATTTCTTTGTAAAAAAAAAAATGTTTCTTTTGTTTGTTTTCTTGAAATTATTTTCGAGCTAAGAATTTGTCATCGTGCAGAATGACAAATTCTTAGCTCGAAAATAATTTTCAGATTGTCTCTCATTTGAAGAATGTCCATTATTTATCAAAGAAACATTATTTTCTGACGGATAAATATTTTAATTTTCACTTTCTGTATGATTTTTTTTATTAATAAATGATCTTTGGAATTTAAAGATTTCTTTTTAAGCAAAAAAATCCTCACATAAACACATCTAATTCATTTTAATGAGCACACAGGTACTTATAAAGATTATACAATGCGACACAACGGAGTGTGTAAATATCTTCACTGGACTATTTGTAAAAAGTTGAATATCCAGTGTAGCAGCAAGTCGTGGGAGCATATACCAGAAAGAACAGTTGGAAATAATTTATACACCATCCACTATGACTATGCAATCCCTACAGCTACATATCTAGAAAACGGAGCTGTTAAATCTGACATCGTAATATGGGACAAAAGGGAGAAAGTAGCAACCCTAGTTGAAGTCAGTGTCCCTAATGATGCAGGATTAAACAGCTGAAAGAGAAAAGATTACGAAATACTAAGGTCTTATGTACGACATGAAAAGAAACTGGAATCTTGGGAAAATCTCCATCATACCAGTAATTATAGGAGCAATAGAACTAATGGAAAAGAATTTCAAAAGCTATCTGGCGAGTATACCCGGTGAACTGAGTGCAAGTGAAATACAAACAATTGCACTTCAAGGGACGGTTAGAATCTTAAAAAGATCTCTAGGCTGAAGTGTCTGAAATAGCCGGTGAATGTCTGGCATCCGGTAGGATGCCCCATCTCCAGCAAAAACGGAAAGATAAGAAAAATAAAAAAAGAGAGAAACAAACACACACACACACACACATACACACATGTACACATAAAACCATGCAGACAATCATGCACACAAACACATCCACATATATGTTTATACAGACACAGATGGGTTCCAATGTAGCCTATCTCTGACCAGATCTTTATTTATCCGTCTTAATTTTTTCACTTCCTCACATTTTTTCCTGGCCTTCCCCTGTCAATTGACCATGCTATCACAACTGTTCTACATCTACTGACCCCATAACCTCCATCGATTATTTTAACGTGTACACAGTTTCCTATTCTGCACAAATCTCACTATACTTTCCAGATTTAATACGCCTCTGAAGTCATCAGATCTAAATCACTCTTTAAGGCTCACATTACACATGCATCACATCATTCCCATATCATTTTTCTCGATGCAACACATATACTCACTCCTATCGTATCATTCGTACTCTCCATGAAATGCATGTCAGGAATCCTCACTGGTTTGTATTCAAATGTTTGCTCTTAAAATAAGTGTGCCTATTTTATGTACGCATATCCGGGTGTACAGATGTCTCCATGTGTGTGTGTGTGTGCATCATTCAATGTTCATGTATGTATTTGTGTGTGTGTGTGTGCTTATCTCAGTATGTGGAAATATTTTTGCGCACATGTATATATAGATGTATGCGTCTTTATGCATATGTGCATGCATATCTGAGTGCATATATGTTTCTTTGTATGCATGCATGTCTCTGTGTGTGGGTATCTCTATGTGTGTATGTTTCTTACATATTTCTGAGAGTAAATCTGTGTGCGCGTGTGGATAACCCTGTATAGTTGTATGTGGATGCAGATATGTGTATGTATGTTTACGTACTCCTGTTATGTGTATATGGATATATCTATATATGTATACATAGATCTGTGAGTTATCTATGATAATACAACTCACAAATTGGCAACCTCCTGCACGGGAAACATATGGCCGAACACGTGCTCACTAAAAACATAAAAGCTAGGATATCAAATATTCGTTCCCAATTTTTTAGGCTGAAAGTTACTTGAACCTAGCCCTCCGCCCTTTCTTTTCAATCTTTCTCGTTTTTTGGCTCACTCACATTTCTCTCTCTTCTTTCCATCATTTTTTTGTAACAAATTTGAAATCACACCTCCACATATTTTTGAGAAAGTCTTTTCATAATCAAAACGAAATAATAAAAATCTCAGCAAATGAACTAATTTCATTGTTGTTTTTATCTATCGGCTATTTTCCATTTTGCCGAATTTTATCCAAATTTTTTCTTCAGGTTACACTAATTTAAATAATTACTACACTACATTCTTTTGAAATACTCTATTTATAGTCAAGCAAACTGGCAAATACAATCTTTTGTTTACCTAATTAGCATAATTATATTTTTAAACAGTTCAAAATAAATAACTGTTCCCTGTTATTCGATTATAATTTGATTGTTCTATTTGCTTATATATATGGAATAGTTATAGCGATATTACCAGTAATTAATTAAAGTGATAACAAAAAATCACAAAAAATCGAAACCATGTTCATTAATTTTCAAAGTACGTGCCCCCCCCCCCCTTTTACAAGGGGAATAATTTCTTTTGACAAATTATTTATTTCAAATTCTCCTCCGCCGCCTCCACAACACACAAGTTTTTTGTTTTTTTAACTTACCTATTTATTTTTATGAGCCTTTTTCCTAAACTAGCAGCATTCATTATAACTAAACGGTTTAAAAAAATTTTTTTTTAATTATTTCAGCATTTAATTTTCGTAGTTTTAAATTTTAGTTGAAAAATTAATAGCAAACTTATTGTTTAATGTTTTGTTTACAAACCGCCGTTTCACTATTCTGTTCAAATCACGAAAAAAAGAAAGAAAGATTCATAGTATAAGTGTAGATTAACATCTTCTGTTAAATCACCCCACCTTCCATAAAACAAAAATAGATTCTTCTTTTTTAGACGATTACGTATGAACATGAACACCCTTAAAAACTTGGCAGAAAGATGAAAATACGCTTGTTTTAGAATTTCGAGTAAGGATCAGTTTCGTATATACATTTAATTCAAAATGATCCCCTCACTTCCGGACCATTCTAACGTTTTAGAGCATTAGCTAAATTCTTTTTAATTTTACTATGGGAGATAAATCCGTTGCGTTTTTTTTTTTTAGGGGGGGTCTATTTTACGTGTGGTTTTGTGACCTTGCCACTCGGACTTAAGCATTTTAAAGGACGGGTATTCTTCTAGTTTTTATATAAAGTTAGGTATTCTTCTAGTGTATATATATATATATATATATATATATATATATATATATCGGTATTCTTCTAGTATTTCATTAACGTTTCAAGTTTGGATTTCTTCATTATTTAACAATACGTAAACCATGTGACACACACCGGCATTGAAACATCAGGACGAAATCTCTGTCCTGGTCAAGAAAGATTAAAAATAAAGGAAAAGGAAAATGCCTAAATACTTTTGACAAAGGCGTACATGGCTGAAAGATTTCAAGACTTTCAAATAAACAAATTTATTTAAAAAAAAAACACTTTGGTTTTGCTTTTCATAAATATTCTAATTCTTATTCTGTCAACGTTTCAAGTGTGGATTTCTTCATTATATATATATATATATATATATATATATATATGTCTCGGAAGTTTCTCAACCATTAAAACTAATAAAAAAATTAAAATTAAAAAAATTAAAAAAACCTTAAGTCCCAAGTCGTTCAGTGGAAAATGACTCATGTAAGTCAATTTAGTTTTTACAGTTATTCTATTAGTTTGTTTCTAACATTATTTAAGGGATCATCAGTTGTTTACCATGAAAAACTGTTTCGGGAATTTAATTATATATATATATATATATATATATAAATGATTAGAATATTTATTGTTTTTGGATAATAATCATTATAGCAAAAACTGAGTAAACCTTCTAAGAATATTTTTTCAAAATATTGATCGAATTCGGTAAATCCAACAACAAATGCTAGACAATCCTTTCAAATATTGGTTGAGGCAAAACTCAAATTAATGAGGTGATTATTTTCTTTTGAAAAATGAGCAAAACGAATATTTGGCCGATAAACAGTTTCGCCAAAGATTTATGTGCATACATATAACAAATTATATTTATGTATTAAACCTTCTTTAATACATGTCTCGTTAAATAAGAGCGGGAAGGGGCTCTTTTATGTTACGTTTTATATATGTTTTGTTTATTTCATAACGTGTAAGAACACTAAACCGCTAGTTTTTGTTATACTAATGAGTCACCAGTTATCAAAGCGCAAAGGATAATAGTCAGTGAGATTGCCAGTTGGATGTAGAACAACACTATGGGAGGTTTCGAAACAATGCATGAAATTGGCAGGATTTGATTACTTAAGAAGACGGCTTAACAGGCATTTGTTGACATTAGACTTGAAGACAACTATGTTGCAGTTAGCAGGGAAGTAATTCTGTGATATTGTGTTTTACAGATGGAAAGTGGAAAACAATACGACGAGAGTTGGACTAAGTGCGAAAGTGTTTAATATTCTAGAAAATAGTTCCAAATGAGATAAAAATTTAGAAAGAAAATTGTGCAATTTAAAAAAAAATATTATCCAAAATATTAGCTTTATCATTTTTAGGAATAAATTAAATGAGTTAAAAAAAAATCCTTAATAATGGTCCTGGGCATGTCATTAAAATACATTTAATGTCCCAATTTGGAAGATTTGGAGAGCGTGGAGTCACTCCTTAGTTAGCATTACTTCCAAGTCTACTCTGACCCGGAGGAATGGTAGTACCTGTCAGGGTCCCATCTATGGGCGAAATAGAATTTGCCTCAGACACAATACTAAACTACTCTGGATATCCTTGGCAAAATATGCACGCCTGAAATCTATCTTTCATAGCCCTGTCAACCCTATCAACTACTGAAGCTCCCCCTCCTAACTATCCTGAGTATGACACAAAACTGCATTGAGTACAACGGCCCTAATTTGGAAGCCTTTGGGAGTGTGAAGTCAGCCTTTAGTTACCATCACTCTCAGGTCCACTCTGACCCAAAGGAGTGGTAGTACCTGTCAGGTATGAGTTAACTGACTATTTGTTTACAAAATATCTGTCTACAGAACAAATGAATCAACAAAAATGATCCAACAATGGTTGACATGCAGTCCAACCAAAATCATTAAACATTTTTAGTTGAAGCGTTTCATGTTTATGAACTTTAATTGTACCCCACTCTAACGAAAGTGTTGGATAACAAGTGTGTAAGTTTACTAGCATATATTTTAGCATAGGTGAATGGGTACGTGTAGAAGCAACATTGCCCATGTATGAAACAAAGAAAGTTGACAGTGTATTCGAAAATAAGCTGGCAATAAGGGAAGATTGGCAGGTGAAGTCAAAAGGGGCAAGATTCAGAGCGAGATGCAGATGAGATCACACGGATGTGATGTCACGTGAGACCAAAGCGACAAACAACGGTTAGATTTTGAAAGAGACCAGTTTTGGATTTTGATGCGTTTGGTATCTGGAACAATGCTTTAAGGACGAGATAACTGTTAAGTCTTGCACACAGCCATGGGCGCTGATGTCTGTCTATCTATCTATCTATCCTCCTGACTCTCAGAAAGTTACCTTAGATTAGGATTCTGTCTTTCTCATAGTTAATAATAAATTATACTCGTGACTTCTTTAACATTCTTTCTTTAACATTTTCTCTTAATACACCTCCAAGTTATATGCACAACAATGAAGCAACACGGGTCCTAACTGGAGATGACACAACAGCAAGAAGAAGCTGAATACAAGATTGGAAGCAGCGACGTAATGAAGACACAGATCCCAACGAATAAATGAATGACTATGCAACATACCTCCGACTTTCCCAATAAAAGCACCCCTCTTCACTGTCGAGGTCACTAAATGCTGGAAGATTGTCTACTTTGATATGTAACGTGAACAAATATCTTACCGTCCAACTCCTCACTCATGTTGCCCACTATAAATCTGACTCTTATCAAAGTAGCCCTTATGCTTCAGTGGAAATATGCCTTCTTTTGGGTGAACACAAGTAATAAAAAAAATTAATTTAAAAAAATCTATTCTATTTCCTGTTTTATAAAATATATTCTATTTCCTGTTTTAGACATAATGGAGATACATAATGCAGACGGCCCCTAATTCTACTATCTCTGTGGCATTAAAAGCCTAAACCTAGCTTAACTTACAAGAAATGTGTATCAATATTAACATGTTTCACTGAATATTGTGTGCTCATCCAAACTAAAAACAATGCTGTCAATAAAATGTTTTTTTTTTTCACGAATTTATTGTTTACTTATTAATGTCTACATGATTAAGCAAGTAGCTATGAGCATAGATTGATATTATATATATATATATAATAGAAAGAGAGAGAGAGAAAGAGAAGAAAAATACACGATATATCATGAAATAAAAAGTTGTGGAGACAGAATGTATGAAATGGCAGAAAGGAAAAACAATTAAATACAGAAAGCAATAAAACGAGAGATTGGACGGTTGCATTTGGATCAAATAAAATGCTCGGTTTTTCTGAAGACGTTCGTTGATCTGAACGAAACTGGTCAAGCTCTCGTTTGATTTTGATTTCTTCCTGTGCTTAATTGTTTATTTTCTTGTAAAATTGAAAAGTATATAGTCTCATCAAGCAAAAAACAGTCCGTGTCAGTTAATGTTTGCCTATATATATATATATATATATATATATTACCAGTAGTACAATTACCACTAAAACCAATAACAAAAGAAAATAATGATATGAATTTATAAGCGATAAATTATCACGTAATTTCAGACAGGCTCTCATAGCGTAATGTTTAGCACACTCAGTCACAGTCCCAGTGATTGCAGGTTTGGACCCTGTCATACTCAGCCATGCTGATGAGCTGCAGTAACGACGAAACACGTGTCGGTGGATAACTATTTTTCCTTATAAGTATATATATATATATAATTATTTAATAATGAATGTTTAATTATATATATATATATATATATGTATGTATATAAATGATAAAGTGGCTGAAATTCAGGTGTAGGTTATTAACTGAAGTTGTCATGTTTGTTTCTTGGTGCTGTGCATATCAGGTCGCTGTCTGTTTTCGTCTCTGTCATAGTCTGTGTTCATCCATTAAACGCCTATCTGTATTACATGTGTATCTGTAACATTTCAATATGTACATTACACATCTGTTTTATTGGGTATTTTTCAACATTCTGTACGATGTAACTGTTTAGTTATTGAGTTATTATCTGTTATGTCCCAATCTGTTTTCGTCTCGTCATCGTCTGTTTTCATACATATAACGTTTATCTGTATTACATTTGTGTCTGTATTACCTGTGGGTCGTATTTAGATCAAAATTGATTTTGTTATGGGTTAAAAAGTACTTTTTAGAATGTGTGTGTGTGTGATTACATAACAAAAAGTTATCTTATATATTTCAGATTAATTCTTTTAGGAATTGAAATTCCAGAGCAAAATGTAACTCGATATCCAAACCGTTAAATAGTTTGTTTTTTTAATTTGCAATAGAGCTATAAATAAATGAATAGTCAGATCAAAGTTATGTTATACTGTTATTTATTGTTAGTTTTGAAGCAAATTAAAGCTATCACGTGTTTCTAGATGAATCAAAAAACACACTTGAAACAAATTTAAGTAATACATAAAAACTACCGTCACCAGACCATTGTTGTCAGATGAAAACTGTACACCATCAAAGCAAAATTTAATGCAAAACGTCTTCAAATGACAACTATACAGTGTAGTTAGACGTGTCGAGTGTTTTTGTGCTGGTATTCAAAACACAATCGCCAGATCACTTAAAACGGTGATCAGCAGTTGGGTACTTTACCCCTATGCTTTTATGCTTACCTCGACTGTGAAGGTAATGATAGTGCTTATATTTTATGTTCACATTCACACTACCGAGATACTTCTATTCGAAATTTATTTTACCATTGAGCAACTAAATTCCTGGCTTGCTTAGAACCTCTCCAGTGTACTGATGATCAGCAATGGGATTCTGAAAACTGTGGGTGTAATCCTGATTTATTACATCATCATTCAATTACGTCATTCGCACCAGTTTGCCTAACAGATACACACACCGCTACTGATACAGAATCAACAGGACACCCTCCTCTGCTGGGTCATATCCTCCGAGGACCCAGAGTGTCTTGAGAACCCTGCTAACGTTGTGTTTGCTACGAGTGAACATGGACTCGTCTATCTCAACTGTATTCCCTGAGCCTCCGATCTGACAAGGATTTCTTTAAAAGTGTTGTTCAAATTTTATATGTCTGCTCACAGCGAAGTTGCTGGAAATTGGGTCGGATTCTGTACCAATACCCACACACCTTGCTATCTGTTACATTTTCTGACACAATGATATGTGGTAGCCAATCAAAATTAAGCCCGATGTGTATTGCATTCCTTCTTCCTGCTCATAAAAATGGCTGTTGAGATATGTATCTGAAAGCTAGAGGAATGAAGACAGCAGACTTTGTACATAGAAAAGGATTATTATAAATATCAGATAAAACTTTATAGCAATAATAAATAATAATAAATTTGATTTATCTTAATACTTTACTACAGAAGTGTATTAATATATGCGATGCTTATACAATATATGAGGAAATGTATAAGCATCTCATATATTAATCTATATATAAAGTTAGGTATGTGTGTACTGCTGGCACATATGGGGAGGTGTCACTCAGAGAACCCTTTCCAGCCTTGACAAAGTCCAAAACCGACTTCGAAATCTAGTGGGGGATGTTCTCTTCTCTTCCCTACAGTCACTCGCTCACAAAAGAGATGTTGCTAGTCTTTCTTTGCTCTACCGTTATTTTCATGGCAGTTGCTTGACTGAACTCAAATCTATGCCCCCCCCCCCCTTGTAAAACATTCACAACTAGAACCCAACTAGCTACTACCATTATCAATGATTTCCCGTTCTCCCTCTACGTGCCCAAGACGAAACCAAACTTCCATGGGCAGAGTTTCTTTCCTAGAACTGCCCGTCTGTGGAACACAGTGGCTTGAGCCTGCTTTCCTACCGACTACAACTTCAAGTCCAATGTAAACAAGTTCTTGTCGAACCGTCTCTGTAAATAACCAATTTCTGCCCTGCTACAACCATCATGCTGGTGATCATGATGTTGTCTCACCGTCCACCAGTCAAACTCTTTAACCCTTATCCTTGAGTGACCTTTGGGCCTTGATAAGCGGTGACCTTTATTGTAATATATATATAATTCAAATATTTCAGATTTGCATTGAATTTGATCCATAGTCATCAGACACTAATAAAGCAAGATTCCCTAAATTTCAATTTCTTCT
>OY744516.1:114720994-114753494 GCA_963556195.1 Sepiola atlantica | reverse complement strand
GAGTAAACTTTTTGCATGTATTCCTGTCGATGTAATCTTATTGATGTTGTTGCTGATAAAGAACAGCTTCATTTATGTTATCTTTAAGCCTTATTTATTCACCGTTTTGAAGTTTATCAAGAAATGCCTTATTTAAAGTTTGTTGAGCACTATTACGGTCCTCATGTCAAAGCAATAAACCCTCACCTCATAACAAGTGCCATAAAATAGGTAATATGAGGTATTGTCATCATCAGCATTTTTTTATTAAAATGGACCCCATTTTTGCAATCAGCCGCAAATGTATTTTCCACTTATTGCTGATATATGACCTTTACATAATATTTAAATTTCTTTCATATAGACAAAAAGGTGGAAATCATATTTGAAAAAGGCTGGAGAGCACGACGATCCAAACGTTTAACACATAAAAAACAAGATGGGGACAACAGTCTGAAACATAATAAATCTTCATCAAAATCTATATTGGCTGATGAATATATGCACTAAAATGGTCGGATTGCAGATAACAATCTGAAAAATCATTTGATTCTAAGATATTTGTCATCTTCAAAGAAAATCAATCCACCAGCCCTTCTTATATATATATATATATATATATATATATATATATATATAAATAATATTGCGCTAAATACCAGTGACCAAGTTTTTATTCATTTTTTTTCCCAAATAAAAAAAAAACCATGATATATTCTTACGGAGCGTTTCGTGCACAAATGAACAACCACATTTTTTTATATTAATTCATGGTCTTTCATGCATCCTGCACTTCAGAAAACTGAAGTTCGCTTCTAGAAAAAATATATTATAAGGCAACAAATTGTTAGTTGTTCATTTGTGCCCGTAACGGTCCGTTTAAATGCACCAATGTTTTTTGGGGGGGATTTAGAAAAAAATGAATAAAAACACAGTCACTCGAATTTATCATAATATTATTTATTCATATATTCTCCGTCGTTAAATGTTAACAATCATCAATCTGCTACTTTGAATAGTTTGGACTATATAATAAGAATATATGCATTGACATATATTTTTATGCACTTATATATAACTATATATGCTAGAATAATACCCGTGTTGAAACGGGTAAAATTAATTTCCTGAACAGAACAGTTTTTCACCAATTTTTGCTCTCTTGCGTTGATTAAAATTAATATATAATGCTATTAAATCATATGTCTAGAATCCTTATTCTAATTTTGATCAAAATCCGTTACATGATTTTCATTCTAGCAAATGACTCAAACTGTAAGCTTAAGCTTAAGTGGTCTTAAGAAGAAATTGAAATAAAGTGAATCTTGCTCAAGTGGTGTCTAATGACTATATGTCACATTTAATGAGAATCTGAAATTTTAAAATGAGAGCTTGCGCCTAGATTATGCCCTTAGAAACCTTTTTAAATACTCCAAAGAAACTGAAATTGGCAGATTATTTATTAATTTCTAATATCTGTTGTAAAATTGGGCAAAAAATCAGTTATCTAAATTTTCATGAAAAGTTTTACCCCACTTTGTTCCCTTTGCATGAAACCAAATTAAACTAAATATAGCCTATTTTACCCATCCTTACGCCTGGCAGCTGTATTGCAAAATTCATAATGATCGGTTAATTAGTTTAGAAGTTAATACTCTACATAAAATAAATAAACATATACACATATCTAACTTTATATATATATATATGTTTTTAAATTCCCGAAACAGTTTTTCATGGTAAACAACTGATGATCCCTTAAAATAGTGTTAGAAACTAACTAATATAATAACTGTAAAAAATAAATTGACTTACATGAGTGATTTTCCACTGGAAGACTTGAGACTATAAGTTGTTTTTTTTTTATTTTTTATTTTTTTTTTTTATATAGTTTTAATGGTTGAGAAACTTCCGAGACTATATATATATATATATATATATATATATATATATATATATATATATATACTACTACTAAATGTATCCTACTGTACATACTTTTTGTTATGGCAATAAGGTCATTTATAATTCATGGGCATTTATTTATTGCATTCCAAAATATTTGCGCAACTTCATATGTTTAAGCTTTTCAAATTTTTGAGACACATTGGAAGCAATGTTTCACAAATGACTTAAAAAAACTTAGTGTAAATGCATAGCTCTACAAAAAAGACTAGAACACTTCAGGTAGCCGATAATTGCGAATATATATTTATGGACTTCCATTACATGTGGCTGTGACTGAAGGCTCAGTGGTTCACTGCTGATAAGGCGATTGTGTTTCGAATCACAATCTGAAGTACTCACCCGTTTCAAGCCAAATTGAAGAACTGTGGTACGTCGAAACAGCTGTATGTAGATAAACAAATATATATATATATATATATATATATATGTTTATAGAAAATTTAAATTACAGAACTTGATTTTAGAGTTTTTTAATTATTTAAGGTATATCCATATAATGTTACCTGAAACTGTAATTGATAACATTATTTAATATGTCGATGAAGAAAATAACATACATTTTAAAACTTTTCTTAAATGTAATTTTGCAAATACAAGTGTTTTTCAGAAACACATGTACATATATATGGACATTGTCGAATATTTATTTCCGGAGCTGGATAATAATATTTGAAATTATAATCAATATATTTTCAATTATTGAAATCTACTGAATTATAATATCTATATATATATATATATATATATAACAAGATGTAAAATTATGACATAGTTATTATTAAATATATATTTAAAAAATTCGACACCATTTAAGATGAAGTTATTTAATAAATTTGTCTTGGAAACATATGTACAACTTTGACAATGTCAAATGTTTAGAACACGTATATTTAATGCTTAAAGTATCACCAATCACCTAATTTCGAACTTATTGAAATTTGGTTATGCACCGGCTCACATTTCCCCTGGGAAATCATCTCTGGCGTTGACAATTGTTTTGCTTTCCTAAATATATTAATGTTCTGGCTTTGCAGTTTCAATTATCTGGTAGACTGAATTTAATTATCATTATTTGATTGTTTTTAATTAACACTATACAAGATCTTTGGACGACGGTGCTCTCTTTTTGTTAGGTACTTAGAGAGGCCCCTTTCTTATTGATCATAAATGTATAAATATAAATCTATGAATTAAATCAACTTATATGTAAATCTCTCTATTGTCTCCCACTCAGAATTAATATCCAAAGATAAAATCATCCCCGTTTTATAAACTAAAAATTCCTTTTGCTCAAAAAGAAAATCCGAAGTCTGTACGAAAATGGTGCGTATTGATTGGTTAATAACTTTATATGTGGCAAAACCTGATTGGTTGATTTAGATTACTTAGACATTACTATGCACAGGCGGATATGGCTCATGGTGGCTTGAGAGAAATCAATGGCCCTTTCCCTATCTCAAATAAATCAGTCTAGCTACGTATTTATTAGGGAGACATTGGAAATTTCAAGTAAATCTCTTAAAATGGAAATGAAGAAGTTTTAAATTATGCTTTCTTGTTTAACTTGTACGATTTCAGCAATCATTTGTGGATTTGTGCGTTGATGTAGATAAGATTGTTTCGGCTGGCATGTTTATTTTTCCCTTGTCTGCTTTCATTTATTTTGCCCTTGTGCGTTTCATGTGTAGAAATGGCTCTTTGTAAAATGGCCTTGTGTAAAATGCTTTTTGTAATAAATATATTGCAATTATTTTAACTTGTTGTTAGCACTTAAAAATTCATTCAAGGACATTGAATCTCAGTCAGTCCCTGTGTCATTGCCGCAATGTTGCATCCCTTCTTCTTTGTTTGTTTTTGAAGCATGTGGTCATACGAGAGTTTCACACTTTTTCAAGCAGTTTATTGAATTCATGTTGTATTCTGAAAGATCATTCAAACTGCACTGGTTGGGCAGTAAAGGACAGACGAGGCAGTGTTGTATTGTATGGTCCTCCTTTCAACATTCGAAGATGTTTGGATCGATTTTGTAGCCCCATCTAATCATCACCCCATTCCTGTTCTCAGAGATTGAGAGAGGCCATTCTCTAGCCGTCTGGTCCACAGCTGTAGTCTGATCTCTTCCTGAGATATTTTTAGGGGTTTAACATGGCTGAGGAAGCTTCTCTGTGACTTTAGTCATTGGAAGGAGATGGTGTTCATCACTTGTAGTCTTTGTGATCTATACTCAGCTGGCAACTCCCCGTCTTACATCTGCTGGAGTAATGCCAGTGAAGAGATGCAAGTTGTTCAGGATGGTAGGCTTCAGACAGCCAGTGATTAAACAGCAGGTGTTATTCAATGCTGGGTCTAAATTTTTGATATGCATTGATCTCTCCCAAACAGGACACTCATACTTGGTAGAGGAAAAGCAAAGGGCCAAGGAATCTCTGTGTTTATTCTACACGTACTTGGATAGAATGTGCTCCAATGAACTTAATGCACTTGTACTTCCTCCCCAACATAAATACACCCGACAAACCCGATAAGCATAAAAATTCTACCCCTTCACTGTAAAGCTCTCCAGATGCCGGAAAACTTTCTACTCTAATAGCTTCTGTTCTTGGACCGCTTCTCTTTGAAATTCTTTTCCTGCTCCCTGTTTCCACGACTGTACAAACATGCAGAAATTAAATGTAATGTGAACAAACATATTGCTGTACAACTCCTCACTTAGGATGACCTCTATAAATCTGGCCCCTAATCACTCTTACATCTCAGTGGCAATATGCCTTGTTTGATGTGAATAAAAGTAAAATTTTAAATTTAAAAAAAAAATATAATGCTTTTCTTGATAGAGATGGAGTGGCCAGTCTATTTCTAGAGAGGGAGACTATAGAATTACTTGTGGAAGAAGACTGAGTCACTATTTATTTGCCTCCTCACGAGGGCAGAGTAAGATACAAGGTCGGGTTTTAAAGTAGGGAAAATCCAACTCCCCTAAAAAAGAGGAACTCTAGATTGAGACAAAAGTTAAAATTGCCTCAGACTAGAAGTATTTCCCCACTGATCGGGAATAGAAAAGATGAAGTCTAGTATCGGAATGATACTACATTTTGCTCCTGGCCAAGAGCTGGAGCATTTCTTGTCGGTTGAGACTGGAACATCTAGCATATTTCTTGAAAGAGAACTCTATGGCTGCATTACTTGGTAGTGCAGATTGTGGAATTTCGCGCACTTCTTGAGAAAGAAAACTGGAGTGTTTGCTGTGGTTCTTTTTAGGTAGACTAGAGTACCTGGTCTTTGGTATGGATACTGAGACCCCTAGCATCTTTCTTGATGGTGGATTTGGAGTGGCTGTCACATTTTCAAAGTGGAAGACTGAAACACTTGGTGAATTTCTTGAAGCATTTTGTTTGACACAATTCTGGAAGGTTCCAATTGTATACTCACGCTAAATAATTATGGACAGGAAGTCCATATCACAGAAAAGGGCGACCTGAAGCCTCCTTTTCACTGTTCACGAAACCCAGGTGTACAGGAAGGCAGCACTCCTTTCCTGGGTTCATCCACTTACCTTTGACCTTCACCTTATAATGCTAAGTGCTTAGCAAAGAAGCATCAGGTACCATTTTCTTAGACTTTAGTATGATTCGACCAAAGACTGAACGCCAGTCTCCTGGAACATTAACGAACACTCTATTATGTCAAATTGACAGTCCGGCGGCGTGCAGAGGTCCGGTGGTGCCCTTGTGATGCCAACCCTTTGATTTAATGTCTCAAATACTAAGTATAAATCTTAGTACTGTAAAAGATTATGAGAAAGGGAGATAGCTTGAATATGATTTGATGCCCATGGCCACCACCCTTTCCATTTGTCTTATGTTGGTTATATATATTTACATTAAAACCATACCGAGAGATCTAACATCTGGGGCCTTTTAGTGAAGGCAAGATTTCAAGGCAGTCAGGAGATATCACTTCACTTTCATTGTTCGGAAATAATTTCATTCTGAAAGGGGATTCTAACCGATTAAATTTATTTCAGTTAAAGTCTGTATTATATCAGGAACTACATTTGGATTATAATTTTGTGAGTATACTGTAAAAATCAAAATTGAATTTTATCAAAAACTATTCTTTTGCAAATTAAAACCCCATTAAAACAGTAGCTCACACTGTTTTAATTTCTTATGCAAAATTTGTTAGCTTGTTTTATTTATTTTGCACAAATTTCAAGTCAATCTCTTTTAAGGTTTTCTTTTCATATTGAAAGCATTGTTTATTAAAGAAATACCACTTTTTCATATTTTAGTTAAAAAAAGAACGTGTTGTTGAAAATTTGTTGAAGAACTTGTTTCGTCTGTTTTAAAATCTAAATTTCATTTATTTTGTGTAACTTCCAATCTTCTTCAGGTGCATTCTATCGAACTCGGGAATTTGTACAGAATTTCAAAGTGAACCTTTATTTAATCAATGGGGGTAAATTGCTCTTATTCGAGCAACCATGACCGAGTAGAAGTGTTAAGTAATTCTTAATTATATTCTTAGTATCGCCTGTACTGAGGATTGAACCTTTAATCCCCCAGAAGACTGTCACTTAGAACTGATTATACTTAGTATTTTATCCATTGCCCCACAGATCTATGTGAATGAGAACAGTAGTCCAAATAATCAAAAATTAAAAATCCTCATCTCAAAAATTCGGGTTCACATAGATGCAAATTTGATAGCAAAGGATCTTGTTGAGAATGACATCCACATTTACATATTATGTGAGAATTCTTGCATAAATAAAGGGTTCAAATATATAAAGGGTTCGGTGCTCGAATAATCTAAATAATACAAATTAGCAATCTTTATCGCACTCATTCCGGACCATTATCCGTATTTATTTTAATTTTTCATCCCAAGGAAAGCAGATCGATGGCAGAATCTGTTAAAAGATTCTAATGGAAAATCCAAAAGATTTTATTTTCACCCATATTTACATTTCATGTGATAATTCTTGCATAGATAAAGGGAGTGCCTTTTAGGAATAAATTTGCAGTCGTGACGTAAGCAGTTACAACTACTACGAACGGAGAAAGCCGACTTTTACCGAAATATCCAAATAAAAAAAGGCGATGTTATCTGACAGACGACTATTTTTCAGTCAATAAGAAAGATCAAGTTCCGACGTTTATGTAATTTTTTGGATATCTTTATTACTTTTGCAACTTTTTATTTGGGAATTTATTGAATAACTTTTTATTTACCTTGACAAAAAGGATTAGGTTAGGCTTAAGTTAGGGTTAGGTTATGGTTCGTTTAAGGTTAGTTTAGGATTAGGTTAAAAAAAACAGTTAGGTTCGTATTGTGTAGAAATACAAAAACATTACAGAATATACTTACATACAAGATAAAATCAAGTTTCTTTCGTTAAATAATTTTTGCGCAACAAAAAAAAGCTAATAATACGTTCAGTTAATCTGAAGTTCGTTAACACCTTTCAATCTCTGAAGTCTCAGGTGAAACTCGTAATTGATGACGTAAGTACTGAAATTTCCTAAGATACCTATTCTTAAAAGGTACCATAAAGGGTTCAGTGCTCGAATAATCCTAGTAATACCAATTATCAATCCTCATCTTAAAACTTCCAAAACATTATTTGCATTTGTTGTAATTTTTCCTGGTGAAGATTTTAAAGAAAAGCAGATCAATGGTAAAATAAGAAATGGTTAAAAGTTGTTTCTAATGGAAAATCCAAAAGATTTTATTCTCTCCAATTATTTTCATTTCTTTGTATAAAATGTGAATCTGTTTGACATAACAAAAGGATTTCTGCTTGTTATGGTGGGCGGTGAGTGATAGTGTGTGTGTGTGGGGGTGGACGTGGCGTGACATGTTGGGTGGAGGCGGATAGCAATTATTCGGATAATGATAGTTTCTCATTATAACGAGGTTGGATTGGATGACTTACAGGTCGTTGTTTAAAATCCCCCCCCTTTTTTAATGTGAGGTTCAAGTAGAAAGAAAGACGGAGTTTATTTGCTTTTTTCCCCTTTTCTTTTCCTTTTTTTCAAGAGATTTCATGATTTTTCTGTCATGTCTTCTAAAACAATAATGTAAACATCGACTGTGTGCCGTCATCCAAAGTGGTAGGGAATGAATTCTCTGTTTTGTGCACCAGAAATAATATTTAATGTTTTCATGCTGCTGTAAATAACCTCGTTTTCGTTTTTAAAAGATTTAAAAACCGAAGATTGTACTCGATCCTGGACACCTCAAGTTTAATGAACTTGACATTGTGTTGCATTTTAACCTTGTGTCATACATGGAAGTTAATAATCTTACCATGTGCTGCTCGCTCGTGTAGGTACCTTTGTTGTATTCTTGCCAGACTAAAGAAACGCCGTCTGCAATTGAGTTTTTTTTATACCTTTAAAACTAAATACAAGTGAAAAAATAATTGCTGAAGACAGAAGGTTTATTCTGCGGGATCGTTTGTTCCAAATCACTGACTGGTGAGACGGAGTGGGATAGACAGAAAGAGGTTCATGATTCCTGTTTAGTCATATCTCATCAGGACATTTTAAAAGATATTTGCATTTCTAGGCTTTCAATCGAAGTAACTACTTCTCTCACTCACTCTCTCATTGAGCCATGTGAGGTCCATCCTTTTCTATCAATTTGCACTTAGACTGAACTTTCATTTCCTGTTCTTTTCAACTAATCAAACCATATACTAGTGGGTCTTCTCGCTTAATAGTTAACAATTTGAATTGGGATATGTTAGGATTTGGTGGAAAAAGAATGTATGACTCTAATAAAACCTTTTATTTGGTATTACTGATATTTCTAGTTTATGAATCTGTTAAATCCCCAAATGTCCGTTTCTGGTCCACACCAAATAGTGTGTTTGTTGGATCTAACAGCATTCTCGCCCTGCCTATAATTCATTTTAATACTGGACTCTCTTATGCAAGTATTCTTTTTGAAAAACACTTGTGACCAATTTTTCATTTGTTTGTCTTTATTCGCTATATGTATTTTTTTATGTGTTTTGAATGTTTTCTGTGTTTTTGGAATTAAAGAGTCTCTGTTTAGAAACTTTTTTCATGTTTTCCTTTGTACCTGTCTTCCAATACTAAAGTATACTTTGAAACATGCGTAAACCAGCCTACACGTTTACTTCTGAAACTTCATTTAAATGTCATTTTAAATCAATATGCACTAATATATTAAGCTCTATTTCATCGTATGAAGAAATATTGAGCTTTCTCTGCAAGTGAGAAAAGATTTGTGTAGATATAATTTTTAAATACATTATTTAAATCATATGTATACATTTATATATGCATATATACTAAAAGAATACCCGTCTCAGGACGGGTAAAAAATAATTACTGAACAGAACGCTTTTGCACCACTTTTATATCATCTTATAAAGATTAAAATCAAATTATAATGATACTAAACCTTACGTCTAGAATCATTATTCCAATTTTGATCAAAATCCATGACATATGTATTCTAGAAAATGTCTAAAATTTTAGCCTGAGAAGAAATTGAAATTCAGGGTATCTTGCTTAATTTGTGTCTAATTACTATGGATAAAATTTAATGCAAATCTGAAATATTTGTAATTTTCAAATGGGAGGTTGTGCCCATATTATGGCCCCTAAAAAATCCCATTAAAATATTCTAACGAAACGGAAATTTGGAGAATAGTTATTCAAACCGATTGTAAAAATCGGGAGGATTCCTATCACAGACATTTCTCTCCAGCATTTAACAATCTTACCAGTGAGATTAGATATATACTAGCAAGGAGACGAGACGTTACCCGGGATGTAATGAAGAACACATGTCCTTTTTCACTAATATTGGGATAAGGATTCTAGACTAGACATAGTGTTTAGAATTATATCTTGATTTTAATTTTTATAAGAGGACATAAAAACAGTGCAAAACTGTTCTGTTTGAGTCAATTAATTTTACCTGTCCGCGGACAGATATTCTTCTAGTGTAATATATATAATCTCACTAGTTATTTGAATTACTTATTTCCAGGTTTATGTAGGTGAGAAAACAGTGAAATAGGAAATTAACTTTTGTATGATCAGTGTTGTTTCAACACAATGCGAGAATAATCGACATTCCAAAGTCTATGTAAACTTTCCCTTATGTTTATTCATGCATTAAATGCAATATGTTAGTCTTGCGCAGCTGAAGAGTGTGAAATGCTGGATGCGACAATTTCCGTGCGATAGGCATCCTCCAAATTGAACAAGATATTTGACAAGCGATGAACAAGAGAAGGCCCTAATGAATTAGCAGAGTGGAAAGAAAGATCTTGTTGTTGGGTGGGAACTGCAGATTCTGGTGTCCATAAGAGAGAATTGCGGGTAAATAAATTCGACGCTGCAGCTCAGGTCGCCAAAACAAGAAAAAATGACAAATAAATTGATTGCAGTTTTACTAGTAGTAGTCGTAGTAGTTGTAGTTGTAGGAGTAGTAGGAGTGTTCAATTGAACAATCAATCAATATTCAATAAATTTTATTGGCTGAAAAATAGGAAAGGGCAGTAAACCATGTAAAACGACAGAAGATATTGCATCTATATACCATGTGAAAGTTCATTCAAGGCGATTTTAAACCTGGATATGGTAAGCATCATCACGGCCTCCTTTAGCAGGGAGAAGAAACATGGTCTGAAGATGCTGTCTATCTTCTGGTGAAAGCAACAATGGTAAATCTTCTGCGGGTGGCTGCAAAGACCACAACTATGTGTTGGGGTGAAAATCTCCTCTCAAGGTAGATTACATTTCCGTTAATGATGCCAAAATTAAGTCCTCTTGCATTTTTCGCTGCTCAAGGTAGGACAGATTTAGTCTCCCAAGCAGTTCTTTGTAGGCAAGTATGGAGAATACTGTTCTGGTTGCTAACTGTTAAATACGCTTCAGATGTACATTATCTTTTTTGAAGATAGAGATTTGTTGCTTGGATGACATAGTCAAGAATAGGTCGATTATGTATAACGGAAGGGGAAGTGTCTGCTGTTGAGCTTAAAAAGAATCTCCTGATTCACCACTGAATAAGCTTACTAAATTCTGTATTAGTTATTGGTAACTGTCAATCCTGGCACCTCAGTTAACCTCAACTACATAAAAATGACAAATCCAGCTATGACCGTTTCATTTTCCAGACTATCCAGTTGAAAAATCCTCGGTTCTGATACTTCGATTCATTCGAGGTATTGGACTTCTTTTGTTTTATTATGGAAATCGCTTCAGACAAGGCATGAAGCCACTTGATGTAAGGAGCTAACAAGGACGAAAGATGATTATGACAAAGACAGGAGATATCTATTTGCTTGGTCTTGAAAAGACCAAGGCTATAGGTAGGAGGAAAACAGTCAGTAGGAAGAGAGTTCTAAAAGCTTGCACTTTTTGGAAAGAAGCTGCTGGAATAGGAAACTGTATTACAATGAGGTATTAAAATAGCGAATTGATGGAGACCATCAAACTAACAAATACAAAAGAGCTGGAACAAAGGGAGCAGAGAATAGATAAGACAATTCTGAAGAACACATGCTATAATAGCATTTATAGAAAAGACTTAGACTAGCAACATCACATCTGTGAGAGAGAGAGAGGGTGTAGAGAAGAAGGTGGGGCTAATCAAATTACACATACGTTTCCAAACCTTATCAAGAACCCTCAAATGAGAGACAGATTCACGAGCCCAAATATGACAACAGTACTCCATACGGGGTCTGATAGTAGATTTGTAGAGATAAGAATAGCCTCAGGTGTGAGAAATTGTTTGGAGCGATAGAGAGAACCGACTTTGATGGTTACTTATCGGAACGAGCCCCGAGAGACCGCTTGGATGTTCCAGCACATCTCCATAGCTATCATCCGAGGCAATGCCATGTCTATTATCACAACATCCCACAACGTCTAAGTCTTGATGAAGAACTCCCCCCAAAACAACTTTGCCCTTGTGTGCAGGCAAGTAAATAGGGACTTATTGAAATAAACTCTTATTTCTTTCAATAAATATATTCTTTATTTATGTAAATTAGTAGTTTAAAATACCCCAAAGAAACTGAAATTTGGGGAATATTTATTCAATAATGTCTAATACCTATTGTAAAAATATCATAAAACTCGGACATACTTGAATCTTCACCCTTCTGATCCTCTAACTAAATATAGTACACATTTCGACCCCTTACCTGGCAAATCTGTCTGATTATTGACTGACACGACATACTATCCATTCTTCTCTATTCTCTAACTTCAAAGTGTCGCTAAATTTGAAGCTCAGCCAAATTCTACCTACCGCAACCTGGTTTGGCGTATATTCTTAAACTACATCTGTTGAGGAGGCTCAAACTTGAGTTTTGAGGAATGTAGAGTCACTTCTTGTTACTATCATTTCCATATCCTCAATGTATTTTATATTTAACTGTCTTATCAAACTCACTTTTTCTTATTCAAACAATCTAGCCCAAGCTCAATGAGTGAACAAAAGGGAATATCACCACGATTAATAATATTACTTAACCGGTAGCTGGAGAGAGAGAGAGAGAGAGAGAGAGAGAGGAAGAATTAGTGAGAGAGCAGAAAGTGACTAATTTGATTTTGTCTTTATTTTTTATATTTAACTGTCTTTGCAAACTCATTTTTTCCTGATTCAACCAATCTAAACCAGGCTCAATGAGTGAACAAATGGGTCAGATTTTTTCCTAGTATATTATATCCTTGAAACGTCGTCATCATCATCATCAGCAGCAGCAGTTTAAAGTCTATTTAACATGCTCGCATGAGTTAGACGGCTTAAAGAAATGGACTTCCAAAGTAACTTATCTCTGCTCAGGTCTTTATTTAACCCTCTTTCCCTCAGTGAAAGTTGACATGGACAGAAATGATATGAGATATATAATAGATGTGCAATGTGAGCCTGAAAGGCAGGCTTAGTTCTGATGACCTCAGAGGAAGATTAAATCTGGACAGTATAGGGAGATGTGTGCAGAGCTAGAGACTTCGATGGTATGGCCACGTTGAAAGAATGGATGAGTTCTTGGATTAGTAGATGTAGCAAGTTCAGTTCATAGAGAAGGGTTATTCAACCCCTACCCACAATAGGAGTATGTGACACAAGGTCGGAAAGTGGAATTTGAAAAACCAGCACCCGAGAAGGTGAGCACTCTGGCCATTAAAAATTGCCTGGGCAACCCCGTCGGCATTCCCCGGTAGGGGCGCCTCAGGCAGTAAGCAATAAATTTACTCCTCCCCAAAGTGGGGAGGCAAAGCCTGGGAGGATTGACCTCCTAGAACTGCATAGGACAGACCCATAGACCGGTGTAAATCAAGCCCCGAAGGCCAAGACAATACCGGTCTATGGGGTGCAGTATCCATCGGAACAGATACTACACTTTGATCTTGGCTAAAAGGCTACTAAAACATGGAAGGAAGTGATAAAAATAGACCTGAGGGAAAGAGAGACAATTAAAGATCTGTCCAGAGATAGGTTAGTTTGGAAGTCAAAAATCGTATCTACAAGAATAAATTTTTGCATAAAATAACCATTATAGAATCATTGGTCTTAAAGATATTTAACGTATGTAAGATTTACACCGTTCGCATCTGCCGCGTCATATACGTGTTGATGATGGAAAACTTTCTTGGCTGTGAAATATGATTTAATTTAATGTGTAAATCTTTGCAGAAAGTAATTTTCTCTCTCTCCATTGCATTTCTGCACTAATGAAGCATTGCAATTACGCGGTCCAATTTTCATAATTACAGAAAATCACTCGCTTAATTAATTTAATTTATTTCTAATCGTACCTGGCGATATTGATTTTCTCGGACTTGCAAATTGGTTTAATGACAGAGAAAAGTTCAGAAAGAAAGATCTAAAGCAAAAAAAAAATTAAAATGGTTGAACTATAATTATGAATCTGTATTTATATATCAGTCCCAAAGAAATGGAAATAAATGTTTGCAAGCAGAAATCTGTCGATAAAGTATCACGTTTGTGTGTATGTGTTGTATGTCTCCTTGAAAAGGTTTACAATATACAAAGTTGGTAATCGAGTAAAAAGAACAACCAACATGACAGTAGAATGAAAAAAGGTTTTTTGCAATATAGAGTCGTCATCGTCATCATCATCATCATCATCATGACCGTCACCTGAATCGAGTATACAGGTTTCCAGAGGCTTCATTCGTGGATTCTTATGAGAAAACAGTCTAATCGCAGATATACACATACTATCACAAACAAGGCATGCAAATAGAGCCTGCCACAGGCTAAGTAGGTGTGTTCTTACCAGTCGGGGATACGCTCTCGACATCAGTCCGGCAGTGACTTCGTTGCTGTTGGGCTGAGGTATGGTTCTGTTCAGTCTGAGGATGTCCACTCTCCCAGGCTTTAACTTCTCTTTGAGAAGGGGTTAGTTTATTGCTAATCGCCTGAGACGCCCCTATTGGGAAATGCTGACAAGGCTGCTCAGGAATTTTTGTAGACAAGAGCGCACTAATCTTAGTGAGCTGGTGGCTTTCCACACATGACCTTGTGTATAGCCTCCTGGAGAGGAGGTAAATAAAAAATACTTTGAACTTTTGTCTAAGTGAGGTGAATAAAATACAAATAGAGAGTATAATAATGGATAGATGCAGTGTTCACTCTATATAGTTCTCTGTATTAGTAAGTCTACATAGGAAAGAGGGAGGTGTAGGAGATTTTATCACAACACCTCCCACTGAGCTATAGGAGAAAATCATTTTGTACCACCATAGCCAACGTGCAAGCCACATCTGATGTTGAAATGACCAAATGACTGTTGTATCTTTGAAAAGAGTTTCAATATAAAATGGAAGGAACAATCAATACGATAGTAGAATGAAGAAAGAAAGGTTTATTGCAATAAAGTGTACAATAAATGTATAGACAGACATAAGTAAGATATTACTAATCTTTGAAGCAAGACCATCGATGAATGCAGTGCTCACTATATCTAGTTCTCTGTATTAGTACGTTCACATAGAAAAGAAGGGTTGTAGGATATTCTATTACAAAAAATACAATTTTAATGGAAGTGTGTTTTAGAATCTTATAGATGGATTAATAATTTGTATTTTTTGTAGTATTTGGACTACTGTTCTCATCTTGGATGTTATTCTCACCAATCTTTTAGCTGATGTAATCTACAACCTTCTTCAGGTGTGTATTGTCGAACTCAAGATAAAAGTGCTAAGAAAGTAATAATCGGTTCTAAGTCATAGTCTTCTGAAGGTTGGCGGTTCAATCCTAAGTACGGACAATACTAAGAATACAATTTCGAATAACTTAAGACTTCTACTCGATTATGGCTGACTTAGTGAAAACAAGCTACCCCCGTGGATTAAATAAAGAGTTCCATTCGAAAGATTCCCGAGTTTGCCATAAAGATTCCCGAGTTTGACAACATGCACTTGAAGAAGATCGGAGGTTACACGTGCGAAAACCTTGAGAATAACATCCAAGTTATTGGTGAATGCGGTGTTCATGATATATAGTTCTGTGTATTAGTAGTAGGAAAACGGGAGTGTAGGGTATAGTATTGCAACAACTCTCTAGGCTGTACACTTTTACATTTAATATTCTTATTTACTGTTTTCATTATAGTCTTTCGCGCTCTTTCTCCCTCTCTCTCTCACCGTTTCTCTTGGCAAGAATTAGTGATATTGTTTTCTTTATCCAAATAACTGCAGTTCAGACAAATCTTGGAAAGTAAAAATCAGTGGGAGACAAGAAAGACATTTAATGTATTAATAGTTTGTCTACAACAAACTATAAAGACAGTAAATGAGACAAGAAAGACATAAGATTACATATAGAATACATTGTTCACCACGAGATTTCTCACAAATCTTGTGTTTACCACGAGATTTCTCACAAATCTCGTGTTCACCACGAGACTTGGAGGGTCTATCTTTTTTAGCAAGGGGGATCACTACGGCCTTGAAATCAGTTTCTTGCCAAAGGAGATAACTCTGGTCCCAGCAACACATTCTGTAAAAATTACACACTAAACACTGTTTTTCTAGACTATACACATTTATATTTATTATTCTTATTTACTTTTTGCATTATAGTCTCTCTCTCTCTCTCTGTCTCTCTCTCTCTCTGTCCCTCTCTCTCTCTCTCTTATATATATATATATATATATATATATATATATATATATAATCGTTATCTATTTATCTCTCTCATGATTGAGAATTAATGATGGTCTTCTCTCTCCCCCAACTCAACCCAGCATCCTTTTACAATTGTGCCTTTGTGGCTTCCATTGTTAGGTGCAAATGCAATCCCTGCAACAACCGACTTTTATATGGTGCATATACAGATATGCATGTGCATTGTGCAACTCTCTGCACGAATAACCAAGCAGCATAAAACCGTTTTTGGATGCGAGTCAATAACCCAATAATCAAAATGCGTAAATATATATCGTCAGGCGTGAACAATGAATCAGGATAATGAATTTATATTTCGACTCAGTTAATCCAAGAGCTCAAATCTGGTTGAACTTGTCTGGCATTGGCTGTCGGAAAAGATCAGAACGAGATAAATGAGATTTGTTTTAATCTTGAGATGAGATTAAAAAACAAACAAAAAAAAACAAAAAGGAATCACTTTGAACCATTCTTGGATTAATGTCAAAAAAACATTGGGAATATTTTATCTTTTTATCCCCACCCAACCACCACCACATTGCAGACAATCAAAAATAGGAGCAGATTTTGATTAATTTTCTTTTTAGCAGAAAATAAAGATAAAAATTTATCAGTCAAATAAACTGAATTCCAAAATAATCCTTACATTCCAAATTGTTTTTCTTTTTTTCTTGATTTGTTGTCTTCATTAAAACAAATGTTTAAAATTAGAAAGCCGCTCATTTTGGAGCGACTGCTTCAGATATTCATTGGAAATTTTTAGGATTCACAAAGACTTAAAAAGCGTTTGAAGATTTCGATCTCGACTCGCTTATCTGTGTTTCGATATTTTTTCTGCTATGCTTGCAAGTACTGGATGCACAAGACATGTGGTGGACTGAGGCGTTTGGTGGAAGATCCCGGTTTCAGACATGCAAGGTGTCAGACAGGCACGTCCCCTTGATGGTAGACTTCAGGCAAGTGTCCAAGCTGGCTCCGAATAGACATGCTCTCAGCTTCTGGGGCTGTGAACTGGCCACCAAAATATGAGTCAAAACTGCCTGGAAGAAGTTCTGTGAACTGCAGCCACTACGCACTTCACGTATAAGACACGCTTATAGCTTCTATGTTTGCAGTGCAATGCTCTATGTAAGTGAGACTTAATTTTGCCAAAGTATACCTGCGGTGATTGCAATGGAACAATAGGACAATGATTAGACAGATTTGCAATGTGAAGTCAGAAGATATCACAATTGTACAGTTGCAAGATGTGCTGTAACAGCTTGGCCTCATGGACATTGATGTCATTAATAGGGGAAAAAGGCTTTGTTGGTTTGGACATGTGGAATACTCGATTAGTGCGATCAAGATAGCTTGAGATTTGGAAGTCCCCGGTAGTTGATACTCATAACAGTTTCTTGGAGGTGTGGAGTGAGATCTGCCATGCGTGCAACTAGCCAGCTACCTGAATGTGGACCCACCAGTGTGGATGATTCAACCTGTACTTTAATAATAAAAAAAAGAACCGATGATGAGAATGATGATGTCGTCTTCAATAAGACAAATGTTTAAAATTAGAAATGTGTTCATTTTGAAGAACTGATTCAAACATTCACTGGAAGTTTTTAGGATCCACAAAGACTTAAAATGTTGAAGATTTCGATCTCGACTCTCTCATCTCCGTTTCAGAAATTTTTAGATGAAGATTGATAATTTGTATTATTTGTATTATTTGAACTAGTGTTCTCATCTTGGATGTTATTCTCACAACGTTTTGGCTGATGTAACCTCCCACCTTTTTCATGTGTGTCTTATCAAACCTGTGAATCTTTGTCGAATTCGGGAATCTGTACTGGATTTCAAATTAAACCATTCAGTTAATCAATGGGGGTAGATTATTCTTGTTCTGTCAGCCATGAACTGTAGAAGTTTTAAGTAATTCATTATTGTATTCTTACTATTGCCCACACTGAGGATTGAAACTTTACTCTCCAGAAGACTGTCACTTAGAACTGATTATTCCTTAGCACTTTTATCCGCTGTGCCACGGGTCATTTACTTATTTAATTTACTTAAAACTTCTACCTGGTCATGGTTGATTGAATAAAGGGTTCCGTTCGAAATTCAGTGCAGATTCATAGTTATACATAAAGATTCCCAAGTGTGACAAGACGCACCTGAAGAAGGTCGGAGGTTACATCGGCCGAAACGTTGTGAGAATAACATCCAAGATGAGAATAGTAGGTTAAATAATACAAATTATCAATCCTCATCTAAAAAATTCTGAAATATATCTTTACAGAATTTCAAACTGAACCCTTTATTTAATCAATGGGGGTCGATTGTTCTCGTTCCGTTAGCCATGACCAGGTAGAAGTCTTAAGTTATTTTATTACATTCTTAGTTAGTATCGTCTGTAGTGGTGTAACGGATAAAGGTTTTTTTCTTTTTATGGAAATCGCTCCAGACAGGGTATGAAGCCACTTGATATAAGGAGCTACAAGAATAAAAGATGATTATCGCAAAGACAGAAGATGCTTATTGACCTTAGTCTTGAAAAACCAAGGCTATAGGTAGGAGGAAAACAATCAGTAGGAAAAGAGTTGCACAAGCCTGCACTTTTTGGAAAAAAAGCTACTGGAATAGGAAGCTGTATTTCAATGAGGTATCAAAACAGCGAATTGAAGGAGACCACTAGACCAACAAGTTAAACGAGCTGGAACAAAGGAAGCAGGGAATTGATCAGACAATTCTGAAGAACATATGCCATAATAGTATTTATAGAAAAGACTGAAACTAGTAACACTGTGTGTGAGAAAGAGGATGCAGAGAAGAAGAAAGGGGGAGGCCAATCAAATTGCAGATACGTTTTTGCACCTTATCAAAAACCCTCAAATGGGCAGATTCACCAGCCCAAATATGTCAACAGTACTTCATACATAGTCTGATAGATTTGTAGAGATAGCAGATAGCCTCAGGTGTGTGTGAGAAAGTGTTCAGAGCGATAGAGAAAACTGACTTTACGAGAAGCAGAAAGAGCAATGGATTTAATATATGAACTCTAAAGACAGATTTGATGAGAAAGAAAACTAAGAAGTTTTAGAGTCGATTTCTCCTCAAGAGCAGAACGACCCATGAGAATCTCAGGAAGAAAAGGGGCACGCCTACAATTGAAAGTTCTAAATAATAACTAGTTCTAAATGATAGTCTTCTGGAAAATGAAGGTTCAACCGTCACTGGCCAAGTTTTACTTCTATATATCCTCACACTATGTACAAATGCCTGATAGACTCTTTCTTTAATCAACAGTGGTAACCCTCTGCTACTTAGTAATGACAGAAGTCCCCATAACTTACTCCATCCATTCTTAACTCTTGCAATTACACTAGCACCTACTCCACCATGTGCTCCAATGGTTTCACCAAGGTAAAAGAAACTTCGTGACAACCTCAATAGCTTTACCATACAGATATACTTTCTTCACATCTGATTTCTCATCAATCTCCATTGTCTTACACTTCTTTCCAATCTACCTGTAATAATGACCGAAATAAATAAATCTCTTAGATATTTTTTATGATGGAGTCACACTTATTAAGGCCAAAAGTCACTCGAGGATAACTGTTGATGAGATGGATGGATTGCCAGTTAGATGATGAAGAATATTATGAGAGGATTGAAGTGAATGGAATGGATAAATTTTGAATTGTTATGAGAACAGTATTTGTTGGCATTGGGTTTGAAGACAACGAAGTTGTAGTCTGCAGGAAAGCAGTCCCATGATAATATGTGCCACGGATGGAAAGTTCTTTGAGAGAAGCTCTGTCCGTGGTGGTAATAAGACGAGTTCTTCCTGTGAATGTCTTACAAAGATGAACCAGAGATTGGAGCTCAGTCGATCAACTTTTCAATGACAGAGTAAAGAAAGACTAGCAACGTCTCTTATGTAAGAAAGAGGATGTAGAAGAGAAAAGAGGTCATCCGCCACTAGATTGTGAAGTCGATTTTGTACTCTGTCAAGGCAAAAAAGAGTGCTCAGAGCGGCACCTCTGCAGATGTGACAGCAATACTCCATCTTAGGACGTATCTGACCCTGACATAGATAGGAGATAAATTATCAAACTTCATTTCAAACAAAGGCAGGAAAATCAGTTTTGGCAAATTGGTTGCAAATTGTCAAATATTTTTGTTTCAAATTTTTTCGGGAAAATATTTTCGTTGTTTAAGACAAAACTCAAACACCCAACAAAAAAAATTGCTTTAACTTGTTTTGCTCGACCTCTGTTATAATTGATCGACATTAAATGAATAACAATTTCTTTTTTCGTTTCTTCTATTAAGGTTTTTTCTGTTTTTCATTCATTTCTTAGTTCTTTTGTGAAAGTTTTTTTTATATGACCATTTTATGTTCGTTCTTTTTCTATCTTTTTTAAAGCGTAATGGCTATTGAAGATGAGAAGCAGGCCAATGAAATGACACACTCGATCCATTTTATTTCTAACAAAAAATAAAGAATAGTTCGCCCAATTAATCAAGAAATAATGACAACAGTAAATCGTCCAAATATTTCTCCTGGAGGGTTTAAGATGCAAATATTTTAGACTTGTAGTCTGCAGGAAAGACCACTTCCCAACTCGTCGTATTTTATATCTGTACCAGTCACATATTTTGATGTATTATTTTCTTTTGCTGTAAATAAACAGAGGACTTAGTGTACAAATACAGGGACTATTTCTTGCACTACCCATGCAAGTTGTTTTCTCCCACATCAGCAATTGGTGTTTATAGATTGTACTAACAGCAACTCGCCAGCAACATGACAAAATCTACCAAGATGTGTATTGCTCTTTTTCGAAGATTGACACTTAGCTGTTTTTAATTTCTTTTCGGCACAGCCCCAAATTAAAGGTATTTCTATTAACCTTCAATGTCTGTTATTCAATGTCTACTTTGTCCATCTATGGAGTTTGGACTTTCTATTACATTTTAATCATAATAGAGAACGCATACCTTTTTCCTTATCGTTATACATTTAATATTACAGTGGAATTTACTGTAAATATTGCAGCAAGTGTTGGAGTTGTCATCAACTCTGCCTAAGTCAACTCTAACCCGAATCGATGCCATGTGTATTTCGGATATAAAACTTTGTAAATTAATTTGTTTGTTTTTCAATTTTCAATTTTTTTTTAATACATTCAACTTGGAATCTTACAAAAGGTTATACAAACTTTGAGTATTTTCTAGAATTTTAAAATATCTTACTTTAAAAAATGTTTTGCATTAACTATTAATTTTAAGGTATGGATTATTGTCTGAGTAGCGTATTTTGAGTCAATTTTTAGGTGTATTTGACATACGGGTGCATTGTTTCAATTTCTTGATTTAAGAGTTATTCCCCTTGTATTGTAGTTACCTCCCCCGATTTTAACCATCATTTTAGCCAATATGGCAGTCATATGTGCTTTTTGATCTTCGTTTTACATTCTTTATTCATTTTGATGTAGAGTTGAGTTTAATAATTGATAGTAATTACTAAGGTGTATTATAGAAGACATTTCTTGTGATTTTGTTTTGTTTTGAGTGGAATTTTAAACTGTTTTGGACATGTATATTAAATGTGTTCGTTTTGTATTACACTTACGATATTTCTGTAAAGTCGAACAGAATGAAGGAAAAAAGCGACCACGTGTCTGCGCGTGTTGTCTTACCTGCTGGGATGATCGCGGGGAGGGCGGAAATTAGATTAATGGCGGCTGTGGTTTTTTGTACTATTATTGAGCGATGACGTCAGGCCTCACGTGACTGTTTTTCTGACCACCGATTGGCTGATGATGAACACTTGGACAATAAAAGGAGTATGTTCGGAAGATCAGCGTCAGTGTGTATCAACTGCATCAGTGAGATTAGACGTCCGACGTCCGACGTTCGTCGTGTTAATCAACTGCCATAGTTGCGAAACAAATACAAGCTATTTCGGCGAAATGGGGGAAAAAATTGACCTCAAATTAATACCAGAGTTTGATGGATCGAACCCGGTAATTGACTGGGTGAAAAAGGTGGAATTACATTGCCTCTTGTCTGGCGTAAAAAACCTCGAACATGTTGTTCCTCTGCGCTTGTCCGGCGGCGCCTTTGCGGTGTATCAACAGCTCAGCCATGAGGGCAAACAGGACTACGAGAAAATCAAGGCGGCACTGTTCAAGGCGTTTGCGATTGACCCCACCACTGCTTGGGAGCAACTTGAGGCAAGGACCTTACGTCCGGGCGAAACGGTCGACGTGTACTTGGCAGAGCTGACGAAGTTGACAGTGTTGTTTGGTGGACTGCCTGAGCGGGCCTTAGCATGCAAATTCCTAGCAGGACTCCCGACAGGAGCGAAGCAACTACTACGAGCTAGCTCAAGTGCAGATTCGCTGCCCCCTAATGACCTAGTAGATCGGGCCAGGACTGTAATGAAGAATTACTCCGAAATGAGGGAACCAGTAATTGCTGCTGCTCAGTCCACACCGAATAATAAGAAACCGTATCAAGGACCCGGTCCACGTGGTGGAATCGTATGCTACAGATGCAATGGACAGGGCCACATCGCAAGGAACTGCCGGCAACAAGCAATGGTTGTTCGCTGCTACCGGTGTAAGGAAGCTGGCCATATAGCTCAAGACTGTCCGGGAAACGGAACCGGGGACAAGGTGTCAGCGTCGACCTCTTCCCCACGCAGAAATTAAATGAGACGCTGCCGATCATCCCGATATATATCAACGAAACACTGTGCTCAGCACTCCTCGATTCCGGGTGCTCCCGCACTATCGTATGTGCAGATCTCTGCCACATTTGGAGAAAGAAGAACGTCAGAGTGACTACCATCAGTGGAGAGACGCGCACATGTTGCGGCGTGGGCAATGTAACTATACGGACGAAAAATGGAAGCTCCGCTAACCTAGAGGCGCTGGTAGTGCTCGAAAAACCCCTGAGTTTTGACCTGCTCCTAGGATATGATGCCATCAGAGCCCTTGGTGGTGTCCATATAACGGTGACAGGGGCGGTACATTTTCAGGAGAAAGCCCCAGTGTGTGCTGCGCTAAGGATCGACCAACCAGACTTCAGCGTCGAATTTGACGAGCAAAAGAGGGTTTGGACTGCCTCATGGAAGTGGTCGAAAAACAGTGAACCAGCCAAACTGCAGAATGGAATAACTGAATACCATGTGCCCGACCACATGAGGCCCGCGTACGAAGAGGAACTTCGCAAATGGATCGAGGATGGCTGGCTGATTCCCTACCCATACAAAAAACTTGGACCTCCTAAGGGTCTGATCCCATTAATGGCGGTCAATCAGCACAACAAAGCCAAAGTCAGGCCGGTAATGGATTACCGAGAACTGAACTCGCATGTCGATGCGTTTACAGCTGATGCTGACGTATGTGCTAGCAAACTACGAGAGTGGCGCCAGCTGGGTTCTAATGTGTCCCTGTTGGATCTGAGAAGGGCATATCTGCAGGTCCGAGTTAACGAGACAATGTGGCCGTTTCAGACGGTAGTGTTTGCCGGTAGAAGGTATTGTCTCACAAGACTGGGCTTTGGGCTGAACGTTGCGCCCCAAATAATGAAGACGATTGTCAATGCTGCATTGTCACAGGATAAGACCGTAAAAGAAGGGACATCAGCATACCTTGACGACATATACGTGGATGAAGACATTGTGCCGTCATCACGTGTGAGGGCCAAGCTAGCCGAACTTGGACTGATGTGTAAGGATCCAGAACGCTTGGAGGATGGCGCTCGTGTCTTAGGGTTGAGCGTTCAACAGGAGCGAGGGACCTTGAAGTGGAGGCGCGGAACTGCACTTCCTGAAGTGCCCCCATGTCCTTACGAGGCGGGCTATATTTTCCCTGTGTGGAAAACTGGTGGGACACCTACCAGTAGGTGGATGGACTCGGGCCGCGACAGCCATCATGAAGAGGAGGGCAAGTGCAGTTACCAAATGTTGGGATGACGAGACGGTGGACAATTTGTTGCTGCGCATGGTGAAGGAGACCATCACAAGAGTCGAGCAGGAGGACCCTGCTAAAGGAGATTGGTGCGTCCAGGGAGACAGGCTAAATGTGTGGGTGGATGCGAGCTCCCTCGCGATCGGGGCGCTATTGGAGATGAACGGGTCCGTGATTGAGGACGCCTGCTGGTTGCGACCAATGGATGATGCTGCTCACATCAACCTGGCGGAGTTGGATGCGGTAACAAAAGGAATAAACTTGGCACTCCAGTGGAAAGTCAAAGAATTATGCATACACACAGATTCGCTGTGCGTATACCACTGGATACTTGACACACTAACAGGCAAAGCGAGAGTGCGCACCAAGGCGGCTACCGAAATGCTAATCAGACGACGGTTGGAGACAATAAGGAAGTTGGTGGAAGAGTACGACCTATCGGTGAATGCGGTGCTTGTCACTTCAACCTGCAATCTTGCCGATAGACTTACCCGTGTGCCCCAGAGATGGTTCGACGCAATGAAGAAAGAAGCCGAACCAGGGTCTTTATGTGCTGCCTCTGTTGAAGAGACGGATAAAATCAAGAAGGTACACCATGACAGTGGACACCCCGGAGTGAGACGGACGTATTATTTTGTACGCTTAACCAACCCATCAGTGTCCAAAAGCAAAGTAGAAGCAGTGGTCAAGGAATGCCAAATATGCCAGTCAATCGACCCTGCTCCCACCAAATGGCAGAAAGGTCGGCTGGAAGTCGACGAGAATTGGAGCCGACTGGGCATGGACATAACCCATTATGGTGGTCAGCACTTCCTCACACTGATCGATTGCGGACCAACGAGGTTTGCGATCTGGCGATTATTAACAAGACAGGACTCGGCTAGTGTCATTCGTCAATTAGAGTCCATATTTTACGAACGGGGGCCACCTGAAGAGATTCTCACTGACAACGACACAGCCTTTTGCGGCGGAGAATTCAGGCGTTTCGTAGACGAGTGGGGGATCCGGCTTAGACACAGGTGTGCATATGTACCGAGTGGCAACGGTATAGCGGAGCGGTGCCACCGAAGTGTGAAGAGGATAGCAGCAAGGAAGCAATGTACGATTGCAGAGGCAGTATATAGATACAATACGACACCAAAGGATGACGCGACTGCTGAAAGTGCACCTGCTAATGCGATACATTGCTATCGAGTGCGTGTTAAGGGCATTGACGCCTGCCTGCCTAATCAGAAGAGGACGCAGGGACGGTACAAGTTGGGGGACACCGTCTGGGTAAGGCCTCCCAGTAACCGATGTACGACCAGTTTCGGAAGAGGACGGATCACCGGCATAATTAGTGAGCAGGCTGTGCTGGTTGATGGTACTCCACGGCATGTGAAGGATGTCCGGCCCGCCCTTGATACAAACCAAATGTCGAACAGCGAAAGTGATGAATCATCCAATGATGAAATGTGGATCCGACCTATGCCCCATTGCCGTGATGACATGGCTGAGAACCTCAGCACAGATGGCGATAGTTCCAGCGCCACTTCTGAAAGCCCCAATGACGATGGAGCCCAGCTTGATGGAAGGACTGCTGGCAACGTTAATGGCGACAGATCCGTTACCCCTCCTGAGAGCTCTGATGAAGATGAAGAAGTCCAGCTAATCCCCCTCCGTAGGAGTGCCCGTAACAAACGACCGCGGCCGCCATGCCGCATGTGTGATCTTGAGACCAGAGGGGAGTGTAAAGTCGAACAGAATGAAGGAAAAAAGCGACCACGTGTCTGCGCGTGTTGTCTTACCTGCTGGGATGATCGCGGGGAGGGCGGAAATTAGATTAATGGCGGCTGTGGTTTTTTGTACTATTATTGAGCGATGACGTCAGGCCTCACGTGACTGTTTTTCTGACCACCGATTGGCTGATGATGAACACTTGGACAATAAAAGGAGTATGTTCGGGAGATCAGCGTCAGTGTGTATCAACTGCATCAGTGAGATTAGACGTCCGACGTCCGACGTTCGTCGTGTTAATCAACTGCCGTAGTTGCGTAGTTGCGAAACAAATACATTCTGAAAATCAGCATTTATAATTTTATGATTTATTGTATGACTTAAAATAAATACTGCTTTGAAACAGCTGTAAATAAACATAATACCTTGATGAATACATTTTATTTGGAACTTAATTTGAAAAATGTAATGAATCGCTGAAATCTTTCAATGTTTATTTCTATTTTCATATAGTGCATCCCTGATATTTAGCATGCTCTTTATAAATAAGAGATCTTCAATATATTGTATGTGTGCCTTAGTCTTTTTGCTATAAATGGATGAATATAGAAGTCAATTTTTTCCCAATAATTTTTTATTGAAATTTTAAAAACATTTACATTATTTTCCGATTGGGTCACAAAATATTATGGCCAAGAGCCACTCAAGGATGAAGATTAATGAGATGGAGTGATTGTCAGCCGAAAGATGATGAACACTATGGGAATACTGAAATTAATCAATGATATGAACTAGGTTTGATTACTTATGGGACCGTTTATGACAATAATTTGTTGACATTGGATTTGAAAACGACTGTTGTAATCTGCAGGAAAGCAGTTCCGCGGTAATGTGTTCTACAAATAGGAGACCCTTGCAAATAATCTATCCAATGGCATATGGAGGAAGAAAGGGACGTATTTTCCGTTGTGGTAGAAGTCAAGTTGTTGCTGTAAATGTCTTATGAGGAGGAACCAGAGATTGGAGGTTAGTCGAGCACCTTCCATGGAAATAATGATAGAGTAGAGACTAGCCACGTCTCTTTTGCGAGAAAGCGGCTGTGAGGAAGAGAAGCGATCATCCCCAACTATAAATCGATTTGTTTGTATTTAATTTAGTCAATTTTTAAAAAGATGTCTATCTTTAAAAATGAATTTGAAAGGTTGCATCCACATTCAAACTGAAATATTTTTCAATGTTATAAGCTAAAGGTTTACACTTTTAGCTTATAACATTGAAAAATATTTGACAGCAGTGTCACAGGCATTGGACAGTAAAGGATGAATTCCCATTGACCTCAAAATTGTCAACTCTTTATGTCCTGCATCAACATCGCAGCAGTGGTTAACACCAAACGACGAAAGGTTTATGAAACGAAAGAGTTTAAAGCAATCATGCACTGGCAATTCTAGAACTACATCTAATATCATATCCGCGTGAAAAAGAATGATTTATAAGAATTAATATTTTATTTAATTCAGTTAATTATTTTTGTCTCAACTAATCAAACGTGTCTAGTTGTTAGAAGAGCTCATGCAGGTGAGCAGATGTTGAATTACAATTATAAGAATAAATTAAAATCATATTCTGTTTGACTGGTTTAATTAATTATGTTGTTACACAAAATTTTGGAATTTCCATGAACAGAGTTTTTTCGCCCAAACTTTTCATCTGTCGAACATGTTACCACAGGATTGCTTCCCTGCAGGCTATGATTTCGTCGTCTTCAAATCTGATGTGATCAAATACTTGTCATAAACCGTCGTCATAAGTAATCAAATAGTGTCGATTTCATTCATCATTTTTAATCCTCATAATCTTTGTCATACTTAAACTGACAATCTATCTAACTCATTAACCCTTATTCTCACGTGGTTGTAAGCTTTGATAAGTGGTGACTCATTAGCATAAAAATTATATAAATGTATAAAGAAATACACAACGCATTAGAATAATAGCTCGAGCGACAAAGGATAACCTCTGTAAGGGTCTATTGGGAAACAAAGGTTGTGCATAAGCCCCAACCACACCTCTGCTGAACTGGCATTGCTTGAATTCAGTGGCAAGAAGTCCAAGTGATTATATTGTGTTAGAATAAACAAACTTTATAATTGACTCTGTGAAAATCAGTGTCTATCATAACTTGGTCAGAATCTGACTCCTATATAGGTAGAGAATTGCATCAGGAGTCAGGTACTTTCTGTAGCTATAGTTATTTTAAGTTGATACAAGTTAGACAAATGAACTTCTTTCAATAAGTGGATGTCTTTCTTTAAGTTTTCAGAAAGAACATACCTTTATAAATAGTAAAAATTATACTTATTTAAAATGAGAATGTCATCAGTTATTTTAACCAGCCAACATAAACAATGGGAATCCGCCGGGTGAAGAAAGTTCCAGAGAGAAGCATCCAAAGTTTTGGAGATATGGTATTAAACACCCAGCAATATGGTCCACCTTTTCCATCTATAACCCTCTGCCCAAGTCGAAATATCTAACCAAGCATATAATGTGTTTGACTTTTGACCTGTGAACGTTCAGAAATAAGTATACAGCTTTAGTTTTATGAAACAGATCCTGGATACAAAGTCGGTTGGATGGATCACCTGATGTCAAGATCAATGATATTTGATTCTTGAACACCTTTGAATCTCTTCCATCACTTTAGATCGGAAACTTTTAATGAGGCAAAGACTGACACTCACCTACTAGTGGAGCAGATCATCAGATCACCAATGTCTGCATGCACGACTGCAATTCATTTTAAATTTGATTTTGGTAAAAGATTATTTTTCCTCACCTACTAACACCAGCAGATGGGCATTTGTGTGTGTGTATATGATTTATCCTTATAAGACATCGGATGAGGTTAAGGTGAAGGGGGCGTCTGTTTGATGACTGTGATGCTTATATATTCTCCATTAATGACAGGGTGTGGAGAATCCAATGTAGAAGCCATAAATTTAAATGCCTTCCCCTCCCACTTGAAACCTAATTCCTGATCTCTGCCAATTCAGAACTATTTGGCCATTTGCCAAACTAATCTCAGTAATTATCGAAAAGAAGATAAAACGCCAACCAATCAACTAATCGTACTCCAAAAGTGCAGGTGTTTCTTCAGGTGAAAGAGTTTAAAAATGGGGATTAATCATCCCTAAATACCTGAAAGGATTCCTGTTTAATGCACTAAACAGGGAACTGAAGAATTAGAATCCATATAAATACACTAAGGCAATTTCCTGTTCGTAGATATGTTGTTACCCTGCACACCCTTTTAAAAGATAATAACACCCGATCGCCAAAGAGGCAATGCAAAAAGAGTTATTTTTTAAATGTCATTTAATGTCGCTGTTGAACGTAGAACTCGAACGAAAATACACTTTCTCGGCCTTCGAGCTAGGATCAAAGTGTAGTATATGTTCTGTCCAAAGATGGTACAATGATATTGTGGGATCTCTGTTCTCACCAGATGTCCAAAGAATGGAAATATGTCTCAAAAGCCTATAAGGGTTTTTAAGACAGCCCCCTATGAACAGATACATTCTTAAACTACATTAACCAGAGCACTTAGATAAATATATTTCAGCTTGAACAACGGTGTTACAATATCTTTTGGGTCTCCATTCGCACAGGACGTCCATAGAATTAAACTATTTTTAAGCACAACAGCAATATTTAACAAATGAAGGCTACCACTATGGAATGTCTACTGATCCCGCTAATATTTGATATTCTATTACGTTTTTATAGTGTCTTGTAAAACACACAACAAAATTAAATAAATAGAAATGATCAAACAACAAATGAAATGCGATTAACAGTTGTTGTAAACGTAACAAATATTTTTGTTTAGAGAAAAGAACACTGTCGGTGTTTTAGTGTTCGTGTGTGCGAATTGGCTTCCAGGAAGAGTTTGCTGTGGGAGATACGTACCTATTCGCATCCAGTCGGAGCCAGTGAGAACTTGCCACAGGAACCTTTGTCAGTCATAAAATTACTACACATTCTTGGTGTGCAAACAAACTTTAAGCCGTAGACCCTAGCTGCCGACATCTCGGCAAAACAACACAAGTCACATTCACACCTATCAGCTGTGTTCCAAAATCCATAATTGACACAGACTCAGGACCTCCACGTCCTGCAACGCATGAGGCAGTGAAAGTAAATGCATACTTTGACTGTTTTCATAACAAGAGATTTTACAGAGATGCTAGCCTGAAGCCAAACCACTAACATAAGTGGAGGAAGTCTCCGGTAGAGTTGGAAACCGATCACCACGGATTGAGATGTGGGTTTCCTTTAACTCTAGTGGTTTAAATCAATTCTCTGTTGTTATTTAATTTATTAATTTTCCCCCGTTTTTCCTTTTTTCCATAATGATCGGTTAAATAGATTTATGAATGAATCCTATAAATACAAATATATAAACATATACACACACCTAACTTTAGTGTTTGTATGGCTTTTGGTTCATATATGTTAATCCAATGAAGTTACAGCGTTCATAAGATAGTGCTCAATAAGAAGTAGAGCTGTATTTTAGTATAAAATTTTATTTATACAAACATTTTTGGCTACATATATGCATACATGTTTCAGCTGCGACTTTAATCAAAATCCAGCTTCCTCAGGTGGCAGTAAATATACTACAGTAGATGTAGTGTAGCCTGAGGAAGCTGGACTTTGAATAAAGTCGAAGCTGAAACATGTATGCACATGTGTAGCAACTTCAGTTAATTCTTCAATTATGAGTTTTGGTGCCAGAAATGCTTTTTATGAGGGATCAAGTAAAAGTCTATTTTTACTAACCTCTGGCCGAGTATCCCCCTCCCTCAAATTCATTTTTTAGTAAGACTCTTTAAGTGGAATCCATTCTCCTTGCTTGCTCTAAGTTTTTTCTCCTCTCTTTTTTTCATTTTTACCCCGTGTATTTCTATTTGTGCAACCGGATGATCGCCTTCGTGGTTGCACTACGATAAAAACAACAATAAAAAGACAAATTGTTGGTATACCTCAGTTGAGCTCTGGATGTGTGTGTGATATCGTCAGCGTAAAAAAGGCCCCCCCCCCTAAACCTTGTCCGTTAATAGCTGTCTCGTTGTGTCGGCCCCAAGCGATTGTCTTTGTCCAACGCCGAACTGTTGAATTTTGAACTCTCTTAGGACCTCCCCAAGCCGTCAACTGCCACAAACTCAAAACTGTCACAAAGTACCCTGACTCCTCAATATATCGACCTCGACCTGAAATCCTAAAATGCATGGTTTTTATCCTGGAGTGACTGCTAAGCGGAAAATGATTCGCCCTCTTAGCCACTCCCAGCCGACAATGCGGAAATTGATCACCAACTGTAAGACGTCCTCCTGTCTTGAGAGTTCAAAATATTTCGCCCCGCCCCTTGTCTTATTACTTATCTTACTTCCAGTTTTTCCTTTTTGTGAATCATTTCCTAACATTGTCCGGGTATCGGCTCTGGAGGAAGGTGCAGTCCATAGTATCACCTTTGTATCATTCTTTTTCTTTCCTTCTCTTATTTGCTCTGAACAGTTTCTTCGTTTTCTGAAATATACTAGGGGTGGGGCCGCCTGATTGGCTTAACGGATACTGTTATGATGGTGGTAACAGATAGAGTCATTATGACCAATCCAGAAGTAGTCTCTGGCAACCCATTACTTCTATACTTTCTGTAAATACATACTCTTGTTAACTCTACCTCATTGTTGTCTTATATATTTTCAACTCTTTAAGGTTACAACATGTATGCCTTTAGAATAAATATGTTTACGAATTTCTAGACTTGTACTCACTGATGACTGACGGAACGAGAACAATCTACTCTTAAAGCCACAGCTGATACCATTGTTAACTATGAAATCAGCTATGCCGAGTTCAAATTCTATCAGATCTATTAAAAATAATGTTGGGATAGGTATGACCCCACAATTTCCTTCCAGCTATGGATAAAATAGCAACTTGTGTTCATTTAATCGTATATATTTCGACATTCAGAACAGTTTGCATATCATTTCATAGTTTTCTTGAAAAGGTACAGCAGTGAGGACCAAACGTTCTTCAACCGGGTGTATTTTCTGAGACACCATTTTGCGCACTACCAAAGCTATGATCATGATCCCTGACTTGACATCCTGCTACTCTTCAGCTACGGTTGACCAGTGGTTTGGCACATCCGCCAAATACAGATACCATTTTGACAACGTTAGTTTTCGCAAGGGAGGTGTCATTGTCCTTTAACATACAATGCCTGGTATTCTCAAATGCTTAATTTTGGTGATCTAACGAGAACGCAATTATGCCGTATAAAAACCATGAAAGAACAAATAAACATCTCTCTATCTCCTTCTCCCCTACTATCTCTATCTGTTCTTCTTTCTCTCTCTCTATCTATCTCTCTCTCTCGTTCCTCTTTCTCACTCTCTCTTTTCCCCTCTCTCTCTTTTTTCCTCTGTTATTTTGTCTCTTTCTTTCGTTTCTCTCTCCTTCCTTTTCATCGATTGATCCACTTTTCCATAAGCAAGGCAACAGTTACTTTTGTTGCTTGCAGCATCCACAGTTTTTGCAAGAGAGATGTCATTGTCCTCCCCACATACAAGTGCCTAGTATTCCCAAAATGGTAAA
>OY744516.1:114614656-114720794 GCA_963556195.1 Sepiola atlantica | reverse complement strand
CTTTCTCTCTCTCTTTCTCTCTCTCTCTCTTTCTCTCTCTCTTTCTCTCTCTCTTTCTCTCTCTCTTTCTCTCTCTCTTTCTCTCTCTCTTTCTCTCTCTCTTTCTCTCTCTCTTTCTCTTTCTCTCTCTCTCTTTCTCTCTCTCTTTCTCTTTCTCTCTCTTTCTCACTCTCTTTCTCTTTCTCTCTCTCTTTCTCTTTCTCTTTCTTATTCTCTTTCTCTTTCTCTTTCTCACTCTCTTTCTCACTCTTTCTCTTTCTCACTCTCTTTCTCTTTCTCTTTCTGTTCTCTCTTGCATCTTCCTTTTCCCCTCTCTCTTTTCCCCTGTTCTTCTGTGTCTTTCTTTCCCTACTCTCTCTTTTTCTTTCACTCTCTCTCTGTTTTTCTTTCGCTCTCTCTCTCTGTTTTTCTTTCGCTCTCTCTCTCTCTTTTCATCGAATGATCAGCTTTTCCATAAACAAGACAACAGTTACCCCTCGTATCGCTTGTGGTGTCCACAGTCGGATTCCATTATTCATGAACCAACTTAATTTCTCCATGATTGCATCCAGTTTTTAAAATGTACTTCTTGCATTTCTACAGCCCCCTCTACCTCGTGGTCAATGTATGCAACCAACTGTCCAGTAGCCTTACAGAAACACATCCGGCAAGAATTGAATATAAGAATCACGGAAACTGAATATTACTTACTCATTATGGAAAAAAAAGTTGTTTTGATCCTTCATTTGGTTAAACTAACTTCCCCCCTACACACACACATTAGCTCTACCCATCAGACTTTGATTCTGTAGCCTATTCACATGATCTGCCAAATGCAATTCATTTTTGATGAAGATTTCATACAGGTGAAGAAGTGTAATAATATTTAGATGCTAGTGTGTTAAAAATAAGGTTAAAATGGGAAATTTCCATGTAAGCTTAGAATTAAGTAGTGGAATTTTCCATTAGAAGTCGAGTGAGAACTACATGTACCAGCAGTTACGCCACGGATAGTGTGACGTGGAGAATGAGAAAAAAACATTAGCACTGTTTATGGTTCGTTGGTGCATGTGGATTGATAAGTAGTTTGTTACACTGTTCAGCACTTGCACATTACTTGATCTATTGATCTGTGTATCTCCTTGTTACACTGTCCAGTAAAAGATCAGTTAGTATTTGCTATATTACGTTATAACCTGAATCAAATCATTAACTGTTTGATACAAATGTCGTGTGTAAAGGTGGACAACACAGCTTGTCTGTTTGGCTCCCGTCTGCACAAGAGTTGCTTCCTTTGGTATAAAGAGAAAGACAGCTTTTTTTTTGTTATTTCAGTTAAATTCATTTACAAATGAACAAACGGATCCTGGACCTGCACCGATATTGTTACACTAACTCTTTCTTCCTCTCCACAAGTCTTCCTGTCTGTCAGACTCTCTTCTCTGTCCAAAAGGTATCCTGTTAAATAAGCTACTCGTGGGTCTCCCAATATCTAACACAGCTAATCAGTAGATGCTATAAGAACAGATACTTTCGCTGGCTGAGCATCATGTGTTTTACTTGCTCACTGTATGTTTACGGTTTCATTGCTTATTAGCACTGCTCATTGTTAGTTGGTGCTAGTGCTTTAATAAGCAGTTTGTTGTACTGTCAATCACTCGTTCATTACTCGATCTGTTCGGTTCCTGTCGGCTCAAGAGTTGCTTCCCTTGGTATAAAAAGCAAGACCGCTTTTTTTTTGTTATAAAACGAATGGTTTTCATTTTCAATTCACTAAATGAACCCCCTTGTTTGTCATGGGGAAATAACTCATTTTACTATGGGATGCAATAAGTTAATAAAGTTCTCAAATAAGTTTCTTTCTGATAATTTTATTTGATTCTAGTAGTAAATAACGTTGTTTCCCTTTTTTAAATGACAAATCGCTTATATGGGATGCAACTTGTATCTACACTTTTGCACCCTCGTCAATAACGGAATAGATGCAAACCTTGGACATGCAGCAGCTTCAATACAGGACGGCAAGCAATGAAAATACACCAGTATTCTAAAAAGATTTGTAGTATTAGTAGTAGATGTGGAATTTGGAAAAAGAGGGTGAGAACGAAAGAGATAGTTAAGAAAAAAAATAATAGAATATTAGATGAAATAACATTCCGTAGCGACTTAGCATGTTTTTGTGTATGTGTTTTTATTTTTTTGTAAACGAATTTAAAGAACAGTTTCCCTTTTAAAACGGCAAATCGCTAATATGGGATGTGACTTGTGTCGACACATTTGCAGAATTGGCGACAAACCCAGGACATGTTTCAGCATCAGTAAAGAGCCAGCAGAAGGGCCGATGAAACTTCTTGACTTTCCTAATATAATCTTTTTAAATTTCATGAACTTCTAAATTTGGTGGCTGAAAAAGATTTTCATGAACTTTTAAATTTGGTGGTTGAAAATGGTTTCATCCAGAAAAAGCACATGTTTTACTTGCTAACTTTTGCATAACAGACTGAAAATATGCACACACACACACACACATATATATATATATTAATGCCTACTGGAGAAGACTTGAATGCCTACTAGACACCACCCTCGGATGCCTTTGGTCTCTTTGTACAGGGGTTTGTCAGAGACCCTGACATGAGGATACTTCCAATTTGAAGTAACCCCTGACTAAATACTAAAAGAATGTGTGCTGTCTCCTTAAACCATCCAGCACGTCTCCTGGGTTGAGGACGGAGCCCCCCCCCCCCGCCTCTATTAATAGAGGGCAGCTTTGAATAACAAATTAGAAGCCGTTGACAATGAGGAACTGATACAAAATATGTATAAAAACAAAAGTAAATACTGGCAGGGCGGCACCCAGGATCAAAGGGGCCGTTAACTCGTTCATACACCAGGTGGTAAGATGTAAGTAATGGTGTAAACTTTCCTGCCTCTGGAAGTGGCGCTCCAGCCATGACAGATACCGACCAGGGTCAGCCACCAGGCTTTGAGTAAAAAGGTCTTGGCCCTCTATCTCCATCATCAACAACAAAAAAAGAAACATAAGAGGCTTAAAAGCCCAACCATAGTCTGTTGCACAAAAGAAGGTGCTACTGTTTTGCTACCACTACTCAAAGTTTGAAAAGTGGAGCAAGACATCAAATGGAATCCTGGCATAAAAGATCAAATAATCTACCCTCCCTGAAGAGAAAAAAATACACCGGTTGCCCAAATACGATCGGAGATGAATCAGGTAACATATGCTGCAGGACTATACATTGTCAGGAAAACACTCCCTCAATTCCAAAAGCAATGGGAGTCCAGAGCACAAAACATAACACCACCTTGGAAACTGAAGTTCCAAAAATAAATAAACCTTTACAAGAAGGAATTGTCTCAGATCAAACAATTCCTAGCCGCCCATACAGTGCACGGGCGGCTGAAGTACACCATCTGCAAGTTCAGTTTTAAATATAAGATAAATTTAGAGGAAATTAAAAACATAGCGAAGGAACTTGAAGGCAAGATTCCAGCACTTGCTAAAAGAATCCAAACAAAGGACAACAAGCACAAGGCGCAAGTGGAAAACAAACGGTTTAAAAATAAGGCAAGACAGTTTTATCGAAATTTAATAAGAAAAAATCACCGAAAAAGCAAGAGCTAGAAGACTACTGGTTTGAGAATGAGGTACCATGTAATCAAGAGGCCAAGTGGATCTTAGATATAGCTCGAAGTAATGAAAGCAAGCCAGAGATAACGTCTGGAATGATAAAATGAAAGTTGGATCAATTTCAGAATCACAAAAACCTGGCAAGATACCCAATTTCTGGCTGAAGAAACTAACAGTACTTTATAGCTATTGTAGTTGTTTCTTCACCAGACTGTTGAGGGGTGAGGAGGCCAAACCAGCATGGCTAGTAAAAGATGAAACAACCATACTCAAAACGAGTGAGTCACAACACCCTACTAAATACAAACCGAGCTGCTGTCTCACTACAACCTACAAACTCTTCACTGGCCTGGTTGCAGACAGCATCTATGAACACCTCTCTTCTGGAGCATACCTGGGATAAGAACAAGCAGGGTGCAGGAGGAAGTGTTTAGGCACCAAGGACCAGTTGTTGATTAATAAGACAATCCTTGAGGACTGTGGAAAGAGGCAGAGAAACCTAAGTATGGCTTGGATCGATTACCAAAAGGCATATGATAGTGTGCCCCACACATGGCTTCTACGGTGCCTTGCATTATATAAGATCCATCTGATCATCAAGAAAGCCATGGCTGTACATATAAATATGGGTCAAACAACCATGACATTAAGCCACACTTATGGAACCATAAAAATCCCTGACGTCAAGATCCAGAGAGAAAACTTCCAAGGAGATAGCTTATCTCCTCTACTCTTTTGCCTGGCGATTGATCCACTAAGTAAATTACTGAACAAAAGCCGGAGTGCCTACAACTGAGCCATGGCCGCAAACAAGACCCAAACAAAAAAATCAACCACCTGCTCTTCATTGATGACCTCAAGCTGTATGCCAGTTCAGATGCTGACTTAAGCCGACTCTTGCAGGTTGTCCATACCTTCCCCAAAGCTATTGGAATGAAGTTGGGCCTGGACAAATGTGCTAAATGCTCCCTCATGGCTGGGAAAGAAGATCCAAACGGAAAACATACAGCTTGATAAAGATACTAACATCAAAGACCTTTTAAGAGCAGTAACAATACCCTGGCATAGAAGAAAACGATTCAATTCAACATGCCAAGATGAGAGAATAAATGGGCAGAGAATATGTATGCCGTGTTCAAAAAATTTGCAAAACACAGGTCACAAACAAAAACAAAGTAACTGCCATTAACCAACTAGCTATGCAAGTGATAACATAGAACTTTGGCATTATTGATTGGCCACAAAAAGACATTAACAGACTAGACATTAAAACGAGGAAAATGTTTAAACTGTACAGAGTAATGTACAGAAACCAGTGTCTACCAAGGCTGTATCTGCCGAGAAGAGCAGGAGGTATGTCTCTCAGAAATTGACAATCAACATCGGGTCACTATTGTGAGCATCGACCAATATCTGATGAGCTCCCAGAACCCAAACCTTATGATGGTAAGCCAACATCAAAAGAACAGAGCAAGTAGAACTTCTATCACAAAACTGGCCAAACATTTTGGACAGGACTGTCTTACAAATGAGGCAAAATTGAAAATAAGCCTGCCACAGAAATAGCCCAGAAGAGCTGCCAGAAACCTGGAAGAATGGGCCAATCAACAACATGCTAAATATTTTCGGAATGAATATATAAATAAGGAAGGCTCTGTAGACTGGATGAAAAGAAGATTGCTCCACTATGATCAGGAGAGAATGATATGACGGCTGAAGATCAAGGCTTGATGACCTATGCCTTTAAAAAGATGAGTGGTCTCAGCAAGGACAACAAATGCAGGTTCTGCCACAAAGAAGTGGAGAGTGTGAGCCACCTGACAGCCAGTTGTAAGGTTTTGCTGGGTGATGGCTACTATACAAGGCAACACAACGAAGTGTGCAAATATCTTCACTAGACCATCTGTCAAAAGTTGAATATCCAGTGTAGTAGCAAGTCCTGAGATCATATACAGCTAAAAAACGAAGCAGTTAAACCTGAAATATTGATATGGGACAAAAGGGAGGAAGTAGTAACCCTAGTTGAAGTCAGTGTCCCTAATGATGTTGGCTTAAACAGAGCTGAAAGGGAAAAGATAACGAAGAACCAAGGTCTTATATACGACATGAAAAGAAACTGGAATCTTAGGAAGATCTCTATCATTCCGGTAATTATAGGAGCAACTAATGAAAAAGAATTTAAAGACTACCTAGCAAATATATCCGGTGAACCAAGTGCAAGAGAGATACAAAAAAATTGCACTAAAAGGGACGGTTAGAATCTTAAAAAGATCTCTCGGCTTGAATGTCTGAAATAGTGGGTGAATGTCTAGCATCCGGTAGGATGCCTCATCCCCAGCAAAAACAAAAAGATAAAATTAAAAATATATATATTACAATAAATGCACATTGGTCTATATTATATAGTGGAAGATATGTGTGTAAGTTTGTTTAAATGAGAATGTCATATAGAATGTCTGGGTTTTTATAGGAATAAAGTAATAAGCAAAAAACAAACTAGTTAGAATTGGAAAAATTAACGCAAAAACATGTTTATATTCTTTCGATATTTCGTTTCAGTTATGAAATATCGTTTGATAGAATGAAATATCTATTTTGCAGAAACTAGTTCAAATATAAAAAGATCGGTAGAGAATGAGTGAAGATGAGTTCTGAAGAGGTTGGGTAAAAAGAAATGGTATGTGTTAGCTGGTAGTGAACGTTTGGTGGCGGGGGTAGGGATGTTGAAACATGATTGATTGAAGCCTAAAAATTGAGTGAAAGAGAACGGTGCAAAGAAAAGGTAGAAGAGAAAAACGGAAGAGAAAGGGGGAAACATAGCAGCATGGGGAAGGACTGTGTATGCTAGTAGTAATATAAAGTAAATTCGTATGTTTATTTACCTCTTCAGGAGGTTAGGCACAAGGCCAGTTTTATCTTACTCCCACAAGTAAGATGTGACCCAAGGTCGGGGCTGGAAAATGGGACTTGAAAAGTCAGCGTCCGAGAAGGTGAGAACTCTGGCGATTAAAAATTGTCTGGGCAGCCCTGTCGGCATTCCCCGGTAGGGGCGCCTCAGGCAGTAAGCAATAAACTTACTCCTCCCCAAAGAGGGGAGGCAAAGCCTGGGAGGGTGGACCTCCTAGAACTGCACAGGACAAACCCACAGACCGGCTGAATCAAGCCCCGAAGGACAAGACGACACCGGTCTATAGGGTGCAGTATCCATCGGAACAGATACTACACTTTCTTCCTATTTTGTACCATGTACTTGATTCTGTTGTCGGCATTTTTGCAGGAGGGACCACACAATGGTTGCCAACATCTCTGAGTGAAAGTGGTACTAGATTCGAACTTGGCACACCAAGGTCGTCAGTCCGTGCCGTTATCCGTTTAACCACTGTCACTTCCGAGTAGTGGAAGATAAGAATATAATGTAGAAGAGAGAAAAGTAATTGTATGGTAAGTTAACAGATGATGGAATTCAGAGTGTGTATAAATTGAATACGTTTGTTGTTGTTTAATGTGGAATCATCGTCAACATCATCTTTGGATTACATATCATCATCATCATCATCATCATCATCATAATGTAGAAGAATACATCGAATCATCATCATCGGTTTACCGTCCATTTTACATGTTGGCATTTGTTGGACTTCTTTTACAAATTAATTTTCAAATTTACTTATCTCTAATCACGTCTTTTTTCTTGCAAATACATTCTTATCATTTACTCCTGTTTTCTTTGGCCATGCCTTGTGAACTGAATCTGCTACTTCAATTGTTCTACATCAATTAACCTAAGAACTATAATTCATTCTTTCAATGTGGCTATACAATCGAGGTCTTCTGTTTTGCACACATTTTCCTATACTGTTCAGATTTAATCTTCCTCTGGAGTCATCAGATCAAAACCTGACTTTAAAACTAACATTACACATCCATCGAATCATTCTTATAGCATTTCTCTCCATGCGACATATGTTCTCAACCCTCACTGACCAGGTTTCACTCTCTTACATCATCACCCTGCGTACACATGCTTGACCCCTTTTTGTCCCCTTTTCATGAAACTACATTAAACAAAATATAGTGCATATTACATGCCCTTGTGCCTAACAGCCGTGTTCCAAAATTCGTAATAATCGGTTAATTAGATTAGCAGTGAATCCTATACATAGAAATATATAAAAATATATGCATTCCAAACTTTACATAAATGGAGATATTCCTATAACTTTCACTAATATTGTCTTTCCTGATGAATAATAGAAATTGCCTTTTTCTTTGTTTCAATCTTCTTCAACCTTTTACCAAAACCGTTCACGGTTTATTGTCTACAAATTCCATTAATTTCTGTTCTTTGATACTTTCGTCCAACTTTTATTCCAAATGATTTTGACTTCGTAATTCTTGGCAAAGACAAAAAATAGATGATATATCGTTCCAAATGGGGACAAAGGGCTTCCTGGCATTTCCAAATAACAAATGCAAGAGTCTTGGCATATCATTCCATGTAACCTTTGATTACTTTAACTGCAGGTTCCTTTCTCTTCTCCATATGCTATCATGGTAAGCATAATCAATTATGGGATACCTTACATGGAAATAAATACGTTTACTGAAGATCAGAGTATCTATAGTCATATATGCAAATATTTGTGTGTGTGTTTGTGTAATATATATATATATATATGTACTAGAAAAATAATCGTCTCAGAAGGAGTAAGATTAACACAAATTAGAGTTTGGCACCATTTTTATGTCGCCATACGAAGATTTTAATCATCATATAATGATACTAAACCTTATTTTTAGAATTCTTATCTCAATTTTCATCAAAATGCATTACATAATTTTCATTCTAGAAAATGTCTAAAAGTTAAGGCTTCAGAAGAAATTGAAATTCAAGAAATTTTGAATAAAACTTAAGGAAATAAAATTTTAAAATATAGGAAGTGATCAATATGCAGTGTTTCCCCATACTATATATATATATATATATATATATAATCCTGATGATATTTTGTTCATAGTAGTTGGCTATTTAATTCTGTGAATCCTTACTGTATTTTTTGTGTAATATTGCCCAACAACAAATATACTTAGTATAATGTGTTATTCATACAAACATTCCGGGTACATGTCTGCTAATATGTAGCCAAACTGTTTGCATAAATAAGAAATTATATTAACTAACTATATATATATATATATATATATAATGTATATATATATAATTAGTATTTCATGTATCCACATGAAATTTTATAAGGAGATATAATTTTTTATGTATCAATTTTCAGTATTTACATCAACAGTGCTCGATACGTAAGTAGAGCTAGGTAGTAAGATAAATTCACCCATTATATTGACACAACAAAGGAAACAGGATATAGGCCAATCTATAGAAAACAGTACAATAGAACAGGATATAGAAAGTAACACCAACAAGACCTTTGTTCATGGGAAGCCCAACGATTGGCTGAGAGAACAACAAAGACTCTGATTGGTTAACTAGCTAGCCGTGTATATAAAAACACCCGACAAAAATAACTACATGCATTTTAGCCTGAAGATTCCCCCGGGGATGAAACGCGGAAGCCTCTGTGTAGCTTTATTGCCATAAATATATTTTCATAGCTTATTATATATATATATATATATATATATTACATTAAATTGGGAGAGTTCTTATGTTGTTTTAAACATCTTTTTAAGAATTTAATAATAATAAATGAAGTTAAAAGCCTTGAAAGCATGTTTAGATGCGATATTTATTAATAAAAATCAAATCAGAACAGATTTTATTTTCATTTTTACTTTTGTCCTCTGACTAATCATTCTGCTAGTATACTTAGCTTCATCATATGAACTCTCCCAATGTAATACATGACCGCAAGCATGCACGTCACTTCATATTTTTTTTTAAAAAGTGGGGAATCCGTTAATAACACCATGTCGATTTTTCATCCTGACAGATAACTACCAACAGCAACGGAATTGTTACAATCTCATACTCTGATGAAGCTAGGTATACTAGCGAAATGATTAAAGTAAAATTGAATTTTAAAAATTTGTTCTGATTTTATTTTTATTAATAAATATCGCATCTAAACATGCTTTCAAGGCTTTTAGCCTCATTTATTATCTCTCTCTCTCTCTCTCTCTCTCTCTATATATATATATATATATATATATATATATATATATATATATATATACTAGAAGCATACCAGTCCCAAGAGAGTTAAAATTAATTTCCAGAGGAAGTTTTGCACCTTATGTCTGGAATCCTTTTTCTCATTTTGATCAAAATTCATTACATGATTTTCATTATAAAAAATGGCTAAGATTTAATGCTGTAGTTTTGGGGTCTTCAAAAAAGTGAACTATGAGTAATCTTGTTTAATTGGTTTAATTTATGTTTAATGACTTGGGATCAAATTAATGGAAATCTGAAATATTTGAATTTTAAATATTATGCCTCTTGAAACCTCTTTACAATACTCCAAATAAAATATGAAGAATATTTATTTTTTTGCTTAAAACTAAATTAAACCAAATATAGCCTACACTACCTGTCCTTGCTCCGAGAAGTGATGTTACACAATCCATAATTAACGGTTAATTGGTTTAAGAGTAGATCCTCTCTCTCTCTCTCTCTCTCTCTCTCTCTCTCTCTCTCTCTATATATATATATATATATATATATATATATATATATATATATATATATATATGAAAAATATTTGTTGTTTATTATCTACGGACGTATACGTTTCGTCTCTTTTCAATCAAGACTCTTCAGCGTAGAAGTATGACTATTCACTACCGGTCACTCGGTTCGAAACCCTGGACTATAAGTATTTTTCAACTTCAATCCCACGTCTTAAACCTCGCGGCCAATATTTGAACAGCTGATAAACTGTGGTAGTTTAAATACATTTATAAGCGGCGATGGCGACACAGGCATTCTACTTATATTAAGGAATGATGCATTATAAAGCAAATGACGTCACGCTGTATTTGCACTACTACTAAAGTGCTCTACTAATTATTAAGGAGCGACAAATATGAAAAATATTTGTTGTTTATAATCTACGGACGTATACACAAACATTGTTAAAAATAACAGAATTCGTCTGTTTAATATACCTTTATTTTTTTTAAATTTCTGATAGTCTTTTTTGTATTAAAATCAAAAAAATGAATGAATGTTTCACAGGTTTCACGAACGTTTTCGATTTTTTGTCGAATTATTCTCAGGTGTCAAAAGCAAATGAACAAAAAAGCTGGAGAAAGAGAATTTTTAAAAGACGGCGGAGAAATGTGCATAGAACGTTTTTTTCGCATTGTTTCAGGAAAACGTTCGTGAAACCTGTTAAACCTATGGAACATTTATTAATTTTTTTGATTTTAATACAAAAAAGACAATCAGAAAAATAGAAAAAATAAAAAAGGTATAATTAAACAAGCGAATAATGTTATTTCTAACAATGTTGGCATAAATGAGAAAATGCTGCCTAAATACACAATATATATATATATATATATAATTATTAATGACAATATATGAATTAGCATATATTATCAGTTCCTTTTACTTCGTAGTCTCCTTAAAAGATTCAGCTTTGTGAATTTTTTCTGATTTTGTAGTGTTTCAGAGACGACATTGACATGAAAATGTTGTTTGGCACAAGACAAATGAAACGGACTGTAAAAAATGTATCTCACAGAAATGTTATGTGTTTTTGAAATGTGAAAAAATAAAAATAATAAAATAAAACCATTGTTATTGGAATATAATATGAACTGATATATATATATATATATATATATATATTAGTGTTATAATGGAATAATTCCAGGAAGAAATCCGGGTAAGAGAGCTCAATGTGGTAAACAGAGCAGGAATACCGTAAAATATAATAACACGAAATTACATGATTGTCGATGCAATAATTTATTTCAACTAATAAATATTTGAAATAATTATTGCATCGACAATCATGTAATTTCGTGTTATTATATTTTACGGTATATATATATATATATATATATATATATACATATCTAACTTCATATATAGAGGAGTGGTGTCCTCTTTCACATCTCTGAGTAGTAGCCAAAAAAAAGGAGCCTTCAGATTTCCCTCGACTATGGTCGACCCATTTATTTTATTTATTAGATATTATTTAAAGGCAACAAATATATTTTGGCTTGTATTCTTCAAGTGGAGCAGAAAAAAAATACTGCTTTTAAATTCTATGAAAGGGGACCAATTCTAAGTCTTCAGAAATTTCTAATTCTTCATAACTAAAGAGGCTAGAACTTTTCTCTGACAGAATGACAAAACTTGTTCCACCAAAGAATACAATTCTTCCCCATTATCTTTATCCGGTCTAACTGACATGGAACTAAAAAATGGCAACCAAATGGATTAGTCTGTAAGTGGAATCGCTAAAGTTGGACATTTCTTCTGGGAAAAAGTTCTTAATTGCCGAGCGACCATTTTTGGCTTTTGTACGAAAGTAAGCAATGTCACAGGGTCACTGATTTCTTTGACTTTGAAGAATACAGCTTTGCTTTTATGATTACAATCGAAGACGAAAGACGGCTTTCTTTCCGTCGATATTGGCCAATTTTCTCTTCTATTTTTAACTTTCTTTCTTTGGAATTCTTGCTTTTTCATTCCAAGACAATTTCACTAGGGAAGAATTTTTAACATCATTTTTGTTGAGTTCGATATTTTCATGTGATTTAGCCTAACATTGGTTGAGTTCAAAATGGTACTCAGTGTCATTCTTTGAATAAGCACAATTCAATTCAACAGTTGCCATGTAGAAAACGTGGGGCAGCAGAAATTTATACAGAAGAAGATACCTAGCACCTGTCCGATTACGTCTAAAATTACTGCATCATTGGTGCACTTACTACATCTCTTGGAAATCGATTCCAAATTCCAAATATCCTGATCGAGAAAACTGCCCTGATCTGGTGCAATCAAAATTTGGCAAAACAGATTCTGGTAATGCCCGCACCTACCATTTTCTTGTATCATTTATTAATAAAACCACTGATAACCTGATTGCATTTATTATATTACTATATACTTATAACTACACCAATTATTACTGCGTCATATACAATACCGTCCAAAATTTACGGAACAAAAATTAAATCTTCCTAATCTCAAATAAATTATATTTTAATATGTAGTGAAATTTTCACAAATATGTTAATTATGTAGTTAGACTTTTACCGAGATTTTCAGATGAATTAAAATAATATTATTAAAGTAATCCACCATTTTGCATATTTAGGGTGTCCAAAATTAAGGAACATTAAGGAAAAATAATTGTTTAAAGTTTAAAACAGTAGGGTTTTTTTTGTATAAAAGGATGAAAATAAATATTCTTAACTTTAATTATCATCACTGCTGCAAGTCATGCAATATCAATCATGTCAAAAAGAAATAAAACTGATTTAAGCAACAAAGCAAACATCGTCAAATTAAGAAAGGGAAAGTTGACAATAGAAGAAATCGGAAAACGTTCAAAAAGTGTTGTAAGCCGAGTTCTCAAACTCTATACAGAAACTGGACGGTTAAGTAACACAAAGAAACCTGGTAGACCAAGAAAGACAACAGCAAAAGAGGACAGTTATACAACGCCTAGTGTTAAAAGACCGTTTCCTTACAGCTGGCAAAATTTCTAACCAAATGGAAGGTGTCACGAATGTTTAACGACAAACTGTGTCCAGAAGGTTGCACGAAATAGGTCTTTTTTAAGATCTCCTCGAAAAAAGCCGATAATAAGTAAGAAAAACAAGCAGCTAGATTGGCATTCGCAAAAAAGCATGTAATATGGTCAGAAGAAAATTGGAAAATAGTTTATTTCAGTGACGGATCGAAATTCAATGTATTTGGCAGTGATGGAAAACAATTTGTAAGAAGAAGAAAAGGCGAAAGTTTGGATTCTAACTGCATCCAAAAAACTGTTAAATTTGGTGGAGGTAGCGTGGTTTTCAGCATGATATCATGACAGGGTACTTCATCACTTGTACGCTTAAATACTAGAGTAAATGCCACTGTATACAAGCATGTTTTAGAACAGTATGTTTTGCCAGTGTTGCACAATTCTGGTATCGAAAAGCCTGTTTTTATGCAGGATAATGCTACTTGCCATAAGGCAAAGCTGGTTATGAATTATCTGGCTGATCAAGAAGTAGAAGTAATGGACTGGCCTGTTCAGAGTCCTGTCATGAACCGAATAGAAAACTTATGGAAGACTCTAGGACAGAATGTTATGGCAAAAAATCCGGAAAACATCGAAGACTTGTGGCTGAAACTGAAAGATGAATGGCCCAATGTCAAGATTTAGTGAAAACCTGCAGTCGTAGATGCGCAGCAGTTATTGAAAACAAAGGTGGAAGTACCAAATATTAAATCTCTTTCTCCTTTTTAAATGTGATTTAGTTAAAAATGATATTTTGTTCCTTAATTTTGGACACTTGAAATCTGTAGAATGGTGGATAACTTTAAAAATATTATTTTAATTCATCTGAAAATCTCGGTAAAAGTCCAACTACATAATGTGTATAATCAGTGAAATTTTCACAAAAATTAATATATAATTTTGTTTAGATTCAGAAGATTTAATTTTTGTTCCTTAATTTTGGACTGTACTGTAAGGAAATATCACCAGAATTAGAAATATAATTTAACCCAGAGAGAGGGGGAGAAATCTCGAATGATTTGGGATTTTATCTTTTTATTTTTTAATATTTAACTGGTTTTGCAAAATCACGCTTAACAAACGACTCAACATCGCGCATTGTGTTTATTATATATATATATATTGATAATGGAGTTTATGTATCTTTCTGTCTGTCTGAAGCCGAAACTCCATCAGAGTAGTATGAGTATTTAATAAGTCCGCCAGCTTCATTATATATTATGAAAAAAACCGCCGTAAACACTATGCGCGTTTCTCAATTTACATAATCAATTGCTTTTGAACTTCTAATAAATTAGTATTCGCAAATATACACTCATCATTGTTTTCTTCCGATATCCACATGTATTTACGCTATTTTGCTCGCTAATAATCTTACTTATAAATTATTTCTTTTATTTATATATATATACATATATTAACTACGTAACGCATTTCATGTAACTATGACAAAACTGATTAAACAGCCAGGGTTAATCCATTGAATTGCTTCCCTCCCTCTGTTAATTGAGTATGGACGCAAGATGGCACGTTTGTAAACAAAACGCTGCCATTCACCGTGCTACTTTTTATTAAAACGTTCTGAGTTTGTGTATTTTCTTAATCTTATTAGCCATTATGTGTTAAAACACAAATTCACCGAATCAAATTGTTTAATTAAAATAATCATTGATTTCAAAATTACTATTTAAAAACACGCACACAATTATAACGAATTTAGTTAAGGTAAACGTTTTCTTTCTGAGAATTAAAAAAAACTATTCGTGTTTACAGTATTTGATTTTTTAATACTTTCATATCCAATATTATCATTTTTTCACGACCTCAACTGAATTTATGATTACACCTTATACGCTATTAAGCTTTTATTTACAAACTGTTTTTATTATTTCATGTTTTATTTATTAAAAAAAAAGGATGTTTTTTTTTTTACTGTCAACAAAAAAACTAACGCATTGTACTGGAAACTGTACAACTGATTTTAGAATCAAATTGTTTAATTAAAAAAGGTCATTAAACAAACACACACACATCGTGTCCACTGTATTTGATTTTTTTGGTGCTTTTTCACTTTAGGACCCACACTAACTTTGACCCCGTCTTTAGGATTAGGGTCAAGGTCAAAGTGGAGGTTAGAGTTAGGGTTAGGTTTTTTTTTTCCTTTTTAATTAAAAATATTTATATGTATGGGGGGAGAATAAAAAAAATTGGAGGAAGGCGGTCAAAAAATTTTTTTTTTTCTTAACTAAAAATATTTCTATTTATGGGGGAGGGTAAACCAAAAATCGGGGTAGGGTCAAATTTCTTTTTTTCTTTATTTTCAACTAAAAATATTCTTGGTCATAAACGAAGAAAATCAATGTCTAACCACTTAAGAAATATAACTGGGGCTCCATCGGTTTACGCCTGAGCGTTCATTTCTGACGCGGCAGCCTAGCAAAAATATGCAACCGGAGGGAGCATATATTTGCTAGTATATATATATATATATATATATATATATATATATATGACATGTATTAATAGAATATGAAGTTGGTATTTATTAGTATTCAATCCAATAGTGCTCAATAATATTTTGTAGTGCTACATAATAATAAAATCATTTAAAAATTGTTATACAGTTGTATTAGTTGGTATATTGATAGTGTTCAATATCGCTTATTAAACAAGGACAGTCAGATTTTGCTTACTTGTGTTTTTTTCGTGTGTTTGTAGTGTGTTATACACCTTGTTTGGCTTTGGTATTATTTATAGCATGATTTCTATACAACTATAGCCAAGTTTAAGCGTGTTCCTGTTATATATATGAGAGTATGGGATAAGCATAAATAGATACAAAGAAACACAAAGAGACACACATAAACAGTTAGGGAGAGAAAGGGCCATGAAAAAAAAATCTCTCTCTCTCTCTTTATACATACATCTGTCTGTCTGTCTGTCTGTCACTCTCTCTCATATATATATATATATATATATATATATATATATATATATATATAATCAATAGTGTTATTCACACAGCATTCAGCATAAAGATTCCAGAGTTCGGAGGTTACATCGGCCGAAACGTTGTTGTGAAAATAATACCCAAGATAGAAAACAATAGTCCGAATAATATAAATAATAAAAATTAGCAATCTTCATCTCAAAAATGTTAAACAATCAAATATATTTTTAAAAGATTATTAAACTATAAAAAATAAAATCCATTTTACAATGAAAACATTGAATCCAATATTTTTACTTGTTACAAATGAATTCATATATTTTCAAAACTGTTCTTTTTCTATGGAGTCTATTAGAGTTATAAATGGCAAACTTGAAATATTTATCTACCATAAAATCTGAAGCCTTTTCTGTTTATTGCTTTCACAAATCAAAAAGGCCGATAAATGCCAGATCCTAACAAATCGGAATGGATTTTAGGTCAAAAATCAATTTTATTAGAAACCCAAAATCCATTTGCAAAATTCTATTAAAATAAACAGGAGCATAAGTCAATCATAAGACGGCATACTTCCATCTGACAATATACGGATACGCCAAAATCTTATCTGGGGCTTACTTTTCCATATTTTGTCAAGAATTCCCGAAGTTTTGCCACAGAAACATTGATAACTAAAACAACTATTTATCTGATCGGCTGAAATTTTGCATGGGTTACCAAAGAGCAACAGATCCATACATCAAATTTTGACAAATCGGAAGATGAAATTCTGTCAAAATTTCGACTGTGACCTAATTTTATCCATCAAGGTCATGTCAAGATCAATACTATATACGATGGGAGACTTCATTGGCTACAATATGGACCAAATAGTGAGTGTCTACGATGAAAAGAACAGAAGTTATTGCCACAAGTGTGACTTTCACCTCATTTGTGACCTTGACTTTTGATTTTACTATCTCAAAATTAAATCAGTTCTAAGTAGACTATGACCGATATTTTGACAATTGGTCAAGCGATGTGGACGCTAGGCTTTACACAAACAAACAAACAAACGAACCAACAAACAAACAAACTCGACTGATAACATAACCTCTTTGGCAGAGGTAACAGTTTACATTATTCGGACTACTGTTCTCATCTATTTTGAATGTGAAACATAAAAAAAAACAAGAACAGAAATTCTTAATGTGTCGATTCGATCAACTCTTTTAGTGATGAAAACGGTGCTGTGTCAAACTACAATGTTTATTAGAATTTTTGAGATAAGGATTGATAATTTGGATTTTTCAGACTACTATTGAGAACATCCACGATAAGAACAGTAGTCTGAATAATCCAAATAAAATGTGTAGTTTTATCTCCTTTTCTGAAGTTATATGAAGATTCTCTAATCGGCTATGGATTGTGGTCTGTACAAGTACCTGTTGTGGAGAGATAAACACTGCTCAGGGTCAAAATGAACAAGTCCGAAATGACTATAAATAGTATCATCATCATTATCGGTTTAAAGTCTACTTTACATGCTTTCAGAAATCGACTTTCAAACTAACTTATCTCTGGCCAGGTCTTTATGTATCCCTCTTTTTGTCAAGTCTATCATTATTTACTTCCTCCCATGTTTTCTCTCCATGTAAATAGGTACATTCAGAAATAAAATAAAAAAAATAGTTAATTTACAGCATTGAATTCTGAGTATATTTATTATTGCTTAACTGACGGATTACAGTACAATAGTTTGTCAATAAGGAATGTTGTATTGACTTATGCAGTATTAACAAAATTATAAACAAAGACGCAAAAATTAGAAAATGGAGTACTTTAAAAATTTTGTTAGACTTTTTAAACCAACAAGAAAAAAAAAAGCGTCAATACATTGAAAGACTAGAAAAACAAGACATGAAAAGACTTGAAAGAACAAAAACTTGAAATATTACTTTACTACACAAAAAGCATGACATAAAATTAAAACTGTGGTTACCTAGGATTGTTATTTCATGAAATCCCAAATATTTCATTGCATTGTGGGAGGTATAAGATAATTGATTATCCGCCCACGTTGTGTAGAGAAAAAGACAGCGGTCTACTCACTTTGAGGAAATGCTACGGCTAATATATTTTAGAAGTTGGTAGAGAGAAATGCTGCAAAGGAAATAATATTCTGAAACATGAAGGAAATAGAATGAAAGGGAGGAAAAGAGGAAACATGTTTAACATTAATAAACTCATGGTTATTTGGGGTGAACTGCTGAAGAGAGAGTATTAAGGTGTATCAAAAAGGATTGAAGATGAGAGTGTGTTCTTGTATTTGTTTGTGTTTTGCTGAGGTGTGTGTGTGTGTGTAACCGGAAAAATACGAAGGGAGAGTCGAGCATGAAAAAGATAAATCCATCTCCCTAGAATGTTTTAAAGTCTGAACTTGTTTGATTGTGAGAACCTGTTAAAAAGGCGTCCGTTCGGCTTGTAAGTCGCGAGAAGAAGAGAGAAAGACGGTCACGTGACCGACGTTAAAGTGTTCAGAGCTAGCAGTGTTGATCATGAATAAGATAGTCATCTCTCGAGAATGTTTTAAAGTCATAACTTGAGAAAAAGGCACGAAGATTAAAAATATGTATGTGTTCGTTCAGAGTTCCACACTGTGTGTCTTTGCCTTTTTCGTAGGGCGCTTGTTGTCATCCCCCACCTCCCCCGAAGTCGAGGTGCATGGATGTGTCAGCCAAAAGAACTCCGTTTTTTATTGTTGTTATCGCATGACTGTATGTTGCAATAACTAAGTTCATATAGGCTTGCAAAGAGAATCCATTTCAAACGAGCGGGAATCCTTTTCATTGGTTGAGAAATACAGAATTCACACTTACATGTGAGTTAAGTTCCTTTTATTTCGGGATCGCCTGTTGCGTTTTTGCAGACGTCAAAGTGAGCCATCTCTCTTTCACTCCATACACATAGAAGAAGTGAAAGGGAAGGAAGAGGAAAGAGTAAACTAAGCGAATGGAGAACGAAAGAGAGTAGCTTATACTAGCTAGTATCTATTTCACGTTCGCTCGTCTCGCCTACCAACTACAACATAACGTCTGGAGTCTGTACTCTAAACTTTACTTTTGTTTCCACTTTAATTTCCGATAAAATGTTGTCCGTGATTTTCCCAATACTTCCTGATTTCATTGGTGATATTTGTTGGCATTTAACATCAGCGAGTGACACCCTGATCGAAAGAGGCGTCGGATGATAATGTCGACTTTAGCAGTGATAAACCAGCAAACATTATTTTTATCGCTCGACATCTCAGTGAAAACCGTTGCTGTAATTTTCGCTGAGAAAGGAAAGAAAGGAAAATTATAAAAGAAAAACCAATTATTTTGTTTTACCTAAGAAACTTTGACAAGATGAACAGAACATAAGTCCGGCAAGTTTGTAGTGGTTGGACCGGAAGTCAGATAAGAAAAATCCTACTCGACCGGACGTTCTGGTTGATAAAAAACGAGACACATTGACTTTAATTTGAAGGAATAGCGGTGTGGGTATGGTTAGGGTTAGTCGTTTGACCTGGACAACTTTTGATCCTCTCAGAGTTGCTCAATCTGATACGTCAAAGTAGAAAAATTCCTTGATAAGATGAAAAGAATTTAAGAAAATCGTTTGTTAATCTTTTTACTATTTTTATTCCATATAGTATGTCCGTATGTGATGCCGAACTTCCATGCGTTCCCATTTATTTTTATCAATATATTTATATAAAGGGTGTTAGACACAAGATCAGCTGTGGTTTTGAGACACCAATGCCCTACGATAAGCACACAAAAAATTACTGAACATCCCCGTCGGCATTTTCCGGTAGAAGCGCCTCAGGCAATTACCAATAAACTAACCACTTTTCAGAGAGAAGGTAAAGCCCGGGAGGGTGGACCTCCTAGGACTGAACAGAACCATACGTCATTCCGACAGAAACAATTGTCGCTGTCAGACTAATTGGTACCATAACTGTAATTTTTACACCTGTACGCTACATTTTATGCTAGAAAAAATGTGACCCGTTTGATCACCCATTGAGCCCAGATTAGAGTTTTCAATGACAAGTTAGTTTTCAAAGCATGTTAATATAAAAAATAAAACGACAAAATCTAAAATTAATCACTTTCTGCTCACTATATCCGCCTCTATCTAAAGCTATGGGTTAAATAGTATTTCTATTAGTGATGTTTCTTTTTATTGATAATGGACAATCTTTTTATTCTTTCCTTTCTTAATTACCTTGAACTATTTATATATATATATATATATATATATATATATATATATGAGAGAGAAAGAAAAGGAAAAACAAAAATTATTTATATATTCATCAACGTTTTGTCTTTATTTCAAGACTTTCTCAAAATGACCGATTTGAAGAAATAACATGCAAGTATAATATTTGTAAATATGTGGTGTGTTTGAAACATAGTCGTTAGAATTCAAAAAACTGATGTGCAATTATGATGTGATTATTTTTCCTTTAGTCCTCACATTCCATGAGTGATGTCTCTGACAAAGGGGGAAAAATTGCTATTTTCTGGGTCGAGATCTATCCATCTAACACTTATCGTTGGCTAGTTTTTGACCTTGAAGTAGTATTTTTTTAGCTCCTTACATCAAGTGGCTTCATGCCTTGTCTGGAGCGATTTCCATAAAAAAATAATGATTGTGTTCTTTTTTCCGAACGAACAATAGCCGTTAGAATTCAAAATGTGGTGCATTTATGAAATGAGTGTTTCTTTGTTTTGTTTTTTTATATCGATGTTATGTACAAAGTTTTGGGATTGTGGTATAAAAAAGTTAGCATGTATTTAAATTCAAGTTCTGTTCGGTAAGTATTAAATTTCTGATTGAAGAAGACAAATTGTAGAAGCCGTTACATTGTTTAATTGTGTTAGAGTTTATAATGAGTGCTGATTCAAGAAGTTTTCGTCGATATTTATTCAAAATGAATTTAATGAGTGTAGCTTGTTTAAAGTCAAAAGAATGATCATGTTGTAAAGCGTGAGAGAATAGTACATTTAGGAAATTGTTATTTTTTTTATATCTCGTTTATTTTCACCCAGCCTTTTGTTTAGTTCCCATTGAGTTTCACCGATGTATATCTGATAATAATTATTGCATGGGACAGTATATATACCTGCATTAGATGTTGATGGTTTAGCAAAACGTTTTGTTGTTTTTAATGTTTGTTTATAGTTTGTGATGTAGTTTGTATTGTTAGAATTCTTAGTTTATTTAGAGTATTGTAGGTTATTGTATTATTAGCATAGGTAGGTAAAAGAAGATATCTGAGAAATATTCGGTGTAAATGATTTTTACTTATTGCTTCTGGAAAATATTTGTAGGGCCTTTTTTTTTGCATTTAATATGAAATATGTAGCATATTGCAATGTTTTGAGTGAATTTCTTCTTCGATATATTTTGGCCTACAAATTCTGAGTGCACGTAGGAAGAAACCGATTATCCTGCCTGTTTTGATTTTCCTATTATGGTGAGTAAAAATGTATGTAGTCATTTTTGTGTGTAGTTTTGTGATGAACTTTGATGGTTAGATAATTGTTGGATTTTATTATAAGTATGTCCAGAAATGGTATTGAGTTATTTTTTCTCTATTTCATAGGTAACTTTATAAAGTGTTCGTCTGTGTTTAATTTGTTTTAAGATTTTCTATTTGTGTGTTTTCAGGAAGAAATATATCAAGTTTTCAATGTTTGGGGTTAATCTAAATTTTAATTGGCCAGATTCTAAGATTTCTAAGAATAAGCAGGCTACTACTCCACTAAGAGGGTTTCCCATAGGGAGTCCGAAATTTTGCTTGTAGAAATTATTGTTAAATAAAGTTATGGCAATGATAAGTCTGATTATTTCTATTCGAGTTTATGAAGGAAACGGTAAGTTCTTTTTTAGGTGTATATGGAGTAAATTTAAAATTTTAACATTAGTATATAAAGATATTATGTCTCGGCTATGTATAGTTTTGTTTTGTACATTAATTTTTTAAATTTTGTTTAAGTCTCCGGAGTTTTTTATGTGAGAAGTGCTAATAGTGCCCGTTAGTGGGGTTAGAATATTGGGGATGGCTCCTGCGCATGGCGCTACCGATGCCAGATATTATGGGGCACATAAACTTTGTACATAATATCAATATATTAAAAAAAAGTCTATTCCATTCCATAAACACAGCACCCATTTTGAATGCTAACGGCTATGGTTTGTGCGAAAAAAGAACAAAAACATTCGTTTCACGTCAAAACTGCACCACATTTTTCTAAATTCTAACGACTGTTTTGTTTTACATCACGTTGGAATATTATTTCCATAATTATATATATATATATATATATAAATGCGATTAGTTAGAGTAAATACTACTTAGAATGATAGTAATTGCAAATCATACATCCACAGATTTATACTGATAATTTTCATTCGCGAATGAAACATGTACGTTTCTGTGCAGCTTAATTGCCATAAATATATTTTCATACTACTACTACTAAGCTCTACTCATGTATTGAGCACTTTTGAAGTAAATAGTGAAAATCTATACACAATATTTTATATAACCTTATATTGATGGTGTATATACATGAAATAATAATTATTTAATTCAGTGGAATACAAAATTTATGACATAATAAATATTTTGTAATTATGGTACAAAAATTTCAGCACTCAACAATATTTTCCATGTGTACACGCGTTTCAAAAATTCAATTTTATTATCACCTTTACACCAAGGTAAAGATTTGAAAATTTAATGACTTTCCTACTCAGCAAATATTTTTTATCCACCCCAATTCAGGCAATTTTCAATGGAAATATTCACAAGAATTTCAAAAATAAAAACATTATTGTAATTTTTGGAGCATGATTACAAAATGATAATGTCATAAATGTTGTATTCTACTGAATTAAAATATATAACCTCTGTTTGACATGAAGTTTTAACCATTGAGCTTAAGCTTATCAGCAGTATTTAATAAGATCCTGGGGATTCATGATATTTTATTTATTTTTAGGGAATGTCTGATGTAATCTCTTGGAGATATAGCAACACTTCTGGTTCTTTAACTAAACTTTTTATATATATATATATATATATATATATATATATATAAAATGAATAAATAAGAAAGTTTTTTTCATTTATATTATAATCAAAACGGGTTACTGTTATTTAAATCAATAATATAACATAAAATCTTGATATTCTGGTTATATAGTGGAGATAAAAGATTGACTGCCTAATTAGCATAACTATTTTTCAAACCATTCATAATTAATGTTTAAAATTATTAATTTGGAATTGTATTGGCTCATGTTTTCTATCTATATGCAATAGTTTCGTCTAAATTAACAGTAATTAATTAAAGTTATTTAATAAATAAATCGGAAAAATGACTAAAAGACCTTAAGTGTTAATCCAATGCGTTCGCTGACGACCTTACCGAAAGTTGTGGCTTGCTACAAGCAACGCAGAATCGAGTGGATGAAGGGAGAGTGGGAGAAAGAGTGTGGTTTTCTCACCTGCTCTCTATCTCTCTGTCCCTTTCTCTCGTCCTCTTTTTTCAGTTTTTACATTTTCCACGAAAAATAAATAACTTTATTTTATTAATTAAGTTAATGCCTAATTTATAAATTTTAACAACAAACTTATTTTTTAATGTTAATAAAACAAAAGTTTAGTAGCACTATGATCTGTCCAGATTACAAAAAAAAATATTCATATTTTGGTATGATTGTAGATTAACATTCTCTGCTAAATCCCCCCCCCCCCCCCAACAAAAAAAAATTCTACGTTTTTTAACTTGATGGAAAGAAGAAAAGAAAAAAATTATTTTATAATTTAAAGTTGGGAAAATTTTCGTATATAAATTCAATTTTGGGGGCCAGTTTTAGGGCAGTTAAGTAAATTCTTTTTTGTTACGGGAGTTAAATCTGCATTTTTTTTTTGAAGGGAGCCGCTGCTTTTTTAGATTATGTGTGGGTTTATGACCCTGACACTCGGACTTAGGGTTAGTGGTAAAACAAATTTGTTAAGTTCTGTAAAAGATGCAATGACCCGGAAATGTGGGAACATTTTATGTTTAATTATATACAACTGATCCCTCACTCTAAATTCTAAAATATTTATTTTTCCTTTTTTTCTGTTTTCCATGGTGTTAGCATGTAATCCTCTAAAAAAGCAGAATGTCATTTTTTTAGGTGTGATAGGGTATTAATGGAGAGTGTTAATCTGAAAATGTATCCATATTTAATTTTTTCAAATCTTATACTTTTTTTTAATATACGTCCCTTTTTTATTTTAATCTTAAGCAATTGATTTTAATTGTGTTTACCTTTCCGGTGAAAATTAAATAAACAACTTTAAAATGATATAACTAATAAAATATCTTATTTTCATGGCATAAATAAAAATATTAAAAGTTTGGATATTATTGTAGATTAACACCACCACACTAGCCCACCCTACTCTCAATAAAGTGAGATTCTACCTTTTAAGGCCATTACGTCTGAATACCATGAAAAACCTGGCCGAAAGAGAAACAACAAAAAATATTTTAGAATTTAGAATGGGGGATAAGTTTAGCATATAAATTTAACATAAAATAATCCTAAATTTTAATGCCATTCTATGGCAGTTTACCATTTCTTTTTTGCTATTGAAGATGACTTCTGTGCATTATTTTCTTTTTTAGGAAGGGTGGGGACCTGAATGAGCCTAAAAAGAATCTCATTTTTAAGGGGGGGGGGGATAATTTAGCTGAGGATGTTAATCTACAAATTTACCAAAGTTTATTAAAATTATGAAATTCTCTGAGTAAAAAAAAACATTAATTGCTGCCCGGAATACGAGGAGGTTTATTAAATAAATATTAAATTATTTTAACCTACATGCATCGGCGTTTTAAGCTTTTGCTATCATCAGTGTAGGAAGTGAAACTTTCAGACGGTTGTCGGGCACAAACCCAGTACAGAATCAACCTCGACTCTGCAAGTTAGTGCTCTAATCCCACAGCCACGGGAAAGTATCATATAAAGGGAAATTAAGTTCTATTTGTGCATTAAGAAAGCAGGTCACAGATAGTAGACAGTCGAGAGTGTTCAACAATCGTATTCAGAACTTTGCATATAGCTAGGTTACAGTTTATTTTTAAATCCCCTTACAGGGCTCAACTTTAATTTCTTATATATATATATATATATATACACGTTTCGAATCTCGCCGAAAGTACAGTTGTGCGTCAGTGGATAATTATTTTATAAATAAAATGATATTTAGACATCCCCGCATATGGGGCATTACAATGTAAGGGAGGTAACTCCCTTATAGCATTCAGTTGAATGCTTCACCATCGATAAGTGAATCCTTTTACTTTCGCCCAAACTATAACAAACTAAATCAATGTGTGCATATTTATGAATGATAAAATGTCCAGATTCTGCAGCATAAAGGCGGTGGGTTACAGTAACTTTGATCATGGTTTCTGTTGTGGGGTACAAATCACCCCTATTGAAGAACTAATGGAAGCAACCATCTATAATAAATACCATGGTTGCAAAGACTCAAACAGAGGACATTCCTATTCATGTTTTACCGCATGGTAGGAATCCGGTCATCTCCTACCACATTTAGTGGCGTTACTGTATTGCTATGAATAAATACATTGTATATTTTAACCTGTCACTATTTGTGGTTGTTATCTTTGTGACCCCTAGCACGGGTCTACAACAGTTTCGAATATCGCCAAAAGTACAGACACGCTGAAGAACTGTAGGTGGCGAAATGCGCGCATTTGTGGGTAATTATTCTATAAATAAATTATATATATATATATATATGGAGAGAGAGGCGGAAGAGAGAGTGATAAATACTGTATAAAATAAGAGCGAGATCAATTTAGATATAGTATTGACATTGCTAAACGTGCTAATTGAATGGCCGCATCTTACGAATGGATCGGTTCTTGTTACGTGTGTTTTAGACAATGATCTAATCGAACCCAATTTATCGGTTACAACAATGGTTTTGCCGTCTTCAAGAATTCCAATAGAAAATTCTCTATTCAATTATTACTGGTAGATTATTTGATTTATCGGTTGGAATTTCTATGCATTTATGTTTTATTTATTTTGTCTTGTCTTCTGACATGTTTGGAATCCAAAACAACCTTTTAGATAAAAAATATGAATTTTCGATCATGAAGAATCTGTCGCCAAACATCTTCAAAGAAGATGAGAAAAAAAAGAAACAGCAAATAAAAGAGATGAAGAAAACATATTTGGTTTTCAATAAAACGTTTTATTGAAAACTTACTTCTAAAATAGATAATATGTGTCATCATATATATATATATATATATATATATATATATATATATATATATATGTGCAAAGCTCTTTGTAAAAAAATAAATGAAGCACTGTAGTAGCTGACAATCTTTATAAAAATGCATTGAGATATCAGTTACCAACAGCGCCCACCTTGTAGTCAAGTGGTTAGAATCGCAAACTATCAACTAGATGGTTGTAGGTTCGATCATGGCTTTGGGACAAATACTAGTCTACTGAGTGGATGTCTAAATATATGAATATATTTAAACAGTCAATAGAAAAGCAGATTCCAGCGAATATATCTTTATTTTCCAATAAAGACATTTATTTTCACAGCCTTTTCATCATTTATCCAGACAATCAAGGTGGTCAAGCACATCTTGAATTTTCTAGAACATTGATTCGTCAGAAAAAAGACCAGATAAGCACCAAAATTATCTTAAATCAAAGATGGCGTTAGTTTTTGGAATAAATACAGAAATTATTTGGAAAAAATCGATATAAATGAATGTTTATTAAATTTACTTCAGGACTTTGGGGGGTGCTTGAATATCTTGATTGCCTAGATACATGGTGAAACGGCCGTAAAAATGAATCCCTTTACTGGAAAATAAAGATATACTTGCTGGAATTTCTCTTCTATTGTCTATTCATAAATCCACTGGAATTATAAATTAATATCTATTGAGCTTAAACTGTGATGGTTTAGCTACGAAATGCATATATATATATATATATATATATATATATATATATATATATATATATTATTTAAAATTAGTTATGTTTATATATTTCTATGTTTCGGATTCACTTAACTGCTAAATTAATTAACCGATCATTATGAATTTTAGAAAGGGTGGGTAATGCAGGCAACGTTCAGTTTAATTGAATTTTATGCAAATGGGACAAAGACGAGGTGTTTGCTCTTCGTGAAAATTCAGCTACCTTTGATTTTAGTGAAATTTTAACATTAGTTATTCGACATCAATTAATAAATATTCCTAAATTTCAGTTTTCTTGGAGTATTTTAAAGTGTTTTAGGGGGGTGGGGCATAATATGGGCACAATCTTCTATGTAAAAATTCAAATATTTCAGATTTACATTAAATTTGATCCATAGTCATTCGGCACCAAATAAGCAAGATTCTCTGAATTTCAATTTCTTCTTGAAGATAAGGATTCTAGACATAAAGCTTAGTAGCATTATATCTTAAAAACTTATTTGCTCTTCAATAAAACGTTTGCTTGAAAACTAGCTGCTAAAATATAAAATATGTGCCATTCTCCACTCTGTAATAAAGACCAATGTGTATTTAGATATAAATAAATAAATGTACATCCATCTTGTCATGCAAAAGTTAGCAAATAAAATACATACCTTTTTCCTGGTTGAAACCATTTCAATTGGTTATGGGAATAGGGAAAGCAAAAATAGCAAGTCAGACAATCGTCTGACTTGCTATTTTTGCTTGCCTCAAACTTATGCTGCCACCTAAAATGAATTCAGAAAAGAATCCTCCACTCTATAATAAAAAAGTTAATGACGAATAGTTTTCTTTAGGTCATCAGAAATGATAATAATAATTTATATATGAAAAAAATATAACTGATGATTTTGGAGTTTACCCTCATCTACATATTGATACTCACGTGCACGCACCAGTCCAGTTATAATTTCATAACCAGCTAAGGTTATTGGAAAAATGGTTGGATCATTCTACCGCTTCAGAAAGTATCAAACCCCTGATGTAATCTTCTACCTATATAAGAGTCAAATACATCGTAAGACGAAATACTGCTGCCACATTTGGGGAGGTGCCACACAGAGCACTCTTTCCTGTCTTGACAGAATACAAAATCGACTTAGAAATCTAGTGGGAGGCGTGATCTCTTCTCTGCCCTACAATGCCTTTCTCACAGAAGAGACGTTGCTAATCTCTCTCTACTCTATCCTTATTTCCATGGAAGGTGCATGATACAGCTCCAATCTTTGGTTCCTTCTTGTAAAACATTCACAACAAGAACTCGTGTATGACAACGAAGAAAGACTTCTTTTTCTCCTTCCGTATGCCGAGCGTCAGGCGGAATTTCCATGAACAGATCTTCTTTGCAAGGGCTTCCCGCCTGCAGAATGCATTGCTGTGGGACTGCTTTCTTGTGGATTACAACTTGGTTATCTTCAAATCCAATGTCAACAAATTCTTGTCACTAACCGCTCCATCAGTAATCACACGCTCTATTTTCGACGTGCGAGCAAATCAAACACCTACATATTCAAAACAATGGCTGAATCCTTGGAAAATGAACCCCATTCACTGTAAAGCTCTCAAGATACCAAAAGATTTTCTATTCAAATAGCTTTTTTCTCCAGACCGTGTGCCTTTGGAATTCTCTCCCTGCTCCTTGTTTCCCAGACTGTACCAACATGCAGAAATATAAAAGTAATATGAATAAAAAATATTGCTGTACAACTTTCCACTTAGGATGTCCACTGTAAATCTGGGCTCCTAATCTAAGTAACCCTTTACGTCTCAGTGGCAATATGCCTTGTTTGGGATGAAATAAAGTAAAGAAGAAATGTTAGTACTCCCATAATGTTCTTCATCTCTCGGCTGGCAATCATTCCGTCTCATTAACCTTTATCCTCAAGTGGCTCTTGGCCTTGATAAGTGGTGACCAAATATTCAAATAAAATCATCTTCAAAGGATTCTTTTATCTATTCTGATACATCTGTGATGTCATTTAAAAAATCGATTTATTGTCGCCATATAATCAATTCCTTCCCCCAACGCTCGGCTCGCTTTTTCGTTTTATCCCTTTTATTTAAAGTTGCATGAAAATCCAATTGCAAAAAAAAAACGGTTTTCCTTTCAAATCAAACAATTGCGGCCATGTTTCCGGCAAATTGAAAAACTACGAAACAATAAAATGCAAACAAAAATGATGTTTCAAATTAAAAAGGAAAAGAAAAAATTGCTTGCCTTTTTATTGAATGAAAACTGGAAGAAATTTATGATATCTTCTCTTTATTTTCTTTGTAAGGTTTGACAAATATATATATATATATATATATATATATATATATATATAGTCAGAACTTTCAATGTAAAAACTCGATGAATGTTAATTTTTAACACCAGAACATACATCAATAAACAATTACTCCTGCTCTAAGTCCTGAACCCCAAATTAATATTTCTAATCTCATTTTTATATTTCTATAATTCATTGTGAAGTAGTTTCAGAATATATATGGTTATGCGGGTCTATCTCTAAAACCCTAGGGGGATGTCGTAAACAAACACAGACATGCATTACCACTTTATATATACACACACACACACACACATATATATGTATATATATATATATATATATATTACAAATAAAGGATAAAATAAATCCGACGATATGAGCTATATATTTTTTTACATATATATATATATATATATGCTTATCTTATCTCCCTACAAATATTTAAATTTGTTGAGCACTGATTACCATAAATATTCCCCCAAATTAAAGATCTTCTCGTCCTTTGCCGTTTTTAGGTTGCACTCTTGAAAAAGCCCACAAAAATGTTGGGCAAAACGTTGAGTTTCAGGTCTTAATTTTTTATATTTCAGCTCATATTATATATATGTAACGCATAGCTCTTTGTACAAGAATAGAGTACTCTATGCTGCTGAACATTTCCTGATATAAGCATCTAGAAAGTATTGAAATAAAGACAAAAAGTTGATGAATATCTTTGTAAATTTCGTTATTTTTTTTTAATTTTCCATTACGTTGGATTATTATTTTCATAATTATAATCACACACACACACACCTATATATCTTTATATGTCTGTGTGTATTATAGAAAATCAGAACAACGTTGGTACCGTCGGTGTTCTGATCTTCTTTAATACATATATAAATAAATATTACGCTCTTACTTTTTAATTTTCTTAATAAAAGAGCACTTTGCTGGAGTTCTTTACACACACACACACACACACACACACACATATATATATATATATATATATATATATATATATATACACATTATATTTGCATTCCATAGAATATTGGGAATTAATCCCAAACTATAGTTTGCATTTCTGTACTTCGATGAATTCTTTACATCTCATATATATAATATATATATGAACTGATGAAATAGATTAGATAAAATCTGCATAGTTTACACGTTTATTAACTCATCAAGTGTCCAAACAAAGAATACAAAATTACCTTTAAGCCATAGCTTTTCAAAGATAACGCTCTTATCGTCAGCAGGTTTAATCAATAACAATTTCAATTAGCTTAAAGTTCATTTTGCATTCTTAGTTGTTGTTTGAACACTTGATGAGTTAATAAACTATGCAAATGTTATCTATTTATTTATCCATATATAAATGCTCTATCTACTATATTGAGTTTCACCGTATCTCAATAGGATCTAATATAATTTTTTATTTGTATATTATCCATTTATTTTTATATATATATATATATATATATACACACAAATATTTGTTTTTATCTACATACGTATACGTTTCATCCTTACGGGAAGCGTCAGTGTAGAGAAGATTATTAACACCGGTCGCCGAATATGAACGCCGGAACACGAGTCATGTTTAAAACTCAAATTCCGACGTCTCTATAACTATAAGAAACTTCATTCTAGTCTAGAAGGTTTACAGTTGTACTGCTCTGCTGACTCTTCCACCTGCACATTTTATCCCTTGTAACCTGATCAGTGAAACAAACATATTTTCATTGGCTTCAATACCTTCAGACCAGATTCCCGCCCCTTCACTCTCGAAACCGTTCTCTGTAATTTGTCTGACATTATGAACTACAGTCGGGTCGCATTATAAACTCGCAAATTGTGGCACATATGTTTGCACTAATCAATTTGTCCCTTACATCGATAATTCGTGTCAGAGGTTGTGGTTGATGGTGTCCACCATTCAATGCCAGTTTTTCCACCTCCTCTTTTTTTTTTACATTTTCATCCATCTTTGAGTTTTGCTCTTTTTTCAATTGTGTCATTTCCTTAAAGATTCTATTGGTGCCAGACTGCCTTCACTCTCCCCCCACCCTCTTGTCAAGAGTTCATTGATATCTCATTCGGCTTCAGCTTCGAATTTGTGATCATCGGCAATAAATAAGAACTGTGGCTGTTCATAACTTTCGATTAGCGTTTCTCTACCGGGGTTGCCCTAGAACTCTAATGTTTCGCAAAGGTCACTAAGAATTTCAAAAGAACAAGTGAGATAAACTATTGCCCTTTGACTTTATATTTTATTTCATATACATAATTTTACTAAACATGCACAATATGTTCTTAGTCATTATAATATTGTAATATAGACATCATTATATCTAACCTTTCCATATGGCATAATCAGGTTGACACACCGGTTCTCATTAGATCACCGAAGTTACACGATATTGAGCTTGGCCACTCTCAGATGGGCGACATGTCAAAGCAAGTGAATTAGCTGAACCCATTACATGTTTTTGGTTATTATATTACTTCTTATAGTGACTGTATAGTGTTTACTGTTCTTAAAGTAAATGAACTGAATCCAAGACGTGTGTTTTGTATTGCTGTTTTATTTGTTCTTCTATTGTTTCTACAAACCTTTCGATGAGTGCCAGTGTCAATGAAAGTGAATAAACTGAATCCATTACATGTCCTTTTCTGTTATTATATTAGTTGTTCTTCTAATATTCTTTAGTTTTACTGTTGATGAATAAACTAAATCCAAGACGTGTTTTGTATTGCTGTGTAACTTGTTCCTTTAATTGTGTTCCTTTTTGGTGTGTATGGGGGGGGGGGTAACAAACCTTTCGCACCACCCTGTAGATTTTCTTATTTTTAATATTACATTCTTCAAAAAGAGCATTTAAATTCATAGCCACTATTAAAATACGTATATTGACATAAAAGCAATTGTTATCAATAAGCCGGGATTTCCTGCAAATCTTTTCCAGCTTTAATGTTTGTTTATGACTCCTGCGTAATAAAAAATCTCTCTCTCTCATATATATATATATATATATATATATATATATATATAAGGCGAAATAAGAAGTAACATTTGCAATTTTCGAATTTGCAGGATCAGAACAGATTTCCACAAATCGTTTTAGTTTTCTTACTTTTATTGTTTTGTCGTTAATAAAATATCTTTTAGTGACAACCAATAAATAAAAACCACATGTATGCAATTATATTCTGTGGGATTTTTCAATATTTTAGCATTTTTATTGGAAAAGAAATGGTTTTCTTTTCGAATGTCAAAGGTGAGACAAATAATTCATTATCTCTATCGTAAATAACATGCATGTATTTTCTCACTTTTATTGGATCTCTTGGTGGATGTGGATATAAACATATGCATACATATATATGCAAACACAGATTCGGATCTATATAGAATAGATATTTATGTATATACACACAATTTATATGTCCATTGCATTATAAAATAGAGAGATAAATGCATATGGATGATGACTTTGTTTAGAATTTGTTATCTATTTGTTAGCTATCTAATTATATAAACAAAAGTTAATGTGTATGTACACACACACACACACACACACACACATATATATATATATATACAAACATTTGTTCATATATATATATATATATATATACAAACATTTGTTCATATATATATATATATATATATATACAAACATTTGTTCATATATATATATATATATATATATATACAAACATTTGTTCATATATATATATATATATATATACAAACATTTGTTCATATATATATATATATATATATACAAACATTTGTTCATATATATATATATATATATATATACAAACATTTGTTCATATATATATATATATATATATATATACAAACATTTGTTCATATATATATATATATATATATATACAAACATTTGTTCATATATATATATATATATATATATACAAACATTTGTTCATATATATATATATATATATATATACAAACATTTGTTCATATATATATATATATATATATACAAACATTTGTTCATATATATATATATATATACAAACATTTGTTCATATATATATATATATATATATATACAAACATTTGTTCATATATATATATATATATATATATATACAAACATTTGTTGATATATATATATATATATACAAACATTTGTTGATATATATATATATATATATATGATGTTATGTGTGTGTCTGCATATACAAACTTTTGTTCATATGATTGGTTAGCTATTATATAGAAAACAAATTAATGCATGTGTATGTGTACGCATATTATATATATATATATATATATATATATAAATAAATATCAAATTGACCCATATAAACATGTTTCATTCCACCCTGCAATCATACGTACGGTTCAAACCCCAATGCCAAATTCATCCATATCTTAGTAGTTAGAGCACTAACTATTGTGGCAAACACGTATTCCGTGAAAATGAAGAGGTAATTAACGTCTTAATGCCAAATTCAGCAGGCATATTAGCAAGCTGTCAAATAGAACTCAATAGGCAGGGCTTAGAGTATTGCATTACGCTATAAATGACTACTTATTGCTTATTGTCAACCGACTTAAAGTGTTCCATCTAACGAGAGCTATTATCAAATTGACCCATATACACACGTTTCATGCCACCCTGCAATGATAAGTATGCGAGGAGACAGATATATATATATATATATATATATATATATATATTTGTTACTTGGCCAAAAATAATTAATTTGACAAAAAAAAAATAGCTTTATGTAAAACATAAAAGCAATGACCTGATGAACTGGCTGCTCTAGTGCCCCCTTAACGTAAATACACTAGACCAACTCGACAATCAGCTAAATCACATCCGTTCATTGTGGAGTCCCCAGATGCCGGAGAGCCTTCTACTCCAATAGCTTCTTTTCTTGTGTTTCCGGCCTCTGGAAATCCCTCCCTGTTTTCTCTATTGTACTGATATGCAAAGGTTTAAAACTAATGTAAACAGACATCTCGCTACAAAGCTCCCAACCTATGATGACACCCCAAACCATTGTAAAAAACTGAAATGTTCAAATTTGTGTGGGGCGCATTCTTTGTCTTAACGTGTAATGTGAAATCTCTCTACCGATTGGCAAAGAAAACCATTGTCTTTTTAAAAAAAATGAACATGTGCGTGTTCATCTCATCATGAATTACTGTTAAGAGCAACTGATTTCTCCAGTAAACAAGTTTCATTCATAAATAAAATTCTTCTCAATCTATAAAATATTTATACATATCCAAGACTTGTTTTGTGTGTGTTCAGTTTTATAATTCAGTTTGTGTTTTTTGTATCATTTGGATTATTCGGACTACTGTTCTCATATTGGATGTTATTCTCACAACGTTTAAACTGATTAAATGCTGACCTTCTTCAGTTTTGTCTTGCTGAACTCAGGAATTTGTCGAACTCGAGAATTTATAACGAATTTCGAACGGAACCTTTTATTTAATCCACGAGAGGAGCTTGTCATCGTTCCGTCATCCATGACCGAGAAGAAGTCTAAGTAATTCATAATTTTATTCTTAGTATCGCCCATACTGAGGATTGAACCTTCAGGCCCCAGAAGACTATCATTTAGAACTGATTATTTCTTAGCACTTATATCCGTTGTGCCACGGATCCTGCCCGAGTTCGACATGAAGATTCTCAAATTTTACGAGACGCACATGGAGAAGGTTGGAGATTAAATCGGCCTAATTACATCCAAGATTAGAACAGTAATCCGAATAATACTAATAATACAAATTATCAATCTGTATCTAAATAATTCTAGTTTTTTTTTGGAATTTGATGTCTATTAAAATACATTTGATGTTATGGAGTGCATCGTCTGTTTAGTTGAAATATTTGGCTATTTGGGAGTATGTTTTGTCTAATAGCGTATGTGTGGTTAATATATATATATATATATATATATATATATATATATATATATATAATATTTGTTCTTGTTTATTATCTATGTACATATACGTTTAGTCCTTTTTAATCGGGACTCATCAGCATAGATATAACTATTCACTACTGGTCCCGTGATTCGAAACCCCGGGCTACGAGTATTTTACAACTCAAATCCCGACATCTAGAAGAATATGGCCACCGCTGGATAGCTAAATAAACAGTGATAATTTTAACTTATTTCGGTGGCTTGACGTCATAAGAGCGTACAACTTAATGAAAGGAACGATGCATTTATAGCTAGCGACGTCATGCTGTGTTTATATATATATATATATATATATATATATGTGGGTAACATTAAATAAGAATTTAAAGATAAAAGAAGTATCTTTAAATAATACTTTATTGTGATAATAGAAAGCTCAATATATCGAATAGAGCAATAAATTCAGAAAAATGAATGATGAAAATAAAAGTTGTACAGTTACAATTTTTATTAAATCATCAGTAGTTCAAAACAAGGACGAATCTCATTATCCTTAATCCATGGATTTTCAAAGAAAAATTCTTTTCATCAGAGGATTAAAATCGGTAATATAAGTATTATCCTCTGATGAAAAGAATTTTTCTATTTTAATTGACACTATACATCACTTCGAGCTTCAATTCACAGTTTCACCTTCGAGGAAAAATAGTCTACGGTTAGACTAAAATTTAGGAATACATATAACATGTTTACATTCAAGTAACATGAAATGACAAGTGATAAAAATGTAATGGGAAGAAAAAGAAATGTAAGATATGAATAAAAAAAATATAAATAAATTTTTTTTAATTAATAAAAATTATTATTAAAAAATATTAATAGAAAACTGAAGCTACATCGTTAAAATTGTTTGGCATCGAGACGAAACGAAACATCTTTTCTTTGTTTTTGTTTCCAACCGTGATAATAAAATAAAATATGGCTGTGCTTGTCTATTTGAAATATTTTTTAACTACACATGTGTGTATATACATGCGAATGCCACACTGATATATTATTTACCTAATTGCTAGGATGTTAGACACTAGGTCAGATGTGGGTTTAAGAAGCACACACATAGGATATGCGCACTCTGGCCTAAAATAAAAAATGCCTTAATTGCCTCGTCGACCTAGGCACACTAGGAGAAGTATACTCTGGCTTACAAAAAATGCCTGAGCAGCCCCGTCGGCATTCCAAGCTAGTGACACCTCAGGCGATTAGCAACAAACTATCCCTTCTCAAATAGCATGTAAAGCCTGAGAAGGTGGACCTCCTAGAACTGAACAGAATCATACCTCAGCCTGGCAGCAACACAGCCACTGTCGGACCGATCGTCGAGGACGTATCCGCGATTGGTATGAGTCTGCCACTGTTTTACCACGAAAAGAACACCTAGTGTGGTAACTGTATCGAAGTATTGTGCGATATAAACGATTAAATAATTTAAGGTAAATTCAAAATTAAATAGAGCTAAGAAAATGTTGAGTTGTACATGAATGCTGAATCTCTGATGATTTTGTCCAATAACCTAACCATAATGCTGTGTCTGCCGTTACAACTTTCAAGATTTCGAATCCCAATAGTAAATCCTTTCTTGCAACTGCAGGAACATTCTGTCCCCTCCGTCCCTAAATGAATTGTGAATGTGAGAACAACTTAACGCAATGCTTCTTCGTCTTGGTTAAAAAGACTGAAGTTCCCGATTTGGGAATTGACCACTTTTGTATTATTGGGCTTTGAATGTTTTTGCAACACCATAAAACCTGCCATTTACCAAAGCCAAGAGATTTGTATTGCGATTTTTTCTGTTCCTCTCTTTTACCGTTTCTTTCTTACCGTTTCCCTCTTTCCGTTCCCCTGTTTTACCGTTTCTCTCTTTCCGTTTCCCATTTTTTACCGTTTCTCTCTTTCCGTTCCCCTGTTTTACCGGTTATCTCCTTTACTAATTCTCTCTTCACATTCCTCTCTTTTACTGCTTCTCTGTGCTGTTTTTTCTTTCCGTTCCTCTCTTTTACAGTTTCTCTCTTTCCGCTCCTCCTTTTTTTATCGCTTCTCTCTTTCTGTTCTTCTCTTTTACTGTTTCTCTCTTTCCATTCCTCTCTTTTACAGTTTCTCTTTTATACTGTGTCTCTCTTTGTTTATTCTCTTTTACCACGTTTTTTTCTTTCCGATGCTCTAGTTTACCGTTTCTTTTTTCCTCTTTTGCTCTTTTACCGTTTCTCTGTTACTACTTTTCATTTTTACCGTTCTCTCTTTTCGTTCTTCTCTTTTACCGTTTTTTTTTTCCATTCCTCTTTTTACCGTTTCTCTCTTCCCGTTTCTTTTTTACCGTTCCATTCTTTTACCGTTTCTCTCTCTGTTCCTCTCTTTTACCGTTTCTCTCTCTGTTCCTCTCTTTTACCGTTTCTCTCTCTGTTCCTCTCTTTTACCGTTTCTCTCTCTGTTCCTCTCTTTTATCGTTTCTCTCTCTGTTCCTCTCTTTTATCGTTTCTCTCTCTGTTCCTCTCTTTTATCGTTTCTCTCTCTGTTCCTCTCTTTTTACCGTTTCTCTCTCTGTTCCTCTCTTTTAACGTTTCTCTCTCTGTTCCTCTCTTTTAACGTTTCTCTCTCTGTTCCTCTCTTTTACCGTTTCTCTCTCTGTTCCTCTCTTTTACCGTTTCTCTCTCTGTTCCTCTCTTTTACCGTTTCTCTCTCTGTTCCTCTCTTTTACCGTTTCTCTCTCTGTTCCTCTCTTTTAACGTTCCTCTCTCTGTTCCTCTCTTTTAACGTTCCTCTCTCTGTTCCTCTCTTTTAACGTTCCTCTCTCTGTTCCTCTCTTTTAACGTTCCTCTCTCTGTTCCTCTCTTTTAACGTTCCTCTCTCTGTTCCTCTCTTTTAACGTTCCTCTCTTTTAACGTTCCTCTCTCTGTTCCTCTCTTTTAACGTTCCTCTCTCTGTTCCTCTCTTTTAACGTTCCTCTCTCTGTTCCTCTTTTAACGTTCCTCTCTTTCAGTTCTTCTTTTTCTGCCCCTCTTTGGAATTATTCTTTAGAATTATTCTTTTCATTAAAAGATCTATTTCTAAAAATTCTTCATTTCTGCTTTAATATTTTTTTGTTTATTGTTTTCCAATTTTGCAGTTGAGACCAAAAATACAAGGAATCATTTCTTTTCCATTTTATGTTCTTGGAGCCTAATGGATATTTGCATCAGGGATTCAGGATTCAACGATATGATTAACATTTCTAAGTTTATTCTTTATCCTTTTATAGATTCCTTTTCAGTCATGAAAGCTCTATAAATAGTCCGGATATTAAAACGATTCTACAATCACAATAACAACGCTATAATTATAAGCAATCGTCGGAGTCTAATTTTATACAAAACCAGCTATACCTGTCCGGTGTAGTCCAGAAGTTTTTTGTCCCCATTTTTTATTTCCTATTTACTTTTCAAAATATGCTGTTTAATTATTTCATTTTAAAAAGTCAAGCGATTGTTTTTTATTAAGGGCATATAAGCTCATGTTTCTGTTTCGGCGAGGAAGACAAAAGGTCCCCATTCTAATAGTATTTTTAGCCGGAATAAGTATTTTCCGAAAAAAAGAAATGAAAAGGAATATATTATATTCACGTAAATAACATAGCGAAAACAAAGACGAAAAATTAGGCTAGTCCAAATCAAATATCGATAGGTAGGATGGATTGGGTCTGCCATTGAAAAGGCACGACAAGATAACTTAACATGTTAGATATGCTTTTAATCTATTACTAATGGAGATTTCGTATCTGTCTCTCTGAAGCCGAAACTATACTATTACATGTATTCATTTTACTATTGTATTTCTATTACTAACTGAGATTTGATACATGTCTGCCTTAAGCCGAAACTATACTATAACTTCTATTAACAGCCCTATTGTACTATGTTTTAGTGCTCAATTCAGTTTACTATACAATTTCAGACTAATGTACTATAAGATTGCAAAATATGAAAAAAAAGTCTGAAATCTGGACAAGGGAAAAGTAATGTCAAATGAATAAAAGAATATTTACTCACTACGAGTTCTCACACGAGTAATTATCAATGATTTCTCACTGACAATAACAGATGGTGTTCCCTCGTGAAAGCAAGTCTCAACAGATTTTCGGTACTCTCACTTATTGTAATAACCATTGCAAATCAGTTTGCACTTTTGCAACAGTCGTTTACCATTTATTTATCGCTGATAACGGCTGTCGGTTTTCTTTGGAATTTGAATTCTTTAGAAAACTCTGATCAAATTAGTTGCAAAAGGAACACTTTAAATGGAAAACTACAATAAAGATTTTGTCATAAAAAATATAAATTGAATCTTGGCAGATGATCTGATCAATTTCAATTCGTGTCAAGATATAAATGCATTATTTTGACATTATGATTTTATTTTTAGTTTGAGTATGTTTTTTTTTTGTTGGAAAATTATGTGATTATTCAACGATCTTGAAATATAGTAGAAATAATCTCTATTTATATCAAATATGTTTATATGTTTGCATATTTATATGTACAGGATTCACTCCTTAACTCATTAAGGAATCATTACGAATTTTGCAACACAGTTTCTAGGTCGAAGGGGTCGTAATCTCAGCTATGTTTACTTTTACTTAGTTTTATGCAAATTTTTGTGTAATTTTAATATATATTGAACATCAATTCATAAATATTCCACAAATTTCAGTTTCTATAAAGTATTTAAAAAGTTTTTAGATAGCATAATATGGATACAACCGTCCATTTAAAAATGTATATATTTTAATTTACATTTAATTTGATCCATAGACATTAGACACCAATTCCCTGAATTTTAGTTTCTTCTTAAGACCCCTTAACCCTAAGCTTTACATTTTAGACATTTTCTAGAATCAAAACAAATATAATGGATTTTGATCAAAATAAAAAAAAAAGATTATAGAAATAAAGTTTAGAATCATTGTATCTTGATTTTAATCTTCATAAGTGGGCATAAAAGTGGTGCAAAACTGTTCTATTTGAGCAATTAATTTTACCCACCTGGAACGGGTATTTTTCTTGTTTTCTATAGAATAATACGCTAAGGCACTTCATGATCATAGTTCATGATCATATATTAATCACCTTTCACACACATTTTAAAAAAATGATCCTCCAATTGGTGATTAATCTCATGTTGCTAAGGTAAAAAAAATTCCGACTTTACTCATTTTAAAATTAATTGTTCCGAAATCAAATTGTCGTACTGTCGACTAAAACAATAAAAGTTTAAATACATTCGTTTTATTGATTTAAAGATTTATTTTTCACAGAAAGCAGAAACTGCAAACATTAAAATCGGTCTCAGTTTTAGGGATCATATGAAAACAGGTTTAAACCTATTAATAAAATCGGTTTCAAACCATAACTACGCTCCTCCCAATCACATGTGTTTTCAAGAAACACAAAATTTGTCTTTCTTTTCCATTTTTCCATTTGTTTGATCGCCATGTTGAAAGAATATATGAGAGTTCTATCAAGCATGTATGTGCAGCATGATGATTTATGGAAGTGAAACCTCGCCAGTGAGGGTTGAGGATATATGTTGCATGGAAAAAAATGATAAAATGGATGTGTACTGTGAGTCTTAGAAACAGGGTTAGATCTAATAACATGAAAGGAAGATTAAATCTGGACAGTATAGGGAGATGCAGGAAGAACAGGACACTTTGATGGTATGGTCACATTGAAAGAATGAGTAAGAGTTACTTGGGTTAGTAGATGTAGAACAGTTGATGTAACAGGGTCAGTTGGCAGTACAAAGCCTAGGAAAACATGGAATAAAGTGATAAGGATAGACTTAAGTGAAATAAATAAAAACCTAGTTAGCTTGGAGGTCAATTTCTAAAAGCCGTCTAACACATGCCAGCATATAAAACAAACGTTAAACCGATGGTGGTGGTGATGATGATGATGATGGTATTGACGATGGTTGTGATGATAATGATGATAGTAATGATTGTGGTGATGATGATTATGGTTGTAGTGGTGATCATGATCATGATGGTGGTGATGATGATGATGATGATTATTAACGATAAGAGCATTTTTAAATTAAATTATTTGGATTTATTTCTTTGAATATGTAAACATATTTATGTATCAGTTAATTCCATATTTTTGGTCCTTTTACATAAACATTACATTTATTGAATGGTTTGGTTTGTTTGGTTTGCGACTTATCAACCATTTATGGTTGATTCGGTTTGATTCCAAATAAAGTTGTCAAATGTAACTTTATAGGGAATATAATTATTTATATTCCTAGAATACATTGCATTACTCTTAGAAAACACTACTCCTAGAAAACATTTTTCGGAGAATACATTGCTTTCAGAATACATTGCTTTCAGAATACATTGCTCTCAGAATACATTGCTCTCAGAATACATTGCTCTCAGAATACATTGCTCTCTGAAAACATTGCTCTCTGAAAACATTGCTCTCTGAAAACATTTCCCTTTTGAAAACATTACTCGTTTGAAAACATTACTCGTTTGAAAACATTTCTCCTTGGCAGTGGTAATCTTTGTTATCAACACGATTAACCCTCAGCCACTGCCTTCTAGTATCTGATTGGGAGGAAAATAAAAAGGAGAAATAAGGTTTTGATTTTTAGAAGAATCAGATTGAATAATACGGTTAGGGATGAACTTATAGATACTAAGGCATGACATGACCAGCTAATTGATCGGATCAGGCCTCTCGGATCTCCCGTATAGCTAAAGTAAGGGCTTAATGTTAGTGTTTCGAATCATTTGTAGCTGCTCAGCAACCAGGATCCCATCAAGCGTCGTCACTCACTGCCTACAGGTGGCTCCGTTTTCGGGGGGGGGGGGGTACTTTTCTGCATAGGGTTGCACTCGTCGAATTCGTGGCCATGTCGACAGAGCGAAAATTTGAATGTATTCACATTCCGTTAATCACCTGTAAATACTGCTTTTACAGTTCTAGTTTGTTATTTGTATTCTACTCCCCTGTAAATGTTTAATTCAAAGATGATCAGAACGTCATTATTTACCATAAAAATTCACATTAAATGGAATATCTGCTTATTCAATTGCTTTTTTCTTCAGTTTGTTTAAAGCAAAAATGAACCAAACTTCTGTCACTCACTGTTAATTCTATACTAATTGAACGTTTGTACATTACACAGTATATTTATCCTTCCTCCTTCCCCTCTCTCTCTCTCTCTATATATATATATATATATATATATATATATATATATATATATATTATAATTAATAAATATTTATTAATTATTTTTTACCTACAGGTACTAGTGTTTCTTGCTTTCGCAGTCATCAGTGTAGGAGATGATAATTACTGCTGGTCGAAAGATTCGATCCCGGTCGCAAAGTCACCACTGACTCTGCCGCCCGTAACTTTTCTCCACGGCCATCAACAACCACCATAGGAAATGAAAGAGAATTAAGATCGATATTGTCAAAGGTAGCAAACGAATAAAGAAAGTATGTCAAATAGGGTTCAAATCACGATGTAGGAACATTGCATTACACTAAGATTAACGGCTTATTATAATTCTCTTAAAGAGGCGACTTAAATGTGTGTGTGTATACTTGCTGACCATGTGTACGTTACAAAGTATGTAAAAATTACTGCACTAAAATTTGTTTAGTACAGCATTTTCTAAAAACGTAAATCTTTTTAATCAAATTGACAAAGAAATAGCCGGAATTTTCTGCAGTTACTGTAATTTGGTCATTTATACTTTGATATCTTTTTGTGAATGTTAAATTATGTATTCTTTAGAAATTAATATTTAATATTGCTTTCTTTTTGTTAATCTTTCCTTTGTAATCTATTTGATCTTTGGTTAAGTGTATTTTTCAATTCAATTCTTTAAAATTATTACTTGGGAGATTTAAACAGAATTAATTTCATTTTTTTGTCCTGACAGAAACACTAGATTTGTGGAATTTATTCGCATTTTCTTTATCGCATTTAAATACTGCTTTTGCAGGTCGAGTTTTGTTTTTGTGATTTACTATTAAAAAGTCCATTTTAATACATTTGTGTACTTCATTATAATAAAGCCTATGCATAAAGAAACGTTTAGAATATCATTGTTTACCATAAAAGGTCGAGAGTGTGATCTTTTGGGGAGTGTAATTGATCCTCACAACGTGGCAAAATGATTTAACATGGAACAGAATGTTTGCTTATTCACTTGTTTCATTTTGCAATTGTTCTCTTATTCAATTGTTTTGTTTTTCAATTTATCTGAAGCAAAAATGAATAAAACTTCTGATTGTTCATTTGGGGAATAAAGCGAGAAATAAAGAGTTGGTTTCATTACATAATCTGCCATGGAACGAATCATTTGATTTTAATATCATTGTCCGTGATTGTTAAATAATAGCTCCTCTTTGTGTAGGGATGAAATGATTACTTGGGCTTTCACCCTCAATGCTCCGACCTCTGTTTCCCCGCAGTCGACATGAATGGATCTACTCTTGAAGAAGCTCCTTGTTTTGATAAGCTCTTAGGACTGACTTTCATTCCAGATATCAAATGGAAGACGTATATTCAGTCTGTTGCTAAGATCGTTGGAGAAATGGTTGGATTATTTTACCACTTCAGACAGGATGTATAAGATATTAGAATATAAAATATTCTGCATTTAGGGACCTCTACAGCGAAGAGATAGAATTTTGTTGCTAGTCGGATTGGTCGGGGGGTATCTATGCCGAGGGGACACAAGTAGAGTATATTCGTCGGAGTACATTCTATGGAAGTTTTAGGTCCCCCCAATTTATAAAATCGGGGACCTATGTTTTGAGGCATTTCCGTCCGTATTTTTCTCCGCAACCATCTATTGAATTTCTTAAATTTTGCATGAAGTTGTAACTTTGGTCAGGGTAGAAAGTGACATTCTCCGATTTTTAAAAAAATCTGGTTAGCCCCCCAGGGAGTCAAAAGGCCCCGAAAGGGCAAAAAATGACATTTTTTGCCCCATAACTTTTCATCCATCCATTCAATTTCTCTGAAACTTGGCCAAAATATGGAGACAATTGTTCCTAATAGAAAATAAGTATCGCTGACCTTGGAAAAAATCTGGTTCGCGCCCCCAGGGGGTCAAACCCCCCAAAATGGCAAAAAATAACCCTTTTCTCCTATAACGTTTGATCCATCCATTAAATTTTTCTGAAACTTGGCCAAAATGTAGAAGCAATTGTTCTGGATATAAAATGAGCATCCTTGTTCTCAGAAAAATTCTGGTTCGCGCCCCCAAGGGGTCAAAGGGGGGTCAAAAATGCCCCAAATTGCCCAAATTTATTGCATTTTACACTCGCCACATCGAGTCACATACAGAGGGGGACCACACATGCACGGCTTGTTTTTTTCACTTTTGCTCTCCCCAAACAAAGCCTATTTCCACTGAAGTGTAAGGTGCAACTGTGATAGTGCCCAGATTTATATAGAGATGGGGAGATGTGCAGAAAGATATTTGTTTACATTAAATTTAAATTTATGCATGTTTGTACGGTCGGGGAAAACACGTAGCAGGACGGTAATTCCAAAGGCATTATGTATCACATTTTTACTTTGATGGGATGTCAGATGAATACAAGACCTTAGTTACTTAGTAAATTTAGTTTAACACTTCTAGGATTTTAGTCGACTGCAAAATACCTATCACAGTAAATTTCAACACTGTTGTTTACAGAACCGATGTTAACAAGACGGATTTATTTGTATTGTGTCGTTAAAGTCTATCTTAATTGATCTGACGTGGAATTAAGGAGAAACCAAGAGAGAAAAAAAGTAAGACGGCTCATCTGCCTTGTGGCTGGAAAAGAGTTTGCGCCTAATTTTTGTTTTTCTTTCTTCCACAACTGTCTACCTATGCCATCACTTTAGCGTTATCTACATTCGTTTCTTGTTTGTTCCATGTCTTCAGCTGGTCTAAATGTCAATCCTCAATATGACTCTAGGCTGTTGGCCATAGGCACTATCCTTAGAACATACATCATCTTCATCATCATCTTCATCATCATCTTCATCTTCATCATCATCTTCATCATCATCTTCATCATCTTCATCATCTTCATCATCATCATCTTCATCATCATCATCTTCATCTTCATCATCTTCATCATCATCATCTTCATCATCATCTTCATCATCATCATATTCATTAATTCATTTATTTAACGTCCGTTTCACATGCTGCATTGGACGACTTATAGAAATTGACTTCCAAACTAAACTATCTCTTACCAGGTCTTTATTTATTCCTTTTTCTCTAAAATCCATCCTTACTACTTCCTCCAACGTTTTCCTTGACCGTAACTAAACCTGCTACCTCAACTGTTCTACATCTCCTAACCCAATAACTTTCATTCATTTCTTCAATGTAGCCATACAATCAAAGTCTCTTGTTCTGCACACATCTCCCTATACTGTCCAGATTTAATTTTTTTCGTTTTATTTTACTTCAGTCGAAGTTCTCAGAAATAAAGGGGCCACTTCCTGGGGCAAACACTTGCTATCTATATGAGCTACATAGATATTCCATTAAAGATCTCCTTTCCCTATCAAATGTTGAGTTAGTAAAGAAGTGAAGAATATTAATTTTCCTCTCCCCAATAGACCAGTTAAATAGGTTATAGTATATCTTTCTTCTGGTTTATTGATGTTACCGTATTCCAGGACAAGAATCTATCTAGTCTGGTGGAGTATCCAGCTAAGTGATGTTACTTGAGTTGACATTACTTGGGGAAAATGCACCATTCCTCGTATGAGCCAGTGTATAACTGTGTCAAGGGTATCTTATTTGGGCTTTGAATACTATGTTATTTTGAATATTTGGTCAGGGTTTACTTGTTGGGTGAAGTATCCTCATGTCAAGTGATACTGACAACCCCTGGTACAGACAGACCGAAGACACTCGAGAATGGTGTCTAGTAGGTAATTCAAACTCCACAGATTTAATCTTCCACTTGCATCATCATATTTAAGCCTGTCTTTAAGACTCACATTACACATCAGTTGTATGATTCTCATATAATTTCTCTCCATGCAACGCATGTCCTCTACCCTCACTGGCCAGGTTTCACTTCCATACATCATCACACTGTGTACACTTGCCTTGGTTGACAGAACAATTAAAATAAATGATTTTTACAGTTTTCACAAAACCTGTCCCCCAAACTTTGTGTTTTTCATGAAGTATCTTAGAAAATTTAATCTACAATATGAATGTAGTATCTGTTTTATTTTTTAAAGTTTTGTAGAAATAACTAAAACTTGCAGATGAAGGGAAGCATATTTGTCTCATTTTTATTGCAGTATTGTAGTGATACTATGGACATTGTAGAGAGATAGTGACCAAAGCAAAGCGGGTTGTTTATCTGATCCAGAGATCCTTTCTCAACCTAAGACAGGCACTTCCGTCCCTTATACATATCTCTAGTGTGACCCATTATTGAGTATGCAATCCAAGTAACAAATCATCATCTGCAAAAAGATATCATACAACCAGAATGGTGATGGGACTCTTCACAATTACCTACAAACAACCCCAAAAACTTGTACGACCGTTGCTTTTGGCTCAATTGAAGAAAGGCAACATTCGTTGCCCGTGTTTCTGCTTTGTGAAACAACCTGCCTGAGAAAATCGTGATAACTACCAATATCCAGGTTTAAAGCAGCCTTGGACAAACATTTAGACAGTATGTAGATTTAAAAGCGAACTTAGGGTTTACTTTCGGCAGCCCAGTAACTCTCGCTTCCCTTATTTTGTCCTTTAGTCCTCACATTCTATGACCGATGTTTCTGATAAACGGAGAAGAATTGCTGTTTTCTGGGTTGGAATCTATCCATCTAACACTTATCGTTGATTAGTTTTTGACCGAAGTAGTATTTTTCTCAGCTCCTTACATCAAGTGGCTTCATGCCTTGTCTGGAGCGATTTCCATTAAAAAAAATAGCTTCTACCTTCTCTTACATGGCTCGTTGCACTTTACTATTTTTTGCCAAATAAATTTGATTTGATCGGAGGTTAAAATGTTCTTGCATTGGCATTGTTTAGTTTAGACAATTTTCTCTTTAATTGACTTAATAGATGCCCTCATGGACTATGGGATCGGCCATACCGAATTATCATCTTATCGAATTTATTGTGTTCAATTAGACAATGAACCCACATTCTCCCATCCAACTATGGGTGAAGTAACAACTTGTGTTGACATAATTGCATTTAATACTTAATGGCAGAAAATAACAAATAATTTCTATTATGGTGAACTCGGGAATCTGTACAGAATTTTGAGCAGAACCTTTTATTTCATCCACAGGGGTGGCTTGCTCTCGTTCGTTCAGCCATGACCAGACTGTCACTTAGAACTAATTATTGCTTAGAACTTATACCCTTTGTGCTACAGGTCCTTGCAAATGAAAGCAAGTTATCCCCGTGGATTAAATAAAAGGTTCTGCTCAAAATTCTGTACAGATTCCCGAGTTCACCATAATAGAAATTATTTGTTATTTTCTGCCATTAAGTATTAAATGCAATTATGTCAACACAAGTTGTTACTTCACCCATAGTTGGATGGGAGAATGTGGGTTCATTGTCTAATTGAACACAATAAATTCGATAAGATGATAATTCGGTATGGCCGATCCCATAGTCCATGAGGGCATCTATTAAGTCAATTAAAGAGAAAATTGTCTAAACTAAACAATGCCAATGCAAGAACATTTTAACCTCCGTTCGAAAGCCCATACAGATTCCCGAGTCTGACATAACGATTCTCGCAATCGACAAGATGCACCTGAAAAATGTTTGAGGTTACATCGGCCGAAATGTGAAAAATAAACTCCAAGATGAGAACAGTAGTTTAAATAATCAAAATAAAATAAATTGTCAATTCTTATCTCAAATATTCCAAAATAGATAATGTATCTCACTTATTAAAATGTTATGACCAAAACATGAAATTCTAAATTAATTTTTAAATATTCATCATGTGAGAAAAGTAAATATCAGTTCCGGTAAATAATAAGTAATAAAAAGGTTATTTATACAAACTTTGAAGCTGCACATACTCCAATCCCTCAACCAACATACACACCCAAAAGATACAAAAGCCTACTCGACACAAACCTCGTGTGGTTTCAGTCTTTCTGAAAAGGGTTTATCCGTATATTCTGACATGCCCCTGAAAAGGGTTGTGTCCAGATGTGTAGATATGAGGATGCTTCTCAAAGGAAGTAAAGCCTGACCAAATGAAGAGTCTGAATGCAAAATGCGATAAATCCAATTTCTTTAAATTGAGACATTAAAAAAGAAAAGGACGAATGTATTAAATCTAGACTTCGACTAAAAGTTCGTTTTAATTGAAAGCACACAAAAAATATGCTGCCATCTTATGTAAAAGATGATTTTGGGGTGTGATCGCGTGTTGAAATGCAACACTGTGATAGCTTCGTAATTTTGGAAATGGCGTTTATCACGTTTTACATTCGAACTCTTCAAATGTTCCAAACAACAAAAATGAATAAGGAAAGAAGAAAGAAAAGACACTGGCAGGACGTCACCCAGGATAATGGCTATGCACTGGGTCATATGTGGAAAATAACAGTGCAAATCTTCAAAGTTATACTACCAGAGGTAGCAGCACTAAATTGGACAATCCAACAAACCAGATAAATTCTGATCCTGGACCCCAGTAAAATCCTTCAAAGACCACAAGTAAACGCAACTACAAAATAGTCAAGTGGTCTATGTCAGAAAAGAAGATTCATCAATGCTTCGCATACTCCAGATTTGAGAAATGAGGCAGATGTAAGGAAAAAATATTAAACCAAAAGAAAAATAGACGCCCACCACTGTTATAATCATGTGCGAACATACGTGGAGAGTTCTATTTAATATTATCTAGAGTGAAATAAAAGGAAACATTGATATATTGACTGCTTACCGGATGCTAGATAAAGGGCTTAATCCATTAATAGTTGTTTCAGGAAATACATAATCAAAAGGAGACGAGATGCATCTAGATTGGCAAAACACGAGTGTGTGTCGGCTGTGTTTTTATTTTGTAGCTTCTTGTAGGCAGATTAGCACCGGTCGGAAATACCCGGTGTCAGGCTGCAAGTTCTTATATTATTATAACAACCACAATCAACAAATTGTTATCATACCAGTTGTGTACTTTCTGAAGTGGTAGAATGATCCAACCATTTTTTCTGGCGAGCTTTAAAAGGGTGAAGCAAAATTATGTCCAAAGTTTAAATGTCTGTTAGAATATGTTATCCCAATGGAAGCGAACGGGTTAAGCAATTTTTTTTTTAAATGCTGTCAATGTCTACCTTTGCTTGGGTCATGAATTGTTTCATTTTAATCTCTGGAAGAAATTAGTTTCTGTCGGGTTTGCAGCCAAATGAATAATTCATGCTTTGTGTCTTGTGTAATGATCACAATTCCTTAATTTATTATAAGCAGCCAACACTTATCAATAGTGGAATCGCCAAACCAACCGAACCATACAACATTGAATAATAAATTATGAGTCAATTGTCAGCAGACGGGGTGGCGACCGGAGAATCGAGTAGGGACTTATTAAGAAAGAGTTGGCAAGGAAAGAGGGAAAGAAATATGTTGTTTTTTTTAAGACAAAAGATAAATAATGGGAGGAATAGTGTGAGGAAGGGGAGCGGGAATTGAAAGAAAACACAGAAAAAAAGATTAGAGTATTTATATATTAATAACTACAAATCTACCTACCTATTAATACAGTTGTCACTACCTACGAACCTAACTACACCATGGAAATGTTAATATTGTCACAATTGCTAACAGGATAGTTTTACATATTGTATCACTCAGGTTATGTTTGCCATGTTTTTTTAGTTTGATGGACAGTTTAACCCCAGTGATAGTTGGCCCGATATGCAAGCATGTAGATATTTTACTAGTTGATCTAAATTGCCTTTCTTTTACATAATTCACTACAAACAAGGCAAGTTGCCACTATAAACGTGTGGAGCTACTGAGAATTAGAGTGAAAGTTTTGAGGGGTCATCCTAAATTAGAAGCTGTGTAGCAAGATGCTTGTTCACATTAGTTTAAAATTCCTGCATGTCAGTACAGTCGGGGAAACAGGGAGCAGAGAGGGAGTTTCAAAGGCTGGCAACACGAGGAAAGAAGCCATTGGAGTAGAAGGCTCTCCGGTATCTGGAGACCTCCACGGTAAATGGATGGGATTTAGCTGATTGTCAGGTTAGTTGAGTGTATTTATGTCGAGGGGGCATCAGAACAGCAAGTTCATCGGAACACATTCCATTGAAGTACTTGTAAAACAAGCACAAGGATGCAACATTGTGGCAATGAGGCAGGGAATAGAACTTAGTAGATAATGAGGTGCCTATTAGATTAGCAACTCTTTCTTGGACCTTATCTAAGAGGGAGAAACTAGTGGATGGTGCACCGGCCCAGGTGTGACAACAATACTCCATGCATGGGCTGATGGTGGCTTTGTAGAGATATAGGATATTGTCAGGTGTGAGAAGTTTTCTAACACGGTAGAGAGAACCTACTTTCTTTGCAGCAGCCTTGGCAATGTCTTCTATGTATTTGTTCCAATTCATGCTATCTATGAATGTTAGACCGAGGAGTTTGAATGTTGGACTCTCAGGTAGGTTGTTATTTGCCATGCCAATCGGTGGTTGAAGAGGTTTCTTGTAATTGTTGAAGGAAAGGAGCTTTGTCTTAGCAGCATTAAATGACCCTATTCCACTACAGACTGAAGGTAACTTTCTAAGGATTCAGCCATTGCCTTGGATATGTGCGCATCCATTTTGACCATGTGACGAGAGTAGAGCGTAGTGTCGTCAGCAAATATACCCATCTCAGACACAATGTCATCAGGGACGTCGTTTATGAAAATCAGAAACAGTAACGGTCCAAGGATCGATCTCTGGGGTACACCTGCATTTGTCATGTTGTTGGGATGAACGGTCATCGAGGACAACCTGGATCTTTTTTTTGAGTAGGAAGGATCTAATTGTATCAAATATTCGTCCAGTAATACCATATGAATTAATTTTTATGAGAAGACTTTTATACCAGACCTTGTTAAAGGCGTTTAATATATCAAGCGCTACCGCCTTAGCTTCCCATGCTTTATCCAGTGTATGGTATATGCATTTGGAGATGACCATTAGGACATCTGCAGTAGAGCGTGTTTGCCTAAATCCATACTGATGGTTCGAAAGAAGTTTAGCATTAACGAGGTGACAGACTATCACTAGATTAATTAAGGATTCAAAGATTTTAGTGAAGAGCGGGAGTAGACTGATGGAGCGATAATTCTGAGGGTAAGTTCTATGTCCAGAGTTCTTGAAGACTGGTACCACAGAGGCAATTATCAGGGAAGCAAGATTCAGCAAGGCATTTGTTGTAAAGTTTGGAGAGGACAGGATAGATAGATATTTAATATAGCAAGTCGTTGCCTAGAAATTCGAAGAAACTGATTGTTATGTAGAGTTAGGAATAGTGTGAGGTGGGATCTTAAGTTTGAAATGGTATGTTTATTGTAAGAAATAGAGAGCAAACAAAAAGAAGAAAGTATCTATATATTAATGGTTATCACTACCTACAAACCTAGCTATGTCATGGAAATGTTAATATTCACACAATTGCTAACAGTATAACATTAAATATTCGATTACTCAGAATAGGTTTGTCAAAGTTATTTAGTTTGATAGACAGCGCTTGACCCCGAGGAGAGTTGGCCCCATATGCAAGCACAGACATATTTGATTGGTTGATATATTTAATAGAATAGCCACCTTATATCGTGCCAATGGTTTTGTATCGATGTCTCAGCATTTATCGATGACATACCATTTACTGCTTAGAGCTATTGTTTTTTCACAATGCAGTATTAGAAAACTCATGTTTTGTTAATCTTTTTATTTGAAAACGTCCTTATTCAATATATTAGGCTCTTACCGTATTAATTGAGCACTCTGGTTAATTTTTCTTTCAATAATTGTTTATATTATATATATATATTTATGAAAAAGGAGAAAACAAAATTATTTATATATTCCTCAACGTTTCGTCTTTATTTCAAGACTTCTTCAAGATGATTAATTTGAAGAACTAACATACAAATACAATATTTAACAATATTTGCTGTGTTTGTGACGTGAAAAGAATGTTTTTTCACCTTCATTCTTTTCACGTGACAAACGCACCGAATGTTAGCAAATATTGTACTTGTAAGTTATTTCTTCAAATCAATCATCTTGAAGAAGTCTTAAAATAAAGACAAAACGTTGATCAATATATAAATAATTTTGGTTTTTCTGTTTTCATTTCTCATTACGTTGGAATATTATTTCCATAATTTTCATCATAGTTAGATGTGTATATGTCTATCTATATATTTATGTACATGATTCACTCCTAAGCGAATTAACTGATCATTATGAATTTTTGAACCGAGCTACTCGACGTAAGGGTAGATAATGTGGGCTATATTTGGTTCAATTAAGTTTCATGCAAAGTGGGTAAAAAGGAGGTGGAAACCCTTTGTAAAAATGTAGATACTTCTGATTTGTTCTGACAATACGTATTAGATATCAATTAATAAATATTCCCCAAATTTTTTTGGAGTATTTTAAAAGGTTTTAGGGGGCATAATATGGGCAGAACCTCTCATTTTAAAATTCAAATATTTCAGATTTGCATTGAATTTGATCCATAGTCACTCGACCCTTAAGCAAGAATCGCTGAATTTCAATTTCTCTTGAAGACCCCTTATGCGTAAGCCTTTAATTTTAGACATTTTCCAGAATCAAAATCATGTAATGGGTTTTTATCAAAATTGGAATAAGGATTCTAGACATAAGTTTTAGAAGAATTATATGCTGATTTTAATCTTGGAAAGGGGACATTGGTGCAAAACTATTCTGTTCGGTGAATTAATTTTACCTGTCCTGGGACGGGTATTTTTCTTGTATATAGATATAATACAAAACCTTGTCTTTGTTGGAAAATATCTCAATTTATATATATATATCTCCCCTGTCGACATCAATTACCGAATAATGTTGCTTAGTTCATATCTTTGGCATCTTTCCATTATTGGTTACTTATAGTCAAACGATACTAAAATCCTTCTCCTTCTCCTCCTCCTCCTCCTCCTCCTCCTACTGGAGACATTGAGATGTGCCAAAATATGTCTATCACTTTTCCTTCCGCCGTCCATACAAATCAACAGTTTCTCTGGTCACTCACTTTGCATTTGTCATTTCATTGCAAAATGTCGGGTCCGGGGTCTGTCCAATGTAAGGGTCAGCTTTCTCCACTGACAGGAGGGCCAAACGCTGCAGGTCAGAACTACCTTCCTATCCATTTTCCCGCTTTTTCATCTATTATAGTAAAGCATGTTTGAAAATGAATAATTTGGACATGATCCGTTTCTCTCATTTGGTTTGTTTTCATGAAACCGAGACTCAGAAGGCGATTTTAGATGACACAAGATATATTACATATTACTGAACATAATATACGTTTGGACTTGACTGTAGAAATAGAATCATCATCATAATCATCATCATCGTCATGATCATGATCATGATGATGTTAACGTCTGTTTTACATGCTGACATGTGTTAGATGACTTTTAGAAATTGCTTTCCAAACTAATCTATCTCTGCCCAGGTCTTATTTATCCCTCTTTCTCTCAAGTCCATTCTTATCACTTCCTCCCTTGTTTTCTTTGCCAATTGCTCTGGTGCCTCAACCATTCTACATCTACTAACCCAAGAACTTTCATCCATTCTTTCAATGTGGCCATACCATCGAAGTCTCCTGTTCTGCACACATCTCCCTATACTGTCCAGATGTAATCTTAGTCGTAGTTCTGATGACCTAAAATAGTCTTTAAAACTCACATTACACATTCATCATATCATCTCCATATCATTTCTCTCCATGCAATGCATGTCTTCAACCCTCACTGGCCAGGTTTCACTTCCATACATCATCACTCTAATAGACTCTTCCCTTGATCAAGTGATAACACTCTGCTGGTTAGTAATGGCAGAAGTTCCCTGAAATTATTCGATCCACTCTTACTTTGTAATTGCAACTCTTGCAATTACACTAGCACTTGCCGTGCTCAGTGCTCCAAAAGAGCATAATATGCATTTTTTTAACTTTTATTCACTCTAAACAAAGCACATTGCCATTGAGATGTAAGAGGCTACTGTGATTTAGTGTCCATATTTATATAGACAACCTAAGTGGGGAGTTGTGCAGCGAAATGTTTGTTCACATTTCATTTAGATTTCCGCATGTTGATAGTCAGGAAAACAGGGAGCAGGGAGGCAATTCCAAAGGCTAGCAATTTGAGGAAAAAAGCTATAAGAGTAGAAAGCTTTCTGGCATCTGGGAACCTTCATAGTGGGTTTTGCTGATTAGCGGGTTGGTCAGAGTTGATTGAAGGGCAGGAAGACTAGTATTTGTCCACACGGTTCTTGAAGTTGTTGATTGATTCTGCATTCACTGCTTCCTCAATAAAAGATAAAATACTATTTTAAACTTAAGTGTGACCGACCGACCAAAATGCTATTTCAAACTTAAATATGAGAGACCACAAAAATGCTATTTGGAACTTAAGCATGATAGACCAATAGACAGAGCCGTTTTAAGAGATGGTTGGGCATCAAAAGTTTTCTCAACTCGAATGATCATAGGTTCTTCCACTAAGTGAAATATCAGCAATGAAAATGACAGACCAACGAAAGGCCATAGCCTCTTTTATATATATATATATATATATATATATATATATATATATATATATATAGATATGGTTCAATACAGCTAAAATAAAATGTATTCCTTTAATCTTCACGTTTAACAATGAAAATGCTATTTCAAACTGAAGCCTAAAAGACCAACAAATTGACAGACAGTTTGGGCGAAGAGCAAAACGTAGTATCTGTTTTAATACTATGCTTAATCCATCTTGTCCTCGGTCAGTGGAACAAATCCTTTTAGACTGAGGCAATTTTTATTTTTGTGCTCGATTTTAGGGAGTTAGATTTTCCTAACAATAAAATCCGACCTATTGTCTCGCTCTCTCCTCGTGCGAAGGCAAGTAGATGGGGACTGACAAACAGACCTTTTATAGATTAACTGACAACCTATCTTTTGTGTCATGAAGATACAGACATAGACCCACGGCCTTTGCATACACTTTCTCCTTTTATTTACAAAATAAGAAACTGTTTTTTAAATTACCATCATCATCATCATCAGAATTCTTCTAAGCCTGAATGCTTATAGTATCTGCAACGACTATTTTGTCTAAGGAGAGACACATTATGGGCCTGGTTTCTATTGGACAAGTCCCCCCTGGGGAAAATTACCCTCAACTTTCGTCATGAATATTGATCTATTTCTTTAATTGGCCTGTCTTTGTAAATTCCCTCTGGAGGCAAAACTTTATGTTGAAACACAAAACGATTCCGAAAAGTCTGAGACGTTTCCTCTTTGACAACAACGCTATTATTCTCTCGGCTTGTAAATCGGGTAACTTTTATTGCTGTCTATTTTTTTGCAGAGAAAATACTGATCTCTTCCTTATGTCAGAAATATGAGTGCTTTTTGACAGATTACGCACTACAGATTAATATTTCTATAAAATTGTAGTTCCTGTTTGTCTATTTGTTTGTTCACAAACTCTTCCTCAGGTTTTGCATATATATTCCGAAACTTACTCAGTGTACGTACGTACCATAAGGCATTGGAACAGATTGCTTTAGAAGACAGGTTTGGTAGTTTGGTAGTTTTGTTTTACGGCATATCAACCCTTTTTGGGTTATTTAATGCCGAATCTGGTCATTATAGTGAAAGTTTTTATGCTTCAAGTTCTTTATATCTTCAAATGTTTAATCAGGGTTTTTGGTTTGGTAGTTTTGTTTTACGGCATATCAACCCTTTTTGGGTTATTTAATGCCGAATCTGGTCTTGTTTTCTTCTCTTTTTTGTTTCTTTCCCCTTTTAATATCTGTTTCTATTTAACCCATAGTTGGGACCCTAACAGGTACTACCACTCCGGGTCAGGGTGGACCTGGGAGCAATGGTAATTAAGAGGAGGCTCCACATTCCCCAAAGTCCGTAAGCCGGATCTCACCATCGGATGTAGTTTAAGGTCATATCCAGGACCGGGAGTAGGGTAGGAAAAATAAAAATAAAAAAGGGGAGGGAGAAAGGGAGAGGGGCTGTTGTTTTTGTTTTTGGTTTTGTAGAACATAATTAAGTTTTACAAACAAAAAAAAAACAAAAAAAACGTCAATGTAGGTGAATTTCGTCTCAGGGAGCCACAGGGCAGCCTGATCTGGTATCACCAGTTTAGAAGACAGTGAATGCAGAATCAATCAACAGCTTCAAGAACCATGTGGACAAATATGTGAAGATGGAGGCTCACACAAAACGATACTAGTCTTCCTGCTCTTTAATCTACTCCGATACTTTGTAAAGAAAGAGGTGGAGTCAGGTAAATTCATGTAAATATTTCAGAGCAGCATGGATATCGCGTGTCGACCGGAAGTAGATTTGATGTTAGTGAACTAAGCCACCTGTCATATGAGCAAACACTGGCAGGAATGACTTGGGTTACTTTGGAAAAAGAAGATTAAGAAGTGACCTCAATGAACAAGTATATTTTATAGCATGTTTTGCTGATCTTAAGTTTGAAATGGCATTTTTATTGATCTGTTACAAATAAGTTTAAAATAGCATTTTTCTTGATCTGTCATGCTTAACTTTTTTTTACTAACGAGTCATCACTAATCTGGGCCATAAGCCACTACAGAATAATGCTTAATTAGATGGAATGAGTGTCGGTTGAAATATGAAGAATATTATGAGAGGATCGAAAATGATTAATGGAATGAACAAAAGTGTGATTACTACTGGGACCGTTTATGACAAGTAATTGTTGATATTAGATTTGAAAACGGTTATGTTGTAGTCTGCAGGGAAGCAGTTCTATGGTAATGTGCTGCACAGATGAGAAGTTCTTAAAAAAAACTCTATTCATGGAAATTTCGTCCGATGCTAGTCACAGTATTTTCGTTGATCTGCCATGCTTAAGTTTTAATAGTATTTTTATTGATCTGTCATGCTTAAGTTTAAACTAGCATTTCCGCTGATCTTTCACGCTATAGTTTAAAATCGTATTTTATAGATAAACGGACAGATTGGTTTCTCCCTGACCTTTTTTCTAGGAGCAAAGTGTAGTATTTGTTCTGATGCTACACTTCATCTTTTCTGTCCTCGTTCAATGAGGAAGAAATCCTTCTAGACTGAGGTAATTTTTATTTTTTTCCTAATCTAGAGTCTTCCTTTTTAGGGAGCCGGATATTCCTCACGTTAAAAACCACTGACCTAGTGCTAAACTCTGCCCTCGTGGGGAGGACAATTAAATAGAGACAGACTTAATGTAGACATTTTAAAGATGACGATTCTTTTTTTTTTTTAAATGAGGAAGACGTTTTTCAGTTTTTATTTGTAATAAGAGAAAACTGTTTAAATATCTGAACTAATCGAATGGTTGCCTGAGTAGAGTTTTCATTGCTAAACTCGTAAGGATTACGAAAGATTTGATTCCTTAAAAGCAAATCTCGATTTCTCATTCGCAAAATTATTGTATTAGAAACTTTGAAAATTTCTGTAATCCTTCCTGATTTTTCCCATCAGATTATAGAAACGTTAAGGTCAAACAAACATGTTAATTCCTGCAGATTCTACAAAGAATAAATCGATATTTTGGAAGAATGATGTTATTAGAAACACATTTACAGAAGGAAACAGTTATAGATCAATAATGTTATTGCTCTCCACTAATGTATCTACGTGCTTACTAATGTAGTATCGAATTTTAGATGAATGCAACAGTCGTCCAAAGGCTTTTACTTTTATTTTCATTTTTATTTTTATTTTCCCACCTGCTTTTTCCCTCCTCCTCTTGTTTATCCGGCCTTTCACTCTTGTTTATCCGGCTTTTCACTCTTGTTTATCCGGCCTTTCACTCTTGGCTCACTCCTACTACTTGCTCCCTACTCTTTCTCTGCCTTACATCTTGTGTCCACCTTTTTCTCTTCCTACATGCTTCACCTACCATTCCCTCCACATACAACTTCCACTCACATTTCTCCAACAACTCTTCGTCTTACATTCTCTCCTCTCCCTGAATTACCTTCCATGATTTACTGTACAAAAGCTTCGTTTACTGTTCAATAAAGCTTATTTACACCAAATGATTAAGATCGTGTGAATCGACCGAAATATAATGGTTCTGCTATAGTGATGTTTGTGTTGCCATGCTAATAAACTAATTCGTATACTAATATTCCATTTTGCTTGAAATGTTCATTGTATTCTTTAAACTCCCTCATATATATATATATATATATATTTTTTAATTAAATTTTCTGTACATAAAAGTAAATTACTTTTATGTACGTAACAATTTAATAAAATATATATATATATATATATATATATATATATATATATAAAATATGTCCTATTAAATTTAAGGCGACTAAAATGCAATCTTCTGGATTACTTATTACCACTTAGGAAGTGGGGAAAAATACAAACGCTGTTATTATCGCAAGTAAATACTATAACAAACACATAACTTAATAAATATATATATATATATATATATATATATATGTGTGTGCCAATTGTATTGAATGAGTAAGATCTTTTCTTAAACCAGACAGCTGCTCAGACAGGAAGCAGTGAACTCTTCCTTCCCAAGGTACAACAGTTTGAGTAATGAGCCGGCGGCGTGGGAAAGGACTTGCAATGTCATTGAAAGATGTGAATCAAGCAATTCGTATTCAACCATTTTGGTCTTGACAGCTTTATGATGAACTTTGCTATAAATCGTTTCCTGTACCTCTTCTCCCACCATGTAGCTGTTGTTTTTTTTCTGAGTTTTCCTTGACTCATCTATGTGTGTTCTTGGTTCAAAAGATTGAGGAGGAGAGTTCAAAAAGAGCAAAATCAAATTGAATATCTTTCTTATCTGACAACTCCAGTCTATTTATATTTTAGAAATTCCTTTGACTGACCAAACCATCTTTGTGCATTTCCATTCCTTTTCGATTTCAAGTTTCTCTCTCTCCCTTTAGGCTAACATCCAAGATAACTTACATTGGGTGACAGAGACAAAAATGTTAGATCATTGGTCTGGCCGATCCTGATATTAAGATTTTATTTTTCTAAAAGTTTTAGCTCAAATAAATAAATACATTGATTTGAAGAAATTGTACTTCCTGTAAACATGCATAGTGCTTCATATTTAGTTGGGTGCATTGATTCACACTATAAACAGAAGGCCTGCAATGAGATAAATATTTAGCTCAGAGAACAAACTATCCAAGAGATAGGCTGTGATCTTTAAAATAATCATGTCTTCTTTGATATGAGGTTCAATGCTGTGATTATAAGCCACTTTAGATCGAACAAATGTTATGTTCATTCTAGATGGTGAACTCCCATGGTCAATTGGTCTCTGCTGGGAATTGTGAGTTAGCTCTCTTGGACCATTTGGAAATAAGAGTAATCTCCCTTTATTCGATGTTGACAATTTAGGTTCAGTTCTGATAGAAAGTGGAGCTCTTCAATCACTAAGACGAAAGAGATTTTGTTGTATTTATGATACAGACAAACGTGGCAAACTTTGACAATTAGTAGCAGAGCGTAGTTGGTATTATGGTGGAAATAAAAGATTCTTGCTTTATTTCTACCACTTCTGTAGTTTTCACAACTTATAACCCAGACACTTAAATGATCTATCTTTATGCGTACTGAGCTAAAATATTCTCTTTAGTTTTCCTATATTGCTCATAACACACACATTTCAAAGCTTAGATCTGGTCTTGTTTGTGAAGCAACCCATATCATTTGCCCACGTAAGTGTTCTTTGACATCTGAGGTGTCCTTGTGGCCTTAAGTGAGGAACTTTTTGTGTTTGGTCAGGAGAAATGTCTGTCTTGATTGCAATAGAGAAACAAAGAATCATTTTGACTTCTCAAAATAAAACACTGTGACTTGTTTTAAACTTGAGGTGTGATTTTGTTACAGCAGTGACGAAGATCACATGATCGACACTATCGGCAGTGTCAAAATCAAGAACAGAATTTGAATGAACACAACAAGTGGACGATAACGGCCTGTGCAGTGAACGCACACAGAGGCAATACACACCAAAAATTAAAATAAGAAAATCTGTTTTGGAAGTTCAAGTGTAGTATCAGAACAGATCTTTTTGGTTAACTCAAAAAGAGTTTTTTATTTGATTTAAATTTGAATGTATATATATATATATATGTGTGTGTGTGTGTGTGTGTATATTTATGGATATGACATTTTCTAATATATATATATATATATAAGTAAGGTATTTTTATATTTGTATATGCAGGATACACTACTAAACTAATTAAAGGATCATTATGAATTTTGAAACACAGCTGTTAGGCGTAAGGGATTCAAATGTGGACTATATTTAGTTTGATTTAGTTTTATGCAAAGAGGGTCAAAAAGGCGTGAAAGCACGTTATGAAAATTCAGACGCTTTCGATTTTTGTGAAATTTTAATAATATGTATTAGTCATCAATTAATAAATATTCTCTGAATTTCAATTACTTAAGAGTATTTTAAAGGGGTTTTAGATTGCATAATATTGGCACAACCTCAAATATTTTAGATTTGCATTTAATTCGAGCCATATTCTAATGAGGCAGCAAATGAGCAGGATTCCCTGAATTTCAATTTCTTCCTCAGACTGCCTAAGCCTTACATTTTAGACATTTTCTCAATTCAAAATCGGAGATATATATATATATATATAATATATATATATATATAGTAAGCTATGGGGAATCTTCAGGCTAAAATGAAACGTGGGAGCCTCTGTGTAACTTAATAGCCATAAATATATTTTCATAGCTTACCACCTAGCTCTACTTACATATCGAGCACTGTTGAGGTAAATACTGAAAATTGATACATAAAAAATTATATCTCTTCATAAAATTTCATGTGGATACATGAAATACTAATAGTATATATATATATATATATATATATATATATATTATTTTCATTAAATGTCAAAATAAAAAAAGTCCAAGGAGGCCACATACATAAATCAAAAAGACAAACTATTTTGCAAAAAGAATCAATGACAATTCATGGTTGATTCTGTCGACATAACCTAAGTTAATGTGTCTGAAGATAATCTTTACAAACTGACCTTTTCAATAACGAGATGCCATGTCGGAAAGATTGAGTCTATAAATCCTTGAAGCTTTGTTTCCTCGATGATTGTTTCTGCAAGGACTTGTAATCCATTGGATTATGACAAGATTGCACCAAATCCCTGGCTGATATAATCTTTGTCCGAAGACTTTGAAGGCGAACCCTGTCTTAAGATATGACAGGAAATACGCATTCAACAATAATTCTCTGCCAACAAGAATAGGACATTGTTTGACAAGAGCTTGGATCGATAATGCCACAGCAATATAGATAACCACATCTGTCCAGGTTGTAAGGATGACACAACTCCTTGCAGATAATTCGCTAAAAGGCCTTTTGTAATACAAGCACTTAGAAATTGAGATCTAAAAATAGTGATAGATATTTTATGGCCTGGAGATAGAATCAGGGCTGGCACAACCTATCAACTCCTGGGGTGGGAGGATGCCCCACCGCCTTCCCCGGAGAGGATATTTTAGTTTTAGAGACTATATTAGTATTGTTTTTCCTTTTACTTTAATTTTTTGCGGAAAAATATATATTAAGTCGCTGTTGATTTTTTTGTTTTATTATTAATATTAACTTGTTTATACCTTCTTGAGCGGTGCTGGAACAGTACCTGGGTATGTCAATTTCCATCTTTACCTAGCTACTATCGCTTTATAGCTAATACGAAGAAAAATATTTGAAACTTTGTGGAAAAAATATGCACCCGTCATGCAAAAGTTAGTGAGTAAAACGCATGCATTTTTCTATCTCCCAAACGAAACCATTTCAAGTGGTAAAGAGAAGCGAGAAAGTATATAGCAAGTCAGACACTTGCCACAGACTTATCCTACTGCCTAAAATAAAGTCAGAAAGAAATCCTCAACTCTATAATAAAAAGTCAATGATGGGTGTTTTTTTTTTCTTTAGGTCATCAGAAAGGATAATAATAATTTATATATGAAAAATTAAATTACTAACGGTATTATATATATATATATATATATATATATAATAAATATTTGTTATTGTTTATTATCTATGTACGTATACGTTTCGTCCTTAATAATCGGGACTCATCAGCATGGAGATATGACTATTCACTACCGGTCATGCGATCGAAACCCCGGATTACGAGTATTTTGCAACTCAAATCCGACGCCTTAACCACTCAGCCAATTTCGAACAGCAAATAAACGGTGATAATTTTAACACTTTATACAGCGGCTTGACGTCTAGAGCGTTCGACTTTTTTAATGAAAGGAACGATGCATTTAAAGCTAGCAACGTCATGCTGTGTTAATACTACACTTACAGTGCTCTACTAGACGGATTTTTCTAGGAGCTACAAATAATAAATATTTGTTATTGTTTATTATCTATGTACGTATACGTTTCGTCCTTAATAATCGGGACTCATCAGCATAGAGATATGACTATTCACTACTGGTCATGCGATTCGAAACCCTGGATTACGAGTATTTTGCAACTAATATATATATATATATATATATATATATATATTAAAGTAATATATCTAGATAAATAGCGAGTGTGAACACTGGCAAAGCAGACCTTTTTTCATCAGTTTTGATGCAGGGTGTGCACAAGTACATATATATATATATATATATATATGTGTGTGTGTAGTAAAGTATAAAATATATTTATAGCAATTAAGCTACACAGAGGCGTCCGCATTTAATCCCTGCAGAAAGTCGTATGGTTAAGTGCACAAACTTTTTGTTAAAATGCACAGATCTTTTGTTACTATAACAGTAACAAAAATCTGTGCACTTAGCCATATGACTCCCTGCGAGGATGAAATTCGGACTCTTCTGTTTAGCTTAATTGCCATAAATATATTTTCATAATTTACTTCTAAGCTCTACTCACGTATTGAGCATTGTTGAAGTAAATACTGACAATTTATATCCAATATATTACATCACCTTATATTATACGTGTATAGATGAAATAATATATATGTGTGTGTGTGTATCTTTGTATCTATAATAAAACTCTTGAAAAATATTCCGAGTTATTTAATTTAAGAATGAATAAGCCACCAGAAACGTCATCAGCTAATCAAACTGTCTCAAGTAAGTCTTCAGATCAACTGCAGGAGTGAAACTGTACACAACCTCCGTTTTCGTTTGTTGAGCGGTTTTACATGTTTTCCCAGTTTTATTGTCATTCTAAATCGAGATGGCTACCTGTTCACAAACAAAATGGACCATCATGCAATACTGCAACCTCTTACCAAGTGATCTGTTTATTTTCCAAAGCAAATCCAAATGAAAACTGCCGTGAATCGCTTACATAAACGCAAGCGAGAGGAACTAATTGCTTTCAGATTATTGGGGCACGCGATGATAGTAACATTATTAGTGTATCTGTGATGCACTAACACTGAATGTACAGTGACATAAAGGTAAAACACTCGGGAAGCACAATAACATTTTATATAGTAAACTACAATTGTGTTTAATACAATACAGCAATTCGACTCCGTTTGTCATTCGAATTTTTTTTAAATAAAATATTCGCATTGTCTTTTTGCAATTCAGTTCTGAACAATGATTTTTGTTTTCCTTTTTAAAATTTATTTTCATATCTGCATTTTAACACTAATTAATCTCTGTTGTTTAATAGTGTGTCTCTTTCTTTGAATGTTAGTATTTATCAAAACAAAATGTTTCTTTTGGGTCTTTTAATGAACAATTCCCAGATGTAGAGAAAGTATATTATGATTCATTGATTCATTCATTTCGTATAAATAAGATGGTTCAATTGTTGGCATTGGTTTCTCTGATATTTTTCTAGTTATAATTTTTTCTAGAAAGACATCGAGTACTTACAGAAGGGATCACGTGAAGGTTGCTAACATCCTAAGTGAAAATCTTTCTGTGGAACGAACTGGACTCGGACTTGGCACAACCAGGTTGTCAGTCCGTGTCGTTAATCAATGAGCTATCGTCACCTCCCAATATATTTGGATGGCGAAGCTATTGAGGTTGTTGAGAAGTTTTGTTATCTTGGTGATACTATTGGAGCACAGGGAGGAGCAGGTGCTAATGGGATTGCAAGCGTTAGGAATGGATAGAGTAAGTTCAGGGAGCTTCTGCCATTACTAACCAGGAGAATGTTACCACTGTCAACTGAGAGAAGAGTCTATCAGGCATGTGTATGCAGTGTGATGATGTATGGAAGTGAAACCTGGACAGTGAGGGTTGAAGACATGCGTTTCATGGAAAAAAGGATATGAGAATAATATGATGGATCAGTAATGTGAGTCTTTCTTTAAGACTGATGACCTCAGAGGAAGATAAAATCTTTACAAAAATAGGGAAATGTGTGCAGAATAGGAGACTTCTTTGGTATGGTTATGTTGAAAGAATAGATGAGTTCTTGAGTTAGTAAATGTAGAACAGTTAAGATGGCAGGGTCAATTAACAAGGGAAGAGCAAGGTAAACATGGTAGGAAGTGATAAGGATGGATTTGAGACAGAAGGCTAAATAAAGACTTAGGCAAGTACTGGTTAGTTTGAAAGTCTATTTTTAAAAGCCGTACAACACACAGAAGTTAAACCGAATACGATTATGATGATGATCATCATTATGATATAGAAAATGCTAATTTGTTGATGCATAAAAGTTAATTAACTTTTTTCTCTCCTTTTCTTTTTAGGTAAGTACCTCCTGTTTTCTGATCGCATTAACAAATGTTAGTCAACAGGTAAGAATTTTTACGCATTTTAATTCATATCCATTGATGTGAATTTCTTTCGATAATCAACTGCAATTTCTAAAGAAAAGCACAAACATGTTTCGGAATGTAAGAATAGTTTGTCTTTCAGGTATAAACAAAAAGAGAAAACCTCTGATGTTGATCATCCTCGCACACAGTTCCTGTCCATAGATTAAAATTACCCTATCCCACCCCCCGCAATAGTGGAAAATTAAACGAAATAAATATGGGAGAATCACTAACCAGTTTTTGAAACGTAAGGATAACAAATAGTATCCAGCAGGTGAGTGGAAAATCTTAAGGTTAGCTACGATATGTAGATTTTTAGACGATTTGTGTAGATTGTCTAAAATAGAAGCTTGACATTTTAAAGTGTAAAAAAATTATTAAACTGCAGAAGTGAAATTGCTAAAAATTGTAAACATAGAATAAATTTTACTTCAAGATAGATACTAAACAAAACACCCTTATAATAATGTGCTTTTTTAGTAAACATGAAACGTAACGTCGTGTTAACATTATTTATTTAACCTACTTGAGAATGGGAGGTCAAAGCATTCGCTGAAATTATATCACTATTAGTGACTGATGGGAATGAAAGGATATTAGTGTGAATGTTTTTATCAGCAATAAAAACTAATAGCATTAAGTGGTAGGCTGAAATTAGTTGAACTAATTAGTGACCGGTGTTGGTGGGAAAGATATGGCTGTGAATTTTTTATATAGCCAATAAAAACTTACAGCTTTAGATAATAGAAAGCGAATGTAAATAAATAGTTGCCTATAAAAGCGATGGTAGAATGTTAATTTTCAGAGTAAGTGTGGCGAATTTCTTTGTGTAATGAAACAGAAACCTTTCTGTGTAGCCTACTTGCTATAAGTATACTGTTATACTAATAAACCACCCGTGACTCGTTAGGTCAGTATTTTAAAAATATATTATGAAATATGGAATTTATTAACTTTGACATTGGATGATGAAGCAGTAGCAGCCGACAGTGCTTTCAATCAAACATACATGCCAATAGCGTTTAACAACTATCATTAATCTTTGATATTACACTGCTTTTGGTAACTACCATGCATGCTTTGTAACAGTATCCATTTTCAAGTAAATATATATATTTACTGGTTCAGTGTCAAGGTGATGAAGTAACGAGCAATATAAGACAAAAAGAGTAGACATTTTTATCCGTCTATTAAGGGAGCAGTTTTGAAGCTTATCACAACCACAGGATACAGACTTTAAGAGGATATGAGGATGACTCTATTCTGCTCAAAGGTGAGACTAGCCAAGTTGTTTAAAACAAATTACCAGCCTTTCCCTACTCTTCCCTTTTGGCCTTGTGCCTCATTTCGTATTTTATGCAAACAAGATGACAAACAAGATCCGTACAACACAAAAGTAGGAGAAATTGTTTTTATTTACATTACCAGTTCTGTAGAACATAGACGTCATCTTCTTATTAAACAAAATCGACAACGTTGCCTATTGATCCCATTATACGGTTATACATTTTAATAAATAAACCAAAATTAGTTACAAAACGAGTACTTTCAATTCCACTTAAAATCCTATTCAGGATATTCAATTAAAGAGAACAAGACATGAAAAACATAGAATTCATAATTACTAAAGACCAATTAAACTGATGGTACGGATTTTACCTGTTTTGACACTTTTTCTCGGTTTTATTGAATACCCTGAAGATGATCTAAGCTGAATCGAAAGTACTAAAATATTCCTTAATTTCCACGGTCATTATCGTTAAAACTTCAATAGAACCTTCTTGCTTATTCATAACAGACAAGAATATTTTTGAAGGCACTTCAATCTTGCTGACTTTTGATAAAAGAACCCAAATTAGTTACAAACCGAATACTCTCAATTCTCTTTAGAATTATATTTAGGGTATCAATTAAAGGAAAGAAACATTATTTTAAAAACGTATAGAATTCATAATTAGTGAAGACCAATAAAACTGTTGCGGACTTGACCTATTTTTTTTTCTATTTTACTTGTATATCCTTAAGATGATATAAAGGGAATCGAAAATAAGAAATATATTAATTTAATTTATTATTTTATTAGTTTAAATTTTATGGAAAACTCTAGTTCAATATTTCTTGGTATTATCGTTTAAACTTAAAGAGAACTTTCTTTGCTTATTCATAACAGACAAGAATGTTTGGAAGATAATTCCATCTTGTAGACTTAATGTGTTCTTGAAGGGATTTTGTTTGTTCTTGTTTTATATTTTTGCCTTGAGTGTAACATTATTGTCAGCAATGATACCCCGGAGGAATAATACAATTGATGAGGAAATACATCATGGGAAACTGTATTACTTCAAGAACAATGGAAGCGTTTCTTTTCAGCTTCGGACATTCCTTGGAGAATCCTTCAAAAGAAAACCGAAATGGTGAGGGCCAAAAGACGGTATTTATGGCTGAGCCAAATTAACAATAACATCAAAATAGCCAAAGTTGCACAAAAAAAAGATAATATCTTTTCAATCCTGTTAACCCGAACTATGTTGACTCTTTGAAGCAGAAAAGATGAGGATGGGGAGACAAGAAATCCTCTGATGTGAAGGACAAGCAAAAGTGTATCTTTGTTTTTAGAAAAATGAGCTGTAAGAAATGTTCGGAGCTGAAAAGTAGATGATTTATGTTTAATGGTGATTAAAAGCTTTGGCTACAACGAGGAAATTCGGGCGGATGAAGAAAGGCAATGCATAATTCGACCAATGACAGAAACATAAGTATAATTCCTGCTAAAAGTATGTGAAAAAAAAAATTATTTCCCTTAGTAACATTGGGGTTTGGAAGAACTGAAAAATGAGGAGAGAGGATTTACATGTATGACAATGGTTGGGTGCGTTCGGGAGGAGGGAGAAACAAATTCTGAATTGTTTTATTTTTTGTTGTTTTATAACATCAGCCCTTCTCCGATTATATAATACCGAATTCAGTTATTTTAGTAAAAGATTTTATTCTCTCTGTCTCTTTATCTCCCCTATCTCTCTAACAAAACAGACGATATAACTACACAGTGGGCGTCCTTTAGTGAAAAAAAAAGTTATTCAAATGGGAAAGTCATTAAGATATTAGTAAACTAGATAAAATTCCCAGTATTTTGCAAAAAGAATTAGGTCGAAATCTTTATGCATTAAAAGATACGGCAATTTGAAGTTATGGTAATTGATCAAAAGTTTCAAAAATCTTGTATATTTACCAGAACTTTACATTATTTTTAAAAGCACCTTAAAAATAATTTTTGAGCCTGTTGAATTGGTTTGTGCGTTTTTTTGTGAGTCCTAATCATTCCATAAAACCTCAAATACATCATCTAACACTATTTTCTTAGTTTTCATACTGATTTTAGGGTTTTGAAGACAACATTTTGTTACGATTTGACAAAAAATGCCTATTTTTGCATACATTTTGCCTAGAAAAATCTTATTTAGTGCTGAATATCTAAAAAATCGCTGTAGTCAACATACCAAACCATAGAATTGTCTAAAAGATAATTTTATACGCTTTTCAAATCTCTAGGGGTTTGGTATGTGTAATGTGTAGTAGCCAGGTTCTCAGGTTATCAACTGACTAAGTGACAGTAGACATCCTGGTAGTGTTTTATGATCATATGTATTAATTCTAAAGCTTTTTATTAGTCCAACTGAATCAATAGCTATGCTGTAAATCTAAAAGAAGATATTACATTGTACATTGCAAAAGTGCAATATCGTTCAGTATTTTACAAGAGTAATACTCATATTTTGATGTCGCTATGCATCAGATAATTCATGGGACCAAATTTGTGAATTTATCATCTATGGATGAATGGTTAGTTCATTAGCTGGGATTTTTGTAAAATATCCAGCGAATACAGGGTGTGAAACCTGGGTACCTCTAATGGATGCATATGTAAATAAATATATGTAAATATGCATATGTAAGTAAAAAAACGCATATTCTGTTATTGTATTTTATGATCTAGCACTATATATATATATATATATATAGTAAGCTATAAAAATATATTCATGGCAATTAAGCTACACAGAGGCTCCCGCGTTTCATCCCCGAGGGGAATCTTCAGGCTAAAATGATTCCCTCCCAGGGATGAAACACTGGAGCCTCTGTGTAGCTTAATTGCCACAAATATATTTTCATAGCTTACTACCTAGCTCTACTTACATATTGAGCACTGTTGAAGTAAATACTGAAAATTGATACATAAAAAATTATATCTCCTTATAAAATTTTATGTGGATACATGAAATACTAATATATATATATATATATATATATTGAAAACACAGGGTGGGTCAAAAGTAGCACCCATTCCCATGTTAGGTCAATTCTTTTGTTTTCCTCCAATTCTTTAGGAATTAATTCTTCCCTTCGACTCTTTACCGTTCAATACGACTCCATGAAAAACCTGAGCCATTATCTTTTCTATATGTTTGCAGTGCATGCAACTTTGCTTCTTTTATCAAATTAATTCCTGCGCTTTCTCCCCATGTGTGTGCATACACTGGCCTTATATTGTGGCTAGTGAATCTCGAGTGCTTGGTGCAAGTGAAGGAAGTGGGGTGTGGAGAGAATTAGAAATTGCAGTCGAATGTGAATAAGTCTAAGTAGCGTTAGACTGACAAGCATTCATGATTTGCTATTAATGCCAGCTCAGACGAAAAATTCTAATATTTATAGAAAATTGGTAGGTAAATTCTATTTCTTATGGAAGATGTATTTTGGGAGTGAGACAATAAAAAGCTGAAAAATATGAAATAATGATTTTCATTATATCTTCGTTTGTCATCTTTTCCCTTTTTTCGTTTTTCATCTATTCTTTTATTTTCTCTTTTTTCTCTTTTTTCACTTGTATTTTTTCTATTCCCTACCCCTATCATCTTTTTTCTTTCATTTTTTCTCTTTTTCTTAATTTTTCACTTTTTTCGTTCATTCTTTTTATTATACAATCTTTTCTCTTTCAGTTTTTCTTTTTTTTCTCAATGTATCTCTTTTTAGCTTTTTTTTTCATTCCTGTGATCTTTTTTTACACTTTTTAGTTTTTACCCCCTTTCTTTTTATTATGTAATATTTCATTTTCTGCTTTTTGTTTTTCTCTTTTTTTTTCTTATGTTTCGTCCCTTTATTCACCATTTTTATTCCATTATTCTTTTAAAACTTTTTTTCCACATTCTAAAACAATTATTCAATTTTCACTTTTCGTCCTTTTTTTATTTTATTACTTTTTTGTTTCTTTTTCCACGCTTTTCTCTATTGATGTTATCTTTTTATTATCTTTCTCCTCCTTCTCTCCCTATTACTCCACCGCTCTCTCTTTCTATACCCAAACCCTAATACTGTATGAAACTCCAGTGTTTATAAGTTAGTGCTCAATAACAGTTAGAGCTGTATTATAGTATTTTTTTTTTCCAAACATTATTGGCTGTATATGTGCATATGTTTCAGCTGCAACTCTATTCCATATTTTATTTGAAATAGTAACAGCTGAAACATGTATGCACGTATGTAGCCAATAATGTTTGTATAAATAAAATGTATATATATATATGTCTATGCGAGAATCTATTAGAGAAAGTAAGACAAGTTGATCGCTAGTCTTTGTGATATGTAGACCTTGTGTGGTTGTAATGTTACGAAGTGATATTGGTGAATATACGGCTTGGTTACAATTACCATTATATTTGAATATTTATAAAATATTGATGCGAATAGAAAATAATCCTTCGTTAATATATTAATGAGTGATTATTTATGAATATTTGTATGAAATTAACCTCTTAAATAAGAGCGATAACAATAAATGTTTAAAACGAATTGACAAAACTTATCTTTTATGGAACGATTTGATGACAAGTGTAATTGATGTTCTCACAGACTATGGAATCAAATCTATTGCAGTCAATTGCACACCAATGTTGTATTGTTGTAAGAGGTATGAACTTACATTTTCCCTCCTGCTATGGGTAAACTTGTGTGCAATCACTCGTCCCTAATAGTTATTGTTTCGACATTAAATAACTCAAAATAGTTATTTTTGTTTTGTCTGCCTGTCTGTTCTCAATGTCCATCTTTCCCTTTGAAATCAACCGTGATATCAACGTTTAATGTACACGCAAACAAAGTCGGAATCAATCCCCCATACACACACATATACAAACACAGTTGTTATTAAAGTGATTTCTTCGAATTAAAGACAAACTGTAAATATGTCTTGAATAAGAATTATCGATGCCGGTAACTTCCGCTGTAATAGTTATTTTCAACACGATAAACAAGAAAGCATTATTTATGGATTACAAAAAAGTTTAAAGTGGTAAAATGACCTTTTGAATTTCCATTGGTCACGAATTACAAACAACAAAATATGAAAAAAGTTTGGAAAAACTAGATATAATAGATAAATAGCTATAAAAAAACTCTTTTATAGATTCAGGGTCTACAGAGATTAATTTGTGATTGCGTTTATTACTTAATTTGAAATGATTTTTCTGGCAATTTATGAATATAGTTATTTGGAAATATCTTCATCCCAAAATATTGACACCATTGGTGCCTGCAGAATATGATCATCATTGGCATCAGCATGATAATAATAATCATCATCATCAGCAACAGCTGTCTTTGCCTTTATTTGTTTTGGTTTCCAAGTTAATTTAAGTTAATTTCTGTTTATTTTCAGATCATTAAAACTGAATGTAAAGTTTTAAAAAATGAACGTTTTTGACATCTCCGTCTTTTGCGTTTATTTTTAATTTTTTTAAATTTCTACCAACGAAGTATTGAAAATTTTGTTGAGCGTTGGAAAGAAGTTGTGAACAACAAGGGAGAATACATTATTGATTAATTAGTTGTAATTTTTTTTTAACCTTTTAAATTTAGAAAAAAGATAGCTGGAACTTAATTGCCAACCAAATACAATAGTGCTCTAAATAAGAACAACAAACTCAAAAATCTTCCCACCTGGAGAGGCTACTGTAATAATAAAGGAGGGGTAATTATCAGCCAGTTAGGCTTAGATTATAAATTGAACACTTGCAATGACACCTGGAAACAAGCGCTCAGCGGACATATTGAGCCCAATCTTCTTTAAACAAACCTTTTTATTTGCTTTCCGTATTAGATTCGTTCGTGTTTACCTGTGATTGTTTTGTGTGCTTACCTGCATTTTATCGATCAGTGTTTGTTTGGCTGATTGGATCAATTCAATCGATAAAACATCACTCGCCTCTGCATGCATGTGTACATAATACGCAGAGTGTTGAACAAATTGTTTTAAAACTAGAGAAGAGACTGCCTAGCTCCAGGAGACTCAGCTTTGACCCTCATCCCGAAAATTGTTGACCAATGCTGTGGAAACTTTACAGAAAAAATAATTGTTTGAGAACAAACACACCTGGACTTTTCAGTCTCTTTTGATGTTTTTCTTTTCTGTTTTGTGATGGAGGGGGTGTTAATGAAGCCACTCAACTAATCTCTTTTATCAAATAGGAACCCAACATAGTGTGTTTATGTGCATACTGATATTCAGGTGATGTTGGTTTCATTCCTTTTATATTTACAGAGTATGACAAACCAGACGCCCACCAAAAAAACAACACATTCGCCTCCTCCCTTGAGGCTTGCATTCACAAATATCCAAGGGTTTAGAACCAACATCATGACGTAGAATCCTTTCTGCTAGCAAACTCCCCAAATATCTTTGCACTAAATGAAACCAACCTACACTCCTCCATCTCCTCAAATCGATTTGCCATGACTAGATACCTCCCTCTCTACTGTAAAGACTCTGACACGCATATGCACGGACTTAGGGTTTATGCTAAGAACACCCTCCCTTTGACTAGAGAACATAGTCTAGAATCAGATGATCAAGCCTACATTGTAATCTTGCAACACAGCGTTAATTACTTATATTTCATATACCGTTCTCCTTAGACCCAGGACTGCCCCCTGCTCAACTTTGTCTCAGATAGTATAGATGCAGCACTTTCACTAGATCCTAGCGCCCGAATACATGTATTTGAGGATTTTTATGTCCACCACAGTGATTGGCTTGGATTCTTAGCATTGTTCAGACGTAGCTGGTAACTGCATGTATAGTTTCTCCATTGCACACTCTTTCTCTCAGGCTGTCACTTTCCCGACCCGCATCCCAGATCGTGATGACCAGCAAGCCTCACTTCTCGACCTGTTCTTGACCTCAATGCCTGAAACTTGTGCGACGAATGACAATAGTCCGCTCAAGAACGCTGATCACCTTGTGGTAATGATTGATATCACCCTAAAGTCTTGTCTCAAAGCCGATCAGCCATTACTCAAAATGACAAGATACTTTCAACGGGCTGATTGGGAATTCATCAGATATCTCATCAGAGACACACCATGGAGTGAAACTTTTTATCTCCCTGCTGATCAGTGTACAAATGAGTTAACCGAATGGGGCAAAGTAGGCATTAAAGCACATGTACCCACGCGGAAATTCTATAACGAGCCCCACTCTCTCTAATAGTTTACCTCGAATTGTGCAGTTGCTATTGCTCAAAGGCAGCAAGAATTCCGTCAATTCAATCGCCATAAGTCATCTAAAAATAGACAGAAATTTGTAGAATCAAAAAATCATTGTAAGATTGTAATAGCCGCAGCTAAGAAAAGGTATAACGAGATGACCAGAAAATGCATTGAGTCACAGAAATTAGGAACTCGCGATTTTTGGAAAATCTATAATAGTGTGGTGAACAATGGGCAATCTACAATTCCCCCTATCCAACCACAATAATGTCGTTTCCACACAACTGATAAGGCTGAACTACTTACCCAACGGTTCGCCTTAAACTCCACTTTTGACTCTGAAAACCACTCCCTTCTAAATTTCCCACTGCAAACTAAAGCCACAATTGATGACCTGATGATCATCCCTTCCCTTGACACCTCCAAAGCATGTGGGTCTGATCTTATACCAGTAATAGTAATAAAGAAATGTTCTGCTGAACTGGCACCTATCCTCTCAAAACGCTATAACAAATGCCTTGCCGAATCTGGCTTCCCTGATAGCTGGAAAATTGCATCTGTGTTACCAGTGTTTACGAACTCTGGTGATAGAACTGACCCTCAGAATTATCGCCCTATTAGTCTACTCCCGATCTTTGCTACAATCTTTTAATCTTTAATCAATCTAACGATAGTACGGCACCTTGTTAATGCTAAACTTCTTTCTGACCATCAGTATGGATTTAGGCAAGCACGTTCTACTGCAGATATACTAAGAGTCATCTCTGAGCACATATGTCATACACTGGACAAGGCAGGTGAAGCTAGTGTGGTAGCGCTTGATATATCCAAGGCCTTCGTTAAGGTCTGACGAAGGTCCTCTCATGAAAATTAATTTGGACGATATTTCTGGACGTATACTTGATATAATTCGATCCTTCCTATCCAAAAGAAAGATTCAGGTTGTCCTCGATAGCGGTTCATCCAAACATGACATAAATGCCGGTATACTCTAGGGATCAATCCTGGGTTTTTTATTGTTCTTGATTTTCATAAACGACCTCCCTGATAAAATTGAATCTGAAATGGGTATATTTGCTAATGAAACCATGCATTACTCTCAACATGTGGGAAAAAGAGACATGCACATATCCAAGGCAATGGCTGAATCCTTAGAAAATGCCCTCCAGTATGTTGGGGTCACAAATAGATGATAACATTTAATACCACTAAGACAAAGCTCCTTTCCTTTAACAACAAGAAACGGTTTCAACCACCAATAACCATTGGTAATAACACCCTACCCAAGAGTCCAACGTTCAAACTTCTCGGCCTAACATTCACAGGTAACATGACTTGGAACAAATACATAGAAGACATTGCCAAGGCTGCTGCAAAGAAAGTGGGCTCCCTCTAGCGTGATAGAAAACTTCTCACACCTGTCAGTATCCTATATCTCTACAAAGCCACTATCAGCCCGTGCATCGAGTATTGTTGTCACATCTGGACTGATGCCCCATCCACTAGTCTCTCCCTCTTCAACAAAGTCCAAAAAAGAATCGCAAATCTAATAGGTTCCTCACTATCCACAAAACTCCTGCCCTTGTCCCGTCACCACAATGTTGCATCCCTGTGCTTATTTTACAAGTACTTCAATGGAATGTGGTTCGATGATCTTGCTGCTTTGGACTCCCTCAACGTAAATACACTTAACCCATTCGACAATCAGTTAAATCCCATCCATTCACTGTGGAGGTCCAGAGATGCCGGAGAGCTTTCTACTTTAATAGCTTTTTTCCTCAAGCTGCCAGACTTAAGAACTCCATCCCTTCTCCCTGTTTCCATGACTCTACCGACATGCAGAAATTTAAATGTAATGCAAACGAACATCTCGCCGCGCAACTCCTCTCTTAGGATGGCCCCTTTAATATTTTGTCCTGAATCCACAGAAGCGCCTTACGTCTCAGTGGCAGTATGCCTTGTCTGGGGTGAATTCAAGTTAAAAAAAAAAATTCCCTACACTCCCTTTCTCACAGAAGAGACGTTGCTAGGCTCTATCGACTCTATCGTTATTTTCATGGTCGGTGCTTAACTGAATTCCAATCCCTGGTAAAACATTCGCAGTAGAAAACTTGTCTTCCTGATTAATGATCTTCTAAATCAGATGCTGAGATCTTTTGTTGACATCTATTCTGACGACATGACTGTTTTCCTCATCTTTCAACTGACAATCAAGGAGAGTAGAAAGTGGACTTTGGGTTTACTTTCGGCAGCCTCGTAACTCTTGCTTCCTTTATTTTGTCCTTTATTCCTCACATTCCATGAGCGATGTTTCTGACAAAGGAGGAAGAATTGCTGTTTTCTGGGTCGGAATCTATCCATATAACACTTATTATCGGCTTGTTTTTGACCTTAAAGTAGTACTTTTTAAAAATATTTTTCATTTACTTTTAGCTCCTTACATCAAGTGGCTTCATGCCTTGTCTGGAGCGATTTCCATGAAAAAAAATTTCAGTCTTATTAACCCTTATCTTTGAATGGCTCTTAGTCTTGATTAGTGGTGAGTCAATAGTTAAAAAAAACACTGTAAAGAAGTTTCCTTTCTTCTGTGTACCTAAAGTTAAATGGGACTTCCATGAACAAAGTTTCTTCTCATGAACTTTCCATCTGTGGAATGCAATACAGGACTGCTTCTTATTGTCGTTTTCAAGTCCAATGTTAACAAATGCTTGCCAAATCATCTGCTTAAATAATAAAATTCTGACCATTTCACCAATCGTTTCTAATCCTGTCATGGTATTGTTCATCGCAAACCGACAATCTCATTAACTTTTATCCTCGAGTGGCCTTTGGACCTTTATAAGTGATGACACATTAGTTTAAAAAATAAGGATAAAATAAATCCAACAGGTCGAGAAAGAAATGGAAACAGAAGACCAAAATCTCAAAATGGTATCTCAATGTTTTCCCGAATTCTTGCAAAGGTTTTTTTCAAGAGTGACAAGAAAAGGCGAAAAAGTAGTAAAAGATGAGAACTCTTATAATTTACAAAGAATCAAATTACCTAGTAATCATCATCATGGACGACAGTTAACATAAGTATTAGTTTTTGTACATATTTTTTTTTCACTTTTAAGCTCCATCAAACTAACGACCAGATAACATCTATTTTTGTTCGTTGATGAAAAAATAAAATTAATGATTCAAAACTTAGAAAATACTACTAAAATAATAATAATATCCAACATCATAACTCAACTATATTAACGTATACTATTGTAATGAAATGCAACCAAACTTTAGATTAGAAAAAAAAAATGCCATAAAAAATATGGTAGACTTATACATATCCCCAAATGATGATGATAATAACAAAATTAGACTCATTATTTACTATAAGAAATTTAAGACCCAAAATCTAGTAGTAAAAGACAACTCCTCCTTAACATTAGAAAGAACCAATGTTATTTATGAATTTAAATACCCTTTGGGAGAATGCAACTCCCATGATAATAATAAAGCTAACAGCTACATTGGTTTTATAACCACTACCCTATCTTGCTGCCTTACCATGTACCTTGTAAACTCTAGCTCAATTTACCAACAGTTACAAATCATAACTACCCCACCCTCTGATTTAAGACAAATTTTAGTTAATAACACGAAGATAATACATTATTCCAAAACGTTAAGCTGTCATCTATGGTCGAAACTCCTTTCTTTTCTTAGGGGGAGGGGGGCTGCTAGATTTTGTCACAACTTTCCATGTGAGTTCTTTTCATGCATTTTTTTTTCATGTATTCTGACTTGCCGTAACTTTTGTTGGAAGCTCATTTTTTTACTTTTTCTATCCTGTTGATAATGAATGAACAATTCCCTGATGAGCAACAGAGTGGGGGGAAAAAAGACTACATATTCCCCTAAATTTCTGCTGTGAAACGAGCATAGGAAATGATAATTAAATTTGGAACATTTTCGGATATTATAGAGAGTATATATTTTAATATATATTTTTTGTAAGAACCCATATATATATATATATATATATAATAATATTTGATTAATTTCTTGGATGACTGTATTTCTATAGGTTCATATTCCTTCTAATATCCTAACATAAATCTGGACGTCTGCATTCTGCAAAGTCAAAGGTGGAAAGGCCAGTGTCATTTATCAAACTAGCAATCAATTTGCAGGCATATATGAATAACGACTCCTGCCATTTCTTCGTCCTTTAACACAACGAAAGGAAGAATTTCTTCAAATAAAAGAATTTTTGTTTCAAATTTGTAGAAAATTATAACAACAAAGATTGATAGACTCAAACTGTTAAAAAATTTTTAAATCTTTTTTGGCACATTCCAATTGTACAAATTGTCTGCATAAATAACATGGAAGCATTAAACGTCTCAGATTGAAGTTTTGATTTACTTTAGTTCCCCCCCAAACAAGGCATATTGCCAATGTATACGATTTCGTTGGTCAGTTTGAATTTGTATACAAATTTATAAAACCATTCATAAATTTATAAAAACATTTGTAGGAATTGGATAAACCATGAAACTGCAGTAAAGTGTTGAGATAAGCCACATTTATCATTATTTATTAATAATAATACGTTAAGGCAATTTCATGTTCATGCATACGTTATCACCTTCCACCCACTTTTGAAAAGACTTGTAAATATGTCTCCTCCGATCGCATATTTTTGCTAGCCTGAGAGGATGGTATCATGGGGAAAAAACATATACTACACTGACCTCTAAAGGAAGAGGTAATGACTGAGAGGATGGTATCCTGACGAACGAAACTTATACTATACTACCAGCCCCCTTCCAAAGAGGAGTTAATGCTTGGGAGGATGATATCATGTCAACAGAACAGATACTACATTACCCCCCCCCCCAATAAAAAAGAAAGGAGAAAGTAATCCTAAGAGGATGGTATCATGAGAAACAAACATATACGATACTGTCCCCTTCTCAAAAAGAAAGAATAGGTAATGCCTGGGAGGAATCTATTATGACAAATGAAATTATACTACACTACTCCCAAAGAAGGAGGTAAAGTCTGGTAGGATTAATCCTCCAAAAAAGGAGGTGATAATGCCTAGGGATATGGTATCATGATGAATGAACGAACACACTCTAAACTGCCCCCCAAACGAAGGGGTAATAACAGATACTACACTATCCACTCCAGATAAAGAGGAGATAATACTTGGGAGTATTCTCATAAAAGGCGAAGGTAATACCTGCGAGTATGATATCATTACAACAGAACAGATACTATACTACACTCTCCCCCAAAAAGGAGAATCTAGTCCCTGGGAATATTGTCTCATGATAACAGAACAGATATTACATTACCCCCTCTCCAGAGAAAGATGTAATACCTGGGAAGATTCCACCACACTCTTAAAGAAAGAAGGTAATTTCTAGGAAAACTATTTTATGACGACAAAATGGATGCTACACTACTCGCCCCTAATAAAAGCTAATACAATATAGGAGGATGTAATTCCTGGGAGGATTGCCCCTACACCCTTAAAAAAGGAGATAATTACTAAAAGGACGGTCTTATTATAACAGAACCAATGCTACACTACCCCCACCCCATTAAAAGATATTCCGATTAAATCATGTTTTTTTTTTCATTCATTTAAAAATGCCTAGTCACAAAAACATTATTTTTTTATGGTTTCTTGGCCAAAATTAAATTCTAAGTATTTAAAACACTATCCTTTTTTATTAAACCGAAAATATAATGATTTAATAAAAAAACATGTTTTTAATGCCAATACGTAGTTAAAGCAAAATAAATTGTTTTGGACAATTAAAATAATTTCCAACACATACCTATTCATTTATCATGTTTTTTGTTATCGCTTATGTTTAAATTCATATTTTGAAACATGTAAATTCTATGACGTCACACCGAAGCTATAATTATTTTGTTACGGTAATGTGTTCAGCTCTATTCATAAGAAAGTCCAAATAGCTCAGTGGATTGAACCTCTGATTGAAAATCACAAGGTTTCGATTTCGATTTCCGGTCATGGCATTCGCTTTATTTTTTGCAAATTTATTATTTACTATTAATGCAATATTCTCCATTTCTAAAAGTAGTTAAGATCTCTGTGGAATTTGTCTCATTTTCAAATATCAATGTATCTATTGCGTTTAAAAAATTGTGACTGACGGACAAAAATCTCTATTTATATCCGATGGAATCACGCGATGTTGCTGTTGTGTCAGTCGTGAAACTCAAACTAAAATACATTGGCTTGGCCTCTGGGATAGGATCAAAGTCTAGTATCTATCTGTTCTGTCTAAAGATGGTACAGTGATATTGTGGGGTCTGTGTTAGTGCCGGACGTTGATAGAATGGAAATATGTCACAAATTCCAACAAGGATTTTGGAGAGAGACCCCCATACCCAGACATATTCTAAAACTACATTAACCAGAATACTTAAATAAGTATGTTTCAGTTTAAACAAAGGTGGTACGATAATATCGTGGAGTCTGTGTTTGCGCCAGACGTTGATAGAATGGAAATATGTTGCATATTCCTATAAGGGTTTTGGAGATAGGCCCTTATAAGCACGGCAGCAATATACAACAAACAAAAGATACAACTGTGAAATTTCCTCAGGTCCCACTAGTCATTTATTATTTTTGTTCATCTGAAAACATATTGAACCTTTTATATGTACAAATTTTAATGTCTTAATTCGGCTCGGTAATGATTTTGAGAAGTTGATTATTGCATTATGTATGTGTGTATATATATATATATAATTATGTATATATCAACCTCTAAAGACAAGTGTGTGCAGGTGAGAAAGCATCTCTTCATTTGGTTACAATGCAGTTCGACCTTTAACCTATGACCTGACCAATTGATTTGTCTTTTTCTTTCTCCATTTAAAAGAAGGAAATTGCTTTTCTGCCCTTGTTTGGCTTCATCCACTGCTCTTCTTTTCTCTCTAGTTCCGCACAAAATGGACTTCAGATGTGCAGGTCGAATATCACCATTCAAAAATAACATTTCTTTTGTTCCAATCTATTCCAGAAGGCAATTTGATGTTTCTTTCATTTCTCTTTCATAACTTTAAAGCCCACCTTTAGGGCGTGGCTGCAGATTTCGTTGATTTGCAGTAAATGTATCAGCTTAAATTAGTTCGTTTATTTTCTTAATATTAAATATTTTTAAATATGTTAATTATAAATGATTTTTAAATAATTTCGTTGAAAAGACTAAACTATAATGTGTCAGACTCTGCTCCTTCTTAAAATCTAGATTTTTGAGATTTTATTCAAACTAGGTGGGCCCGTGTCCCGACGTTGCCTGGAAAAATTAAGGAACTCGAGTTAATGAATTAAGAAATTACAGCTAATAACTATTGGGTGTTTGATTTCATTTAAATCTTAAGCATTGATGTAAGAAAATATGAATGATTATTACATATTTGAGCATCTGTATAGTTTATAAACGGTGAAGCAAAACAAATTATTTATCCCACAAAATATTTGAACCTGATGTAGCAGTTAGAAGACTTGTGACTGACAAAGGGTATCTCCTTCGACTATATTGTTTGCATTACTAATCAAAACGAAAACAGCCGGAATAAATATAAACAGAAAATTAAATCGCTTGGAAATAAAAAAATATTTTTTATTAGAACACGAAACAATATGTGCACTATATTATACAATAAGAATACTTTTTATGCATCTTTTATTGATAAAGCTATACAGGCCGATTAAATAGGGAAAAAATCTCACTTTACTGCATATATAAGATTTCTTTTGATAACTAAAGATTAAGCAGTAAGCTACAAGTTTACAAACAAAAAATTAAAAAAATGTTTTCCTACTTACTAGAAAGTTTCTATTTGCTATGTAAATGTATGGTCAAATGAACCCTGAGCAGTGTTTATCGGAACAAATGTGATTCATTGAATTGTTTATTTTCTTGATTTACCATAAAATTTTGTTAATAGGGGATTTTTTATATTCACCGCAAAAAAAATTGTTTCAATAAACAGCGTTTAGGGTTCATTTAACACGACCATTACATGGCAAAGAGAACTCTCCTTGTCAGTATGGAAATAAACATTTTTTGATAATTTGTTTTCAATAATTTTGTAGTTTATTTCCTAGGAAGCCAAAACAAATTTTTTTTTAATCTAAATAATTTAACAAAGGTGAGGTTGCGGTAGACCTAATTTTTTTTGTTTTTACTTTTATTCACCCAAATAAGGCATATTGCCACTGACACGTGGTTTGGTGCCGGATTTATAGAGGGTATCCTGAGTAAGGAGTTATGAAGCAACATGTTTGTTCACATTATATTTAAATTTCTGCATCTTCATACAGTCGAAAAAATAGAAAGTAGGAAGGGAATTCCAAAAGCAAGCTGTCAGAGGAAAGAAACTATTAAAGTAGACGGTTTTCTAGCATCTGGGGACTTCTACAGTGAAGGGGTGGAATTTTGCTGCTAGTCAGGTTTGTTAGGGGTATTTAGGGTGACGAGGTACAAGAGCAGTAAGTTCATCCGAGCATATCTTGTAGAAGTACTTGCAAAACAAGCACAGGGATGCAACATTATGGCAATGTGACAGGGGATGGAGCTTGGTAGACAGTGCTGGACCTATTGAGTAAAACTTTTTTGTACCCTGTCCAAGAGAGAGAGACTAGTGGTTGGTGTACCAGCTCAGATGTGAGAACAATACTCCATGCATAGGCGAATGGTGTCTTTATAGAGATATAGGATACTGGCAGGTGTGAGAAGTTTACTAGCCCGGTAGAGAGAGCCTGTTTTCTTTGCAGCAGACTTGGCAGCATCTTCTATGTACTTATTCCAATTGAAACCTTCCGTTTTTCAAACAATTTTCCCCCTTTTTTTAATGGATAAGCAGTTAAATCATGCTTTGATTTCTGCACACATTTTAATTTTTTATAATGTTACTTTGCAGTAATATGCTTTTGAACTTAAGTGTAGATATTATTTATCGAATGCATTGGGTTTCTTAGGTACTATTTTTAAGGTTTGACTATAGCTTCACCTGTTTATAAAGATAGCGACTATATTCTTTCGGGCGAGTTTTCATTTTGGCGTTTCACATGTACGATGTAACTTGCTATAACTTACTGTTTTTAATGTTACTTTTTTACTAAATATATGATTTCAGTGAAAAATAAGTAATTTGGGAGTAATGTCGAAACCCTAACTCATTTCACGCTATAACATTGGTGTAACTGGAATAGGATTTAGCCCAAAATTAATAAGTCATGGATCGATGGAAATCTTGTGATTTCTTGTAATGCTAATATCTGTTTGTTGCAGAATAGTTCCAACCTCTTCACTGTAGAGGTCTCTAGATGCTGGAAGATTTTCTACTCTAATAGCTTCTTTCCTCGTCCTGCTTGCCTTTGGAGTTATCTCCCTGCTCCCTGTTTCCCAGATCATTGAGTGACAATATTGTTTGGGGTGAACAAAAGTAAAAAAAAAAAAAACGACTAATTTTAACGTAGAAAATGTTGCAGAGCACAATGTTTACAAGCCCGTATGTTGCCGAAATGTATAGAGTTGATTTATTGTCGTGTAAGAGTTGGGGTTGGCCCCTTTAAATTGTGTCCCAACAGAGACTTGCAAAACGTAGCGACAGACGGCAACAGACTTGCCACATGAAGCAACAGCTAACCCACACCAACCTCTCTTTTCCTGTTTTTATTACATTCGGCAGGAAAGACATTTTCTCCCCGAGTTCATCATAACCCGGTAGCTGTATGGCAATATTTTGGGGATCTTCGGTTTTGTGTTGAAGGCCATAAACGAAATTATCATTGAAGGAAAATGTTTCCATTATCGTAAAGAACGATTTCCCCTAATAAAATTACACTCATTTCAGCCCGTCCTGATGTAGTGGAATATTCCTGAAAGGTCCGAGCACAGTCATCCGAGACAGCGGGAAGCATAGATTTGCTGCAGCAGGAGGGAATTTCAATTATTATCACAATAAAAGGTTCCTGCGTCGCTTATATAGGTATAGGGAGGACATCCATTAGAGTGATTGGTTGAGGAGGGCAACCAGGTCTGATCCAATTTTCCATTATTTGTTGCTATTATGTTAACTCAGTTTTCTCTCAGTCTCTCTCTCTCTCTCTCTCTCTCTTTTTCTCTCTTTCCTTCCTTCCTATATCTCTACCTCCTCATCTCTCTCCTCCTTCTTCTCTCCCTCTCTCCCTCTGATATCTGTATCTCATACTCTATCTCGCTCCTTCTCTCCTCCTACTTCTCCTCTCTCCCTCTCATATCTCTCCCCTCTCATATCTCTCCCCTCTCATATCTCTCCCCTCTCATATCTCTCCCCTCTCATATCTCTCCCCTCTCATATCTCTCTCTCTCCCTTCATATCTCTCTCTCTCCCTTCATATCTCTCTCTCTCCCTTCATATCTCTCTCTCTCCCTTCATATCTTTCTCTCTCCCTTCATATCTTTCTCTCTCCCTTCATATCTTTCTCTCTCCCTTCATATCTTTCTCTCTCCCTTCATATCTTTCTCTCTCCCTTCATATCTTTCTCTCTCCCTTCATATCTTTCTCTCTCCCTTCATATCTTTCTCTCTCCCTTCATATCTTTCTCTCTCCCTTCATATCTTTCTCTCTCCCTTCATATCTTTCTCTCTCCCTTCATATCTTTCTCTCTCCCTTCATATCTTTCTCTCTCCCTTCATATCTTTCTCTCTCCCTTCATATCTTTCTCTCTCCCTTCATATCTTTCTCTCTCCCTTCATATCTTTCTCTCTCCCTTCATATCTTTCTCTCCCTCCTACTCCTCCTCTCTCTCCTCCTCTCTCTCTCTCTCCCTCATAAATCTTTCTTTTCATCTCTCTCTCTCCTCATTTCTCTCCCCTTTCCTCCTCCCCCTCTCTCTCATGTTCCTTCTCTCCCTCCCACTCCTCCTTCCCATCTCTCTCTCCTCCTGATCCCATCCTTCCTTATATATCTCTCTCTTCATCTCTATTCCCTCATATCTCCATCTCCCTTTGCTCCTTCTTCTCTCCTTCCCTCCTTCTCATATCTCTCTACTGTAGATACTTGTCTTATTTTACTATGTATCACACATAAATATTAAAATGCTAGTCTACTCTCTCAACAAACAAATAAGAGGGGTCATGCCATATTCAAATGTAAGTAGGAAACAAAATTGATGTTCATCAAATTAATATTTCGCTGACGTTTTAACCGATTTGGACCCAAAATATAATTGCTTTATTAACTAGCTAAAGTACTCGTCTATGCCGGGGTCTTCAACTTTCCTTGAATTTCATAGCCAAGATAGTTTCAACCCAGTTGGACATGAAATGAGTATATCTTATGTCAATACTAAATCCATCATAAAGCATCAAGGTCAGTACAAGTTGGTCCATCACTGCAGTCACTGAGGATGTGTTCCATTGTCTGTCTGGGATTTTCAAAAGAGCAGTGGTTTGTTCTTCCTGGTCCCCACCTGTTGAGGTTGCTGACTGTCTTTCTACCCTTCGCTTTTGCTCGGTTCAGAGTCATCCAGTCCTTCCTTGGGAAATCCGTTCCATGTGGGAAATGTTCTTTGGGTTCTTGGATAGCTTCATTCAAGTAGTTATTCAAATCATTCCATCGGTTCCCGTTAGATCACCAAAGTTAAGCAACGTTGAGCCTGGTCAGTACTAAATGGGTGACCATTTGGGAATAACAAGTGCTGCATGTGCTCTCCGCTTATGTTGGCATTGTTTCCAGTCGTTCTGGACTTCTCCTTGCACTTGGAATCAGGCAGTGCCGACTCAGGAACAGAATCGTTGGGAGATTGAGCAACTGTGACCTCACTATTACATACATAGGCACTCTTACGGGAGGTATCCATAGTCTTTCGAGACTGAACGGAGGCCATCATATATATATATATATTATAAAAAATATTGGCACTTTTTTATGAGTATCGTTTCGTATATTAATATTAAATTTTGAGATAGCCAAAAACGATATGATTTGTTTTTCTTTAAAATAAACATTTTCCTTAAAGTATTCATGCTGCAAGCTTTCGGATTTAAAAAACATTTTCAAGTAATATTTTTTTTATAAATCAATGTTTTTTTTTCCTTGGATATTTAGAAATCTCTCGTGAATATCTGTTGAGGTGTTGACTGGACGATATGGAAATATCTAGTGTCCACGTGGCTTGCTTGAAAATGTAATACGAAATATTGGCACTTTTTTTATAAGTATCGTTTCCTATTTGAATATTGAATTTTGAGAAAGTCAAAACCAATATGCTTTTTTTAAAATAAACATTTATTTCCTTAAAGTATTCATGTTTATTTTAAAGAAAAAAAAAATGCATATCGTTTTTGACTTTCTCAAAATTCAATATTCAAATACGAAACGATACTTATAAAAAAACGTTCCAATATTTCTTATAACATTTTCACGCGAACCACGTGGGGCACTAGTGACTTCTATATTGTCAAGTGAACACCTCAACGGACATTCACGAGAGATCTATACATCTCCAAGGGGAAAAAACAATGATCGCCAACGACTTCCTGGAACAATGCGGAAAACGTTCTCTGCGTGTTTCTCCATCGTCTTTTTAAAATTCACTTTTTTGTTCATTTGCTTTTGACATCTGAGGATGATTCGACGAAGAATTGAAATCGTTCGTGAAACATGTGAAACCTATGGAACATTTATTTTTATTTTTTTTATTTTAATACAAAAAAAAACATCAGAAAAAAAAAAAAAATTAAAAAACGTATAATTAAACAGACGAATTCTGTCATTTTTAACAATGTTTGCATATATATATATATATATATATATATATATATGAAGTTATAGTAAGAATTGAAATAAATTAATGGTCCATGTCAGTCAGACATAATAATTTATTTCACCTACTCGGTAGGATCGTCAGACATGGAGCTGAACATTTAGCAACAAAGGTCAAGAGAAATGGAAGATGTTCACATATGGGGCAACGGGAGTCATTTTGGAAGAGCAAATTAGGACATCCAGTCTTTAGATCCAGTGGAATTTTTATCACTGGTCTAGTGGCTTTGTTATACCTCATTAAGGCCAGCCTGACGCACACCTAATTACTCGGCTCTTCTCAAGCACAGAGTACAGATGTACACTCTGCCCATATCCACACATTCCTCACCATAACGCACCCATCACAGGAGCCATTTTCATCTATTCTAATCTGTGAAATAACCAGAGTGCTCAATTACTAAATTGCCTGAGAAAATTGAAGAACATATATTTTTTAAATTTCAACTGACACTATGCATTAGTTTTACCTTTCATCAATACCTTAGGTTTAGATTCTACGGAAACACTGAAAACTCAACCCGCAAAGTTAAAAATACCGAATGTAACTGATTATATACATTACTTATATATATATATATATATATATATATATATATTGGCTTTATTTTGTAATTAATATCTGATTGACCGTTTTTGACAAGTTGATTTTCATGTTATTATATGCGATACCTTATGTGATACAACTCAAAGAATGTGTGCATGTGCTCATGTCCATATGGAATTCTTCGGAAATGTCACCATGTTTCTTTCTGGAAGTTCAAATAAACAGTTCTAAAATGGAAATAAATATTCCTCATAGCAAAATTGTTTTCCTGAGATTTTGTTAACATTTTACCCTTTTTTCTTTCTCTGCCCAAATTACTAAAACCGGTTCCGTTTCTTTGAAACAAGATAGAAAATGGATTTGGAATGTCAAGTAGCACCATTTGGGGGTGGGGGGGGGTGATGGGCTGCCAATTTCTGACGAAGACACGAAAACAAATTTGTATAAAAATTGATCTGAATTTAAAACTCCTAATTTTTCAATTTGACGATCTCTTAGTCTGTCACACTTCAGTTTGAAATAGCTTTATCTAACAAAAAGTTATCTGGTCGTATTTTCAAAATCAGACCCAAATAGTATTTAAGCTGACAAATTAAACTTGCTCCTGACTAGCCAACTTTTATTTGTTATTAATACGTAATGTATTGGCCCCTCAATTCCTTGTGGGGGCCACATGTGAAAGTATGTAAAGTTTCTCAAATGATTATGCTTCTTATACTTTTATGTTGAGGATGTCATGTTATATAAGACTAAAAAAAACACTTTTTGTCTTTTATCCATTGGGGGAATTTTCCCAGTATTTAAAAAGCATCTTCTTCGGCAGGCTGGTTCAAAAATGAAGACTCGAAAACACAAAAAAGAATTTTCATTGCTTACTTTTATCGTTGGTACAAGATCGGCATTACTTCCCTAACTTTTCCACTCGTTTCTTTATGTCTGAGCCAGACTAAGGAATTTCTGAAATAAATTGTAACTAAGCACGTTATTATATTGCCAATAACATTGTGCAAATGTAACAAAATTACCCATGGGGTGTTTTAGAGAAAGTAATAATAGTGATAATTATAATAATAATGGTAATTCGTAATACCTATTATGATGATGAGAGATTGGAATACTAAAGTGAGGTGATAAAATATATGTTAACATTGGAGTGTGGTTCGGAATGTGCTTTTGGAATTTTGACAGTTTGGAGTTGGATTGAAAAATAAACATTTGTGTTTGGAGAAGGAATGCATGAAAACGTTAACAATTTTGATAGATGCTATCAGCAATCAAAAAACATTAGAGCAAAGTTTGTCACCGAGTCAGAAGGAGGTCTTGTGTACTCATTCTCCTAGTGGGGCGCATAGAACAACCACGATGCATAAAGAAACGAGTGTGGGAGTAAAGTAATGTCGCTATATGCCAGCAGTAATAAATAATATAGTATATGAGACATTTTAACAGCTTCTTCCTTTTCTTTGCATTATGGTCCACAATAATAGATTGTTTCCTCCAATTGGAACGATCACAGGCTTGGTCCAAGTGAAGGCTAGTTTAATAGAGATCATTGTGCAGAGCGTTTGCCCATCTCATCATCGACCTTCCTCTTGGTCACTTACTTGCAACTTACAATTTAAATGGGAGTTTCATGACCTTGTCGTCGGCATCCCTCAACACATGTCCAAACTAATCTTTCCCCTGATCAGCGCGATGCCATAGCGCCATCGGATGTTGTCATTACAGATGGTCTCAAGAAGTGTGACTTCCGAGATCCAGGAGAACATTTTAGTTATCATGACAGCAAATCTTTGCTCAACCTTCCTCGTTGTCAGCAAGCCCTCGGAGCTGTACAAAGCACCGGATCTCATAATAGTACAATAGATCTTTGACTTTAAATGGTCGCTGATCCTGCGGTCAAAGAGGACTGGTGGTGATGCACTATTTGAGTCACGTTGCATTGATGCGAGCAGCAACTTCACCGATGATGTTGCCATCGTTACTGAGAATTAAGCCGAAACTTGAAGGTATGCCTTCGTGCGAGATCCTTTATGTTGACTTGGATGATGCCATGCTTTATTGGTAGTCAATATTGACGTTCAGCCAGAGGTCAAACTGTGCCAGACTGTCCTTCCAGGACTGGTTTTGTTGTTGCAGGTCGAAATTACTCTTGCAAGCAGGACATCATCTTCATACAAGAATTTCCAGAGAACGTGCCGGTGTATATCCCTGGTGACAGGGTCAATGAAAAGAATGAAACATTTCTAAATAATCACCTAAAAATAAAAATTAGCAAAGGGAATAACTCATATTTTAAATTTAATAATATAATAGAAGTTGTCTAACTTAATTTAAAAAATGTGAAAACAAATGAAAATTAAAAGCGAAAATGACTTCATTGCATCTTGAACAACGCCGGTTAAGTACAGAAAAAAAGGACGAAAAATAAAACTATTACATTCGTTCTGGCTTCTATACTAAACTAAATCCACTGTTAAGACTCCAACGATTATGCTTATGCAACGTGACCTGGATACAGTCGGAGTTCGCAATAAAACGTTCCACATGGAAATGTAAACAAATGCAAATATTCGATACGTCTATCCATTGGTGAATTGTTTTTTTAACTTCTTTAATCTATACTTAACAAGCGTGCATTTTGTTTGTAAAGTAAATGGCGGGTTGATGGAACACTAATGGAGGAGAGTAAAGACGTGAATATCAATTTGATACAAATAAAAGTATAAATAAGCGTAAAATGTTTATTGTGCTCCTAATTTCATGTGTGAAGTATAAATAAAATTGAATTAAACTTAATTTTTTAATGACGACTAAAACATTTATTTTATATATTTTTCTTTCAAGAAATGTATTTCCTGGACCCTCATCAGAGAAGAATAAGTCTTACAATTAGTTACATTCAAAACAATACCATAATGAACATTCCTCTTGTAAGAAAGTTTAATACAAACAAAAAACTATAAAAAAATCGATAGCATGATCACTTTGAAGAGTACAACTAGTCAGCAATAAATACAGATTGAATGGGCACTTATTACTTTAAATGCATCTAAATAAGAGGTTCTATCACGCTTAAGTTTGAAAAAAGAATTGCCCTAGGTCTGTAAAGCTTTAGCTTGAAATGGCATTGCACTAGGTCTGTTACACTTGAGTTTGAATAGCATTGGCCTAGGTCTGTGAAGCTTAAGTTAAAAATAGCATTTTCTTAGGTCCTTTAAGCTTAGTTTTAAATAGTATTGCTTAATATATGTCAAGCTTTAGTTTGAAATGACATTGCCCTAAGTCTGTCAAACTTCAATTTGAAATAGCATTGCCTTGGGTCTATCACATGTGAGTTCGAAATAGCATTGGCCTAGGTATGTCAAGCTTAAATTTGAAATAGAATAGCCCTATATCTGTCATGATAATGTTTGAAATAGCATTGGGCAATGTCTGCAAAGCTTAAGTTTGAAATAGCATTGCCAAGGTCTGTCAAGCTTTTGTTTGAAATAGCATTTTCTAGGTCTGTCAAGCTCTAGTTTGAAATAACCTTGCTCTAGGTCTGTCACGCCTAAGTTTGAAATAGCATTTCCATCATTAAATGCACAAATTAAATGGGCGCGTCTGAAAAATGGATCTGTTTCTTGTTTGTAATGATTTAAAATGTTCAATAAAATTCCTATGATTTTGTGTTTTACATACGTTTATATGGAGGAACCATTTTGTTTTGGAATAAATAATTGGAAAAGGTCACATGCAAATGTCAGGCTGTCATTCTGCTGATGAAATATTAAAGAGATTTCTTTATTGCTTGTGGCAATATCTTCCAAAGAAAATTAAACATTCGAAAAATTGTTGAATTAAATTGCACAATTTCTAGGCTTTAAAGTTCTGTAGGATTCGGGGAACCATTTATGTAGCAGCGTGGACCGTAGCTTGGATAAAGTGCAGACGATTGTTGCATCGTAGAAAAATTCTTTTTCTCACATAAAGATTTATCAAGTAGATTTTTCTTTGTCAGACCTAAATAGGATTTCATCGGGCAAATTGATATTTGATTCTGCCCGGCAACTGAATTACGGATTTTTTTTCATTCTGTATCAGTCATATAATGAAAAAGAATTTCCATTTTTATTTCATATATTATATACTATATCAGGGCAGCTTTATAATAAATATTTAATATGGATTTAAGTAATAAGGTAAGACCGTTATTTATTTATATATATATATATATATATATATATAAATTAGGATAAAATGAACGATATCTCATAAACTGAAATGCTGTAGAGACAAGTTGTATGAAAAAGACAAAAGGGAAAACAAATTATACACAGGAAGAAATCATCAACGAACGTCATCAGAAAAAGTGAAGATTTTTAATTTATTGAATAACGGCAAAACATAGGAAAAAGACGCACAACGAAATGTTTTAGGCACGTCCGTAACTATTTGAAAAATTATGTAGCACGTGAGACAAAGACGTTTAAATAGAGAAAGAGGTGGAAAGAAATAGAAGAAAAGAAAAAGAAACAAATGAAAACATAGATGTAATTCAGTAAAATATAAATAGTACTTTAACTTGGGTCGGAGTTTGTTATTCAGTGGCGAGGTATATATATTTTTTTAACATAGTTCACCCCAAACAAGGCAAACCGCCACTGTAGACGTAAGGGGCTACTGAGAAAAAAAAGAGTAAAGGTTTTTTTTGGGCGGGGGGTCAACCTAATTTAGGAGCTGCGCAGCAAGGTGTCTGTTTACATTAGTTTTTAATTTCTGCATGTCAGTACCATCAGGAAAGCAGGGAGCAGGGAGAGAGTTCCAGAGTCCAGCAGCACGAGGAAAGAAGCTTTTGGAGTAGAAAGCTCTTCGGCATCTGGGGACCTCCACAGTGTATGGATGGGATTTGGCAGATTGTCGGGTTGGTCTAGTTAATTTATGTCGTGGGAGTACCAGAGCAGCAAGCTCATCAGAGCACAATCCATTGAAGTACTTGTAAAACAGGCACAAGGAAGTAACACTGCGTAGATGGGACAGAGGCTGGAGCTTGGTGGATAGTGAAGGACCTATCAAGTTGGCGACTCTTTTTTGGACCTTGTCCAAAATGGACAGACTAGCGGACGCTTTGAGTGCGATTTTAGCTAGATGTTTGCTTAAGGAATAAGATCCAGGTCTGAGGTTTACTCTAGAGAGTGATGAGAGAAGGATTACAGCACTTTCGATGCACTTGCGGCATAGGAAAGAGGATTTAGTCTTGAGGAGGGTGCAGTTTGTAACGTCAAAATGGTGGGTAAAAGTGTTTCTGTGCATGAGTAGTGCATTAGTTGGATTGTTGTGTTTGAGGTCCTGTTTATGTTCGTAAATGCAGGATTTTATATTTCAAGCCGTCTCGCCGATATGAAACATCGGACATGAAGCACATTTTATTCTGTAAATGCCGGTTCGGGAAGAAGTGTCCTTAGAGGCTAAGATGGTGATGAGAGAAGTATTATAACGCTTTCGATGCATTTGCGACGTGGGAGAGAGTATTCAGTTTGAGGAGAGTGCAGTTTGTAAAGTTAAAATTGTGGGTAAAAGCGTTTCTGTGTATGACTAATGCGTTAGTGGGATTGTAGTGTTTGAGGTCCTGTTTGTGTTCGTAAATGCAGGGTTTTATATATCCGGCCGTTTCACCAATATAAAACATCGGACATGCAGCAATTTTTAATTTTGTAAATGTCGGCTAGGGAAGAAGTGTCTTTAAGAGGGTAAGTGGAGACTTTGTTCGGTGTTTAGTAAATCCTTAATTGTTTTAGAGGTTGATGTTACTATTTTTATGTCAGATTTGAATTGTTTTTGTAAGGAAATAGATATGGGATTATTGGGAAGAACTATGTAAGATTTATTTTTGTCAATCTTATTAGTTTTATTCGTACTTTTGCATTGTTTTGAGGGGAAATTTTGTAGTGTTAGTCTTTTTTTGTTGTGGGTATTAAAGGATTTGTGTTTAGCGTTGTCGATGAAAAATTGAGGATATTTTAAAGCTTTGTAAGGATATAGGTTTCTTTGTTGCGGAGATAAGCAGGGCTGCAAATTCTAAGAGCTCTAGGGAACGCACCTATGATCATTCCGGATTTTATTCTGTTGTTGTGATCGGAGTGGAAATGTATACAATCATTTTTATTTGTTGGTTTTCTATAGACTGAGAAGTTTAGGATTTTTGGTGTGTTGTGCAGAGTGATATTAAGGAAGTTGGGATGTTATTATTTTTTGTTCGGACGTGTAGGAAATGGTGTGTTCAATTCTATTGAGTTTGTCGACTATGTCAGAGAGATTAATGTGTTATGGGTAGATAAGGAGTGTACCATCGATATATCTAATGTAGTGAGAGTTTATGAGTAGAATGGATTTGAAAGGACCGTTCTCTAAATATTCCAGGAAAAGACAGGTAAGGACTGCGGAGAGGGGAACCCGTGGGTAAACCAATTTTCTGTTTGTATAATTTGTCATTAAAAGTAAAGTGGCATTGTTGTGTGATTAAATGGCATAATTTAATAATTCATATGGTAGGGAGGGGAGCTTAATTTTGGATTTAATGCGATGAATTTTTAGGAACCTAAGACATTTGGTTATAGGTACGTTAGTGTAAAGAGATTTGATATCCAAACAGGCGATGGTTAGATTTTTCAATTGATGTGTTGGGGTTTTTGTAACAGATCTCCGGAGTTTTTTTATATGGACTGGACTAATGAAACCGAGGAGGATGGAGTATTTCTGCTAATTTTCTTCTGGCTATCAGAGAGCTTGCCCATAACAAGGGTATCCACATCACCCATGCTGATAAAGGAGGTGGCGTTGTCATCATAGACGCAGATGAATAACAACCAAAAATCAAGTTCCTATAAAATGATGACAACATCTACACAAAAACCACCCCACAGCAAATACTCAAGAACACACAATACTTCAAACGCAAAGTCATAAAGATTTTGTCAGACTACATTTCCTGGTTGAAACTCCTGGAACATCACTCCCAAACTCCCAGGCATGAGACTCATTATATTAAATATCGGCAGCACACTGCATAAATTAGCCAGAAAATTAACAGAAATATATATAGGGAGATATAGCACAAAAATAATTAATTTGGGATTTTTTCTTGTAATTTTTCTTTAATTCGATGAGCTGTGAAAACACTGTTTCTTCATTCAAACAATCTAACCTTAGCTCAATGAGTCATCCAACGGCCTGCATTTTTTAGTTTCTTTTTAAATTAAATTTGAAGAAAGAACAATAATCTTTTCTATATCGAAAAATGATATGCATATTTATGTGAATTTAAAAATGCACAGATTTGGCTAAAGAAATACACTTGCTTCCATAAACAGTATTCTTGCTTTGTCGATTTCGTTTCTTACTTTGTCGATTTCGTTTCTTACTTTGTCGATTTCGTTTCTTACTTTGTCGATTTCGTTTCTTACTTTGTCGATTTCGTTTCTTACTTTGTCGATTTCGTTTCTTACTTTGTCGAGTTCTGTATTACTTTGTCGAGTTCTGTATTACTTTGTCGAGTTCTGTATTACTTTGTCGAGTTCTGTATTGCTTTGTCGAGTTCTGTCTTGCTTTGTCGAGTTCTGTCTTGCTTTGTCGAGTTCTGTCTTGCTTTGTCGAGTTCTGTCTTGCTTTGTCGAGTTCTGTCTTGCTTTGTCGAGTTCTGTCTTGCTTTGTCGAGTTCTGTCTTGCTTTGTCGAGTTCTGTCTTGCTTTGTCGAGTTCTGTCTTGCTTAGTAAATTTTGTTTCTTTCTTTGTCGATTTCGTTTCCGAAATGAAACTGATTTTTTGCTGTTTTCTTCTACATTAATTACCTGTCTATTCTACTTTATTATTTCATGCAAAGATTTAATTAAATCCAATTAAATAAATTTGTCAAAATTGAAAAAAGAATGCTTCAGTTTCATGGAAAGGAGGCCGAAATTTAAACAGAAGAGGATACGGTGACCTTGCACCTGTTTAATTTCGGCTTAAATTGCTGCATCGTTAGCGAATTTATTATATCTCCTGAAAGTCCATACCAGAGATCCTAATCGAGAAAGCAGCCCTCCCCCGATTCAATCAAAATCCGGGGTGAAATGGCTTCTAGTAATGACCCTGTAGACCACTTTCTTGTAGAAAGTTTGAACGATCAATACAGTTTATAACATAGTCAGACATATTTATACGATCGACCCCCGAAAGTTAACTAATTTGCATATTTCTTAGGAAAACGAACTCTAATTAATTAACTATTTACTTTTTTTTTCATCCAATGATTGTTTTGATTTGACTGTTACCCGCAAATAGTCTTTGTGCTCGTGATCCCACAATCCTTACAGGACTTGAGAATGACCTGCCACAGAATTCACAGTCCATGATGATAACGATAGAGCCACTTCCTACTTCAATGTGACACCCTGGGGCAATCATGTTTTCAAATGGAACCACTTTTCTCTTGTGTCCCTGGAGAGTGTAGTAATTGCTGGAAAACGAACAATATCTTGCGTGATACAAAACTATGGCTGACCTTAGAACTATAACTGCAAGTGCATCACTAATTTGATCAGATCACTGATAGGAAGGTCGTTCGTTTTATTGCATTGCCAACCATTGTTCCTTTTATATATGAACACAAAAGTGTTGTTAACCACCCAACCAATTTCTGTTATGAAAATGTAAAAATAAAATAAGTCAGAACAAATGTGACCGCTTTTCCAGGTGAATAATTTTGGGGAAAATGTTTCATTTTGAATGGGATTTAAAAAAGAAATTAAAGTGAATTTGCTGAGTGGAAACTGTCACACGACAAGAGGAAACTCGGTCAATCTTCACTATACAATTTTCGAGGCAGCTCGTTTTCTTTTTTTGCATTGTCATCCTTTTTTTTTTTTGTTTCAGAATTTTTGAGATGAGGGTTGTTCTCATCTTGGGTGTTTTTATCACAACGTTTCGGCCGATGTAACCTCCGACCTTCTTCAGGTGTATTTTGTCGACGTCGAGAATCTTTCTGTCAAACTCGGGAATCTGGACGGAATTTCGAAATCCACTGGGTAGCATGCTCTTGTTCCATCTGCCATTACTGGGAAGAAGTCTTCAGTAAATTGCAATTCTTCTTATCGCCCACACTGAGGATTGAACCTTCAACCTTCAGATGACTGTCACTTAGAACTGAATTTTACTTGGTACTATATCCAATGCGGACAATTCTAGTATGAATTTTGGGAGCCTTAAACCTATTCTTGTTTTTGATCTAACTACTTATCACTATAGATTACTACTTATCTATTATTTATAATTATAAGTTCCCATATTGTATTGAATTCTATACTAGGTCTGCTTAGTAAGCCATTATCGCCTAACATATGTGCTGCTTCTTTGAGTCGTCTTACTCTCCACCGTTCTTCTCTATAATTTTTACTTCCTCCCATAAGGGTAGATGGTTTCCCTTTTTCTTCCATATGTGGTCAGCCATACCCGACTTTTCGATTTCTCCATGTATTACGGTTTTCCGTTGTTCTTCAAGCCTTACCTTTAGTGGACGACATGTCTCACCTTTGTATACTTTTCCACACTTACATGGAGTCGCATACACACAGTTCTTAGTCATGACTTTTTCTATAGGGGGTTTGATTCTCACAAAATTCTTTCGGAGAGTTCAGTCGCTCCTGAATACTATCCTGATGTCATATAGATTACATATTCTTTGGACATTTTCCGACAAGCCCCTCATATATCGTATACAAACGGTGGTGAGTTCTCGGGTGGTGTCCTTTGGTGTAGCGTCTAGATTTGTTGGAGCTGATGTCATGCTCTCTGGATAGTTGTTTCGGTGGAGGATTTCTCTCTTGATATGTATCGTTGTTACTAGATATTGTCTTTGCTCGATGTTGTAGGCACCGGACAATTCCTTTCTTTACATTATATGGATGGTGGGAGTTGAAATTTAGATATTGCCCAGTGAAACGTTGTGATAAAGACACCCAAGATGACAACAGTAGTCCAAATATACCAAATTCTACAAATCCTTTTTTTTTTGTTACTTATATTCACTCCAAACAAAGCACATTGCCACTGAGACATAAAGGGGCTACTGTTAAATAGAGGCAAGATTTTATATGGGCATCCTAAGTGGGGAGTTGTGCAGCAAGATGATTGTTCACATTACATTTAAATTTCTGGATGTTGGTACAGTCGGGGAAACGGGGAGCAGGAAGGGAATTTCAAATGCAAGCAGTGCGAGAAAAGAAGCTATTAGAGTAGAAAGCTTTCTAGCATCTGGGGACCTCTACAATTGTACATCATACAATTATTTTTTAACAGAAAAATAGACCTCTTTTTTTGTTTACTTATTATGTAGTAGTTTTTTTCCATGATTTATAGTAGACTATTAACACCCATTATTAATTACCAATTCTGATTCTTTCATTTTTTCCCCCTTTTCGGCGGCGGAATTTTTTATTTAATTTTTGAATTGTAATTCTCCGACGCCGGAAATGAAGAGGAGGCGATCAGAGGTCAGCATGATCTCGACTTAAATTCACAAATCAAAGAAAAAAAAACCCTATTTACTTGCCCACAACCCTACGACACAAATATCGGTAGAATTTGCGGATGGAAATGCCGAATTAGTAAATATAATAAAAATGAAAATAAAGCAGAGGATCGAAATATTGTCAAAAAGTCGGACAACGCGAGAGCCGCCATTTTCCGGGGAGGCAAACATAAACAGAGGCTGAAGAGAGTTCGATAAAGGACACCTATTATAGGTCCCCTTTATTAGGATTTGAAACCGACGGTACCGATGTTCTTCTGATCTTCAGTAATATATATATATATATATATAGGAAGAAATGTAATAATAAAACAAATGTAAAGTTACATACTTTACAAGTTTATTATAATCAAATATTATAATATTGGATTTGAAAATCCAAGGGACATTTTTGTAGTCCCTTGGATTTTCAAAGAAATAAATCTTATTTTGAGAAGGAGAAAGCCAATAATTTTTTAAAGTATTGGTAAATATTATCATTTTTTTTCAAATTGTACAGTCCAAAAAAAAAAATATATATATATATATATATATAGATATATATAAACACAAAAAGTTTATAAGAATTATATGGATTTTAGTTATTTTTATACTGAGAAAAAAAAATTTATAATCAAATGACAAAATTTCTAAATTTCCGACGAAGGACGATCATCAATCGATGATTGTCGATTGATGATTTATCAAGAGGAAAACCATTCAACGCTGGAGATTTGACTGATTTTCATTGTCTTTAAAATCTTTTCATCTTAATTGCTTCGCTTTTTGTTGTTGTATCTTGAGGGCCTTTAATGTCAAAGTCGGAATAAGATTAAGAGAAAGTGTCAAGTAGAAAGTGCTTGGAGACGACAGATGATTTAACAGAAAAAAAGAGTCCGATGACTGATTGAAGATGTCGCTTTGATCCATCTTAAAATTAACCCACCCTCTCAATTGTGGTCATATTATATTCCACCATAATCCCCATAATCACAACAGATGCCAAAATACCTTTAATCACAAACAGTAATCACAAAACAACATTCGTTATCATTTAGAATTCATAATGAATAATATTTGTCTGTGTTTCTGGGATAAAGAATTTTCATTTTCATTTAGAATCTTCATTTTTATTTAGAATTTTCATTTTTATTTAGAATTTTCATTTTTATTTAGAATTTTCATTTTTATCTATAATTTTCATTTTTATCTATAATTTTCATTTTTATCTATAATTTTCATTTTTATCTATAACTTTCATTTTTATCTATAATTTTCATTTTTATCTATAATTTTCATTTTTATCTATAATTTTCATTTTTATTTATAATTTTCATTTTTATCTATAATTTTCATTTTTATCTATAATTTTCATTTTTATCTATAATTTTCATTTTTATCTATAATTTTCATTTTTATTTAGAATCTTCATTTTTATTTAGAATTTTCAGACTGCTTTTTAAATCTTGGTTGTTCGTGTCATTACTTTTCGGCCATTCTGGTACCTTGTATTGAACTCTGGAACTGTCGCAATTCTCAGTTGAATTGTGACCAAAGGCAGCAGAGCTCTCATATCTGTAAATGATTAGAAGTGTCTTCTTCTAAATAATAGCTTTCATAAACGTTATTAATTAAGAAACTTTAAGAAATAATGAAATTGGGTTTAAAAAATGTCTTTGAGGGTTATATTATTTCTTCACAGCATATAAATGTATATGTATAAAACAACCACCCCCATCCTGCATACTTCTCTGACATACTTCATTGCTCACCATCTGACGATATACGTCATTGCTCACCATCTGACGATATGCGTCATTGCTCACCATCTGACGATATGCGTCATTGCTCACCATCTGACGATATGCGTCATTGCTCACCATCTGACGATATACGTCATTGCTCTCAATATGACAACGTACTTCATGGTCCTCAACTTGACTACGCATTTCATTGCTCTCAATATGACGACATACTTCATTGCTCTCGACGTGATGACATACTTTATAGCTTTCAACGTGAAAACATACTTCCTTGCTCTAAATCTGACAGCGTTATTCCTAGCTTGACAACATACTCTGTGACGTCTGATTTCAATGCTCTCAATGTTACAACGTACTTCATCGCTATCAACATGATTATGTACTTAATTGCTCTCAATGTGTCGAAATACTTTGATTGCTTACAATTGTAAACCTATTCAATTTTAACGCAGAAAAACTCATTGAAAATCTGCCCTTAAACTAGTTTGACTTTCAGGATTGAAATAGTTATTTTCTCTAATTATTTCAGAAAAATCACTAAATGTTGTTTTTTATAACTTCAAACTTTGCTTTGCCATGTTACCACTATTTCTTTTGCAGGGCGAGGGGGGCTGTTTCAGTTTTTAAATAAACTCGTAAATAATTGATATAAAATTCCCATCTTAGATTCACGATTCCTTTTTGTGTACAAAAAAAATCGTTTTACTCGACATTTTGAAATATTTTCAAATTTTCTATTTATTTCATTTTTGTTTACAAACTGTAAAAATGTTTTTGGAATTGCATCTTTTGTCATCGTAAACCTATTGAAAACAAAACGAATATAAAAAACGGAATTCGATATAACATAAAAAATGAAATATTCTTGGAATTTTCATTCTTCCATAGAATTTACCATTCCAAAAATCTTCAGATATAATCAAAGGAATATTTTTCTTGGGAAAAATTTATTTCCAGAACAGGTGCCATACGAGGTGAAAAATTTCATTCCACCTGGAATGTTTTACTCAATTTTCTTATATCGAAATAAAAATGTTCCAAAATGTCTCTACAGAAATGCAATGTTTGCCTTTTTGAATGTGTCTATACATCAAAGAGATTCTTCCGTCTATCGGTCGTCATGCTCTTCAGGTTGAAATAGATTTTCATTGATAAAAGCGCAGATTGAATGAATGCATCGTATTTTAGATGTGCTCCCCATATTCATTAGTTGGTTAATCTGTCACACTTCAATTCAAAACAGCATTTTTTTCACTCTGGCGGGCATAAGTCTGAAATAGGATTTTCGTTGATTTTTCCTGGTTAAGTCTGAAATAGTATTTTCGTTGCTCTGTTATATATGTAAGTCGGACATAGCATTTTCGTTGCTTTATCATGCTTAAGTCTAAAATAGCAATTTATCGAGTCGAAGACTTAAGTAATTCGTAATTGTATTCTTAGTATCACCCGCACTGAGGATTGAACCTTCAATATCCTGAAGAGTGTCACTTAGAACTGATTATTACTCAGTACTTATATCCGTTACACCAGAGTACCTTGCGGACTGAGTTCAACAAGATGCACCTGAACAAGTTTGGAGGTTACATCGGCTGAAACGTTGTGAGAATAACATCCAAGATGAGAGCAGTAGTCCAAATAATACAAATTATCAATTCCGAGACATTTAATGCTTAAGTTTGAAATAGTATTTTTGTTCGTCTGTCATGCTTAAATCTGAAATAACATGTTCATTAGTCGGTCACACTTAAGTTTGAAGTAGTATTTTCGTGACTCTGTGTGAGTTTGAATTAGCAATTTCTTTGGTCTGTCATGCTTAAGTTTGAAATAGAATTTTTCTTTAGTCTGTCATGCTTAAGTTTGAAATAGAATTTTTCTTTAGTCTGTCATGCTTAAGTTTGAAATAGAATTTTTCTTTAGTCTGTCATGCTTAAGTTTGAAATAGAATTTTTCTTTAGTCTGTCATGCTTAAGTTTGAAATAGAATTTTTTCTTTAGTCTGTCATGCTTAAGTTTGAAATAGAATTTTTCTTTAGTCTGTCATGCTTAAGTTTGAAATAGAATTTTTCTTTAGTCTGTCATGCTTAAGTTTGAAATAGAATTTTTCTTTAGTCTGTCATGCTTAAGTTTGAAATAGAATTTTTCTTTAGTCTGTCATGCTTAAGTTTGAAATAGAATTTTTCTTTAGTCTGTCATGCTTAAGTTTGAAATAGAATTTTTCTTTTGTCTGTCATGCTTAAGTTTAAAATAGCATTTCCCTTGGTCTGTCATGCTTAAGTTTTAAATAGTTGGGCAGCAAGGTGTTTGTTTACATTACATTTAAATTTTGGTACGGTCAGGGGACATGGAGTAGGAAGGGAATTCTAAAGGTAAACAGTCTGAGGAAAGAAACTATCAGAGTAGAAAATCATCCAGCATCTAGAGAACTCTACAGTGAAGGGTTGGGATTTTGCTGCAACTCAGGTGAATCGGTAGTATTTAAGTTGAGTGCAGTAAGTTGATCGGAGCACTTCCTTGAAAGTACTTGTAAAACAAACACAATGATCTAACACTGTAGCAATGCTACACGGGCTGGAGCTTGTCAGAAAGTATGAAACCTTTTAGGTTAGAAATCTTTATTTCACTCTGTCAGAGAGGGAGAGGGAGATGCAGGCTAATGGTTTGTGCACCAGCCCAGATATGGCAACAATACTCCTTGCATGGGCAAATGGTGACTTTATAAAGATAAAGGATACTGGAAGATGTCAGAAGTTTTTTAGCACGGTAGAGGGAGCCCACCTTCTTTGTAGCAAACTTTACAACATCTTATTCCATTTCATGTTCTGGACAGTATAGGGGGAACAAGAGACTTCGATGGTATGGCAACGTGGAAACAATGGATGAGAGTTCTTGAGTTAGTAGACGTGGAACAGTTAAGGTAGCAGGATCAGTTCGTAGGGGAAGGCCAAAGAAAACATGCGAGGAAGTAATAAGGATGGACGTAAGAGAAGTCCTAGCTAGAGATAGGTTAGTTTGGAAGTCAATTTCTAATAGCCAACCAACGCACGCCAGCATGTAAAACGGACATTAAACCGATGATGATGATTTTTATTTTATTTCTTTTAAAAATCTTTTTATAATGATGTTGACATTTTTAGTTTGAATAAAAGATGAAATGTTTAATGAATCATAATTAATAGTTTTAGACAATGGAATCCCAAATTGAATAAATTAAGCAACATTTAAATTGCAGCCATTAATTCTTCTACTACAATCATTTGCCAACAGTGTCTACAAAGATGTCAGAATCTAAGAGGAAGCGTTCAGTTGCACATTTTATTAAGGTTTCATCAATTTTGCATTTTATTATAATCGCAATTTAATCGCGTTTAGCCAGTCAGCTGTCGGCGGATAAGTTTTTTTTTTAAATTGTGAAACTGATTAAATCAAAAATAAATTTGTCAAAAGCGAAAATGAATTTCAACGCTCTATTTCAACGAATCTAATCTCCCGAAGGAGTCATTGCTTTCTGCCAACAAATATCTTTTAGAAAAAATGCAAAAAGTGCGACTATGTGTGCGAGTTAACATAAAAGAAGACAAGTTTGTCTGGAGATGCACTAATACCTTTTTTTTTTTGCAATCAAAATTTGACCTGGCTAAAATACTAAAGTTGATCTACTTGTGGTCCCACAACATGGAAACCATACAGAATTTGCTGCAGGAATGAAGCATTGGGTCACAAACCACACTGACTAGAAGAATCAATTGACTAGTTGTATTTTTTAAAAAGATTACTTATTTGAAACATTTATTGAAAAGAAAATAATAAATAAATAAAAAACATCTATTTACCTATGCTTTGTTCGTTGTATAAAAAAAATAGATTTTTGACCAGTTGACTATTTTCATTTTCTTCGGCCCCAAAAAAAATACTTATTTGAAACTTTTCTTGAAAAAAAAAGATTAATAACAATTGTTTAGCTATGTTTTGTTCGTTTTACATATAAAAAAACTTTGAGTTGTTTAGTTTTATTTTCGTTGTCTAAAATAAAAAATTATTTAAAACTTTTCTTAAAAAAAAAATTTTGTTTCATATAATTAAATTAGATCTCGTTTTGAATTTATCATCTGGCAGTCTTTGCGGCGTTTTTTCCGGCTGCTTACGTAACCTGCTCGGAAACTACCAATGTGAAGTTGCCAAAGATTGGGTTGTATTCTGGATCAGTACCAGAAAATCATTTACTGTTTTTTTTTTTATTATTATTATTTACTTTCACACCATGACATGTACATCTGAGAGTAAAATCAGACAACATTCTTCCTCACCCAAAATCGATATGTTTCAGAAGGTCCCTTTTTAATTTTCCAAAGAAAGACAAAATCCAACCGCAAATTTAATATCACTCCCACTCCTCCTTCCTCTATTGATTTTGTTGTTTTACCTGAGAATTGTTTGATTCAATTTCAATATCAAGGACCATTTTCTGCTTGAGACAAAAATCCAATTTCAATAATCTTAGTTTCAATTATTCCATCTTGCTTCAGTGTTGGTATCTTTGGTGACAGACATAGCCAAGAACAAAAGAAAGAATTATACAAATTATTATTCCTTATCTAAAAAATTCCCAATATTTTTTTTTTATCTTACAAAAAATACAAATAATATCTTTCTCCTTTTTCTGCTTTTCCCTTTTTCTTTCAGGTATGCCATTTTTGTTTAAATATTTTACAAATGACATCTTCACTGAGCCAGTTTTTTTATAATAAGGAGGAAATATTTTTAAAAAAACTCAGCATATGAATTCATTTGATTGTATTGTTTTGGTTTATCCGCTTTTTTCCATTCATACCCACATATTTGAATGTCAATGTTCTTTTGTTTACCTTTCATTTGTTCCCCTGCAAAGGTTGACCTGAAAGGTCCGATCTTCATTTTGTTTTGCTCTGCAGAGGAATAATAAACACACGATTGGTGTATATAATAACTTATCCGAAATAATTGTTGTGAGACTTGAAAGTTATTGTATTATTTGGATTATTCGGACTACTGTTCTCATTTTAGATGTTATTCTCACAGCGTTTCGGACGATGTAACATCCGACCTTCTTCTGGTGTGTCTTGTCGAATTCTGAAATCTGTATGGAATTCCGAATAGAACCCTTTATTTAATCCATGGTAGTAGATCGTTCTGGTTCCGTCAGCCTTGACCAGGTAGAAGTCATAAATAATTCCCTGAACAGAACGTTTTGCACTGAGTTCGACCAGATGCACCTGAAGAAGGTCGGAGGTTACATTGGCCGAAACGTTGTAAGAATAACATCCAAGATGAGAAGAGTAGTCGGAATAATCCAAACAATACAAATTATCAATCCTTATCGCACAAATGTGACAGTTGAATAATTATTTGTGAAACTTGAAAGTTATTTTTTATGCATTTTACATTCCTCTACTTCTTTTTTCTCTCTCCCTCTCTCTCTTTCTCTCCTACCATCGGGTTAGAAAGGTAAGAACATGCATTTCTGAATATGAGCATTTATGTCATTTTATGTAGTAAATGCATGCACACATGTCGGTACATAGACAAGTCTGTATGTAAAAATATGTGCACTTCTTTAAAATTATAAATACAAGTTAAATCCTGTTGAAATTCCATGGTGGTTTTCTTCATTGAAATTAGATAGTTTTTGAAGTTCCAAAATGAAATGTAAAAACTGGGTAGTAAAAGTACAAAATGTTAATTTTTAGTTCTGTTTTTTTAAACTTTTTTCATTTTACTAATTTTGAGCTTTGTTTTTACACTATTTTTATTTTTACAAATTTTGTTTGATAATTTTTGTAATTAAATTGGAAAAAGTCAATTTCGTCATATAAATAGATATTAACATTTTGGTAATGTCTATCTTTTAAATAAAACCGCCAAGACATGAACAGAAAGAGGAAATTAATTGTGTGTGTTTTCTTTATTTTTACTTATTAAAACCAATAATAAAAAAATAAAAAATGTGACGTCGGTCACTAACTGGACACTCTTTCCCCTATAGCGAGAGAGAGAGAGGTCAGTCAGTCAGTCACCCTTTTCCCTTTCAGAACTCTTATGCCTCATATATCTTTCTCTCTTAGTTTAAATTACTTGCTCTGAAAATTAATCATCAAATATTTT
>OY744516.1:114597156-114602156 GCA_963556195.1 Sepiola atlantica | reverse complement strand
CTGACGGGACGAGAACAATCTACCCTCGTGAAATAAATAAAGAATTCCGTTTAAAATTCAGTACAGATTTCTGAGTTCGACAAAAGGATTCCCGGATTCAACAAGCCACAATTGTAGAAGGTCGAAGGTTACAGCCACTAAAAACGTTGTAAGAATAACATCCAAAATGAGAATAGTAGTCCGAATGATCCAAATAATACAAAAATATTTTCAATAATCCAAATCATTTGAACATTTTTTTTTTCTCATTTTGCTGGCAGATATTAGCGGAAGACGTAGATATTTTTTTCCCCCTTCGCTGACCATGATGGAAGAAAGGCCTGGTTTATGCATAATAACACCAAATATAATCAAGCAAATGTTTCGTTTGCATGTCAAATAAAAGATAAAAGAAACTGAAAGAAATTGATTAGATTACGAGGAAAACCATTTTGTCCCGAGCTTTGATCTTGTCCGTGATTTTTGTTATTTTTTCATTTTCTATATTTCTTTTAGTTAATGTTGCGTTTAAGTGGAAAGAACTTAATGGCAAAGCCGACATTTTCCAAAATGAGGTTGAAGTAATGGTTTATTTTGATCATCAGAGAAATGTTTGAATGAGCGTCGGGATCAGCGAAGATTCAATGACCGGGGTTGGTAAACGATTGGGTAGAGCACCGGACAATTCGAAGAGGACAGGACAGAAAAAAAAGGGCAAAAACATTTCAACAAAGCTGTCAACCAATTACAGAATCGTTGGCATCATCATAAAAGACGGCCGATAAATCCGTTGTGCTGCATTTAGCTGAAATACAAACAAAAAAAATGTCCTCATTTACACCAGATAAGATTATGTCGTTACCATCATCTTAGAAACTACAAGAGGTACATGATTCGCCTAATGGATTCTATTACAGACTACATAATTAGCTATGCTGCGTTCAAATTCTATTAGATACTAGCCACTAATTTCCACTACTCTAGATCAATGTTACTATAGCATATTAAGTAAATATACTAAATAAATGGGATCCTTTAACCTTCAGATATTGACAGGATTAAATATTAAAATCGACGAAATCATATTGAAACTGAACAGTTTTGTTTTTAACAACACAGAGCAATATTTGCCTTATGTAACTGATGAAACAGATTTGTTTATGTACCTTGTGTTAAGAATGATATTATTCACAAACATACCGGGAAGGACTGTCTTTACTTTATATATAAGAATAACATAGGACTCAATTTTTGCGTTAGTTTCTATTGAATTACTTATTATTAAGTATTAATTGAGGTGCCCGCACTCACTTTTAATTTCTCTGCTTTAGACCAACATGGACACAGCATATATTAAGTGTACTAAATGAACAGGATGGTTTAAGCTTGCCAATTCAGTAGTAACTTCCAACACCAACATAAACACTATCAGCTTGCACTGTTCACAATGCCATATGTTGATCCTATCAGCAGTGAGACCTCAAAAAACGTTTGCAAAACTTAAGAAAAATTATGTTAAAATCACAAACACTGAACAGCTTCTTTTACTAATGAGTCACCACTTAAGTGAGTGACCCTTATCCTACCGGGGAATGCGGACAGGGCTGCTCAGGCATTTTTTGTAGGCCACTTTAGGATAACTGCTAACAAGATTAATAGATTTTCAGTCGAAATGATGAAGGATATTATAAAAGAATTGAAACTGATGAATGGAATGAACAAAATTGGGTTATTTATAAGGACGGTTCATAACAAGTATTTGTTCACATTGGATTTAAAGACAACCATGTTGTAGTAGGCAGTGAAGCAATCTTGTAGTAATGTGTTCCACAGATGGGAAGTTGTTTGAAAAAAATATATCTTGGGTCTGAGGAATTTTCATTATTTACACTATTGGTTGTTGCTATGATTAACTAGCAGGGACACTCAGTGTCTGATATTGGTTTGTATATATTAGATGAAGAAATCAAAGTCACAAACACTGAACAGCTTTCTTGCTGTATAACGTTTGAATTCTTTGAAGCCGGTCCTAGTGACTTCGATATAAATGGGCACAGTACACGGAATGATCTTCTAGGACTAAACCCTGGTCGCTGTGTATGCCCCCATCTATATCACTATGTGCCCCTTATCGCAGTCTATCAGTAAACCAAATTTTAACTGTAGCTTATCAGCTGAGAAAACTATGGCTGTACAAGCCGACATACAGACGTATTTAATTCATATATATACTAGCTGTCCTTACCAGGCGTTGCCCAGGATGCAGTGAAGTCATTTTAGTTTTTAATTCTTGTTCTGTTTGCATATTTTTTTACACTTGTCCAGAGAAAGAGATAAACTTTTAGTTTTAAAGGAGATGACTCTTTTTATATTCTTCAATTAAAAATGTGAGTGATTTTCGTTAGTCTATTACACTTAAGTTTGAAATAACATCTTCCTTGGTCTGTCACGCTTAAGTTTGAAATAGCATTTTTGTTGGTCTGTCACACTGTAATTTGAAATAGAATTTTCGTTGGTGTGTCAGACTTAAATTTGAAATAGCATCTTCCTTGTTCTGTCATGCTTAAGTTTGAAATAGCATCTTCCTTGGTCTGTCACGCTTAAGTTTGAAATAGCATTTTTGTTGGTCTGTCACACTGTAATTTGAAATAGAATTTTCGTTGGTGTGTCAGACTTAAATTTGAAATAGCATCTTCCTTGTTCTGTCATGCTTAAGTTTGAAATAGCATCTTCCTTGGTCTGTCACGCTTAAGTTTGGAATAGCATTTTTGTTGGTCTGTCACACTGTAATTTGAAATAGAATTTTCGTTGGTGTGTCAGACTTAAATTTGAAATAGCATCTTCCTTGTTCTGTCATGCTTAAGTTTGAAATAGCATTTTCCTTGGTGTGTTATACTTTGGAAGTTTGGAATAAAATTTTCCTTGATCTGTTTAAAATAGAATATTCGTTAATCTATCATGCGTAAGTTTAAAATAGAATTTTGTTTGTTCTGACATGCTTAAGTCTGAATTAGCATTTTTCGTTGGTCTCTCATGCTTAATTTTGAAATAGAATTTTCTTTGGTCTATCACGATTAGGTTTAAAATATAATTTACCTTGCTATGTCTTAAGTTTGGTATAGCACTTTCGTTTGTCTATCATGCTTAAGTTTGAAATAGCATTTTTCGTTGGCTGTCATGCTTAAGTTTGAAAAAGCATTTTTCGTTGGTCTGAATGGACGCATCCTAAGAATATCCGTTGTTGTTCAATCAATAAGTTACTTTTAGTCCAGAAAGCATTACCTCCTCCATCGCCATTTTGAGATCATAATTGCTTTTAGTCTTGCAATGCTTTTGTCAGGTGCCATTTTTGTTAGCCGCAACCAAATTCATTTCATTGACAGAACTCACTTAAGAAATTAAACTTGTTTCCTTTTGAGATGGACAGCTTTTCTAAAAGCCGGAAATGCTTTTGGCGGAATCGGACATTCTAGCCAAGTTTTTGAAAACAGAAATTTTTTTTTTCTTCTCAAAATCACCAGAAAAGAAATTTTATCATTTATGTTCACGTGTTTGTTTTCTTCTTTATTTTTTTAGATCTATCAACGAAATAGAATTGTCATCACTAATCGGCCATGTTAAATGGACGTCTCTTATTTTCAGATGCGTCCAAATGCATCTATAATAGTCTACCAGTTGTTAGTCTGTCTTGCTAAAGTTTTAAATAAACGTTTTGTTGGTCTGTCACGTCTCAGGTTTCAAATACAGGATAAGCCCTCCTCCCCCCCAAAAAAATTTGCCACCCATTGAATTGTTAGTAAAACTCACTATCCGAGTAAGCCCCACCCCCTCCAAAAATACCATTGAATCATTAGCAATATTCACAATCAGGTTTGATTTTGAGTTGACTGAAGCATTGATTTGTTTAATGACATTTTCTAAGTAAACTATTACGTAGGGCTCAACTATGTAACAATAATTGATAAAGAACCATATATTTGAAAGGGTCCACCCATATGCTAGGTTGTTCAAATATTATCAGTCAGCTATAGGGTGACTCCTCCCTCACCCACAAAAATTGCCACCCATGAAATCGTTAATAAAATTAACAATCCTTTCTGCAATTCAACCATATTCGATACAAATAAACTTCATACTATGCTTGACTTGTTCACCATAATCAGTCATAAATATCCAACAGTCTTTTATCTACGTTTACTGATAAGCACATCTGAATAAGTAGTGTAAAATTGTTAATAACTCTGACACATTCCTCGCTTGGTACTGCTCATATTTTGACTGAGGTGGTCCTCTTCACTTCAGGAATAGTCTAGGGATTGTTTTGATAGAGAGTGTCTTTAAGATAACCACACCAATAAAAATCTTGAAGTGGCGATTAAGGTCTGGTGAGTTTGAGCCCCATTCAGAATCAGATCTCTTACAGATGAGACGATCACCAAAGTGTACCTCCGTATCATTGGACGATAATAAACCAAAGACTATTGGACATTCATGACTGTAATTTGGTGGACATGTCAGGAATAAACTGAAGTTTATTTGTACCAAATATGGTTGGATTGCAGAAAGGATTGTGAATTTTATTAATGATTCTATAGGTTGTATCTTTGGGTGGGATGTTCTCCTGTATAATTTTCGTTTGTCTGTCATGCTGAAGTTTGATTTAACATTTTCGTCTCTCTGTTATACTTAAGTTTGAAATAGCGTTTTCGTTGGTTTGTCATGCTTCAGTTTAAAACAGCGTTTTTGTTGGTCTGTCACACTTCAGTTTGAAATGACATTTTCATCGGTATATTCAGATTCAATGGACGTGTCTTACAAATTGATCCATCTTTGGTTTCATTCTTCTTTGTTTCTTTTGCACAAATAAATCGGTCCATAAATGAGCCGGAATTCCGACGGCCATTTCTGTCTTAGCAATGAACAGGAAAAAGAAAAAAAATATCTTGTCTTTTATCCCGGCATCCAACACGTCTGTCTGCTATTTTTAGATTTAGTCTTGCATGCTTTTTTTAGCATATCAA
>OY744516.1:114499656-114592156 GCA_963556195.1 Sepiola atlantica | reverse complement strand
AAATCTGTCAATATTGTATTTTCCATAACAAAAAGACAATAATCCCAAACCGCTTTAAGATTTAATTTTCTTAATAAAATCCGTTCCCTGTTGTTTCTGCTTCTTTTAATCAGGAAATCGAACAATGCCCATCCGAATAGAATAGAGAAGAGACGACAAAGCAACCCAGTTTGAATGACTGATATTAAATGCTTATAGCTCTTCGAACAATGTGATCTTCATGGCTCATGCGAATCTATTGTGCTCAAAAGTTAGCGCTCCCAGACACATGCTGGAAATTATTGCCAATTAGCATCGCTATTATTAGCAAATGTTTACACAATGTTAAATATCTTTTTTGAAAGAAATCACCCAGCAAAGAAACACAAAGTTAGGAAACAAGAACAGCAAACATCCTTTTTTATATATATATATATATATATATATATATATATATATATATATATATATAAAATATGAAACTAAAAGTATACTTTTAGAGGATAGAACCTATAGTGAAATAGTTTAAGCTCAATATACGAGATCTTCTTTCATTTATCTTTATATATATATATATATATATATATATATATATATATATAGTATTCAAAAATTATAAAAATTTATAATTTTATTTTTTAAAATATCCTAAAGGATGGTATCCAGGGATATCATAGAAATTCCTAATACGATAATGGATTCTCAATATTGTACATAGAGCATTAATAAAGAATATATGAGAGCCAAAAGCAAATGTATCATTCAAAATTGAACATAGTTTATTTGTTCATTTTCTCAATATGTTCAACTAGGAGTCAATTTTACATTAAACCCGGATTTTTGAAAGATAATCCTAAGACAGATTTGTAACATCAAGACAAAAAATACTTCCGCCGTGCGGCCAAATGAGTTGCTGGGAAAACTTGGTTTTGCAGAGATCGATCCCATCTTGAGGGAGAGAAGACTCTGCTGGTATGGCCATGTGGACAGACCCAGCAGTGCAATCAACTGTGCACTAAACCTACAAGTCTCTGGTAATCGCGGAGTTGGCCGGCCAAAGTTGTCATGGTGGGAGCTGACAGAGAAAGATCGCAGAGACTAGAGGCTCTTAAACGCTGGCTCTCAAGATCGACAAAAGTGGAGGTCTGAAGTGAGTATTCCATGTGTGCAGTTAGTCAGCTGTCTGGAGGGGGTTCATTGCCTTCAATCCTGCACGATAATCAAAAGACCGATGAAGAAGATAATAGTTTTGTTCAATTTTGAATAATACTTTTGTTTTGGCTCTTATATATATTATATATATATATTTTTTTAATCGACTTCTTTGACATCTTTCTTGAAATTTTAAAAAACTTTATGACTTAGATGAACTGTATAAGTTTAACAAAAAAGTTTTGTTTTGGGCCGATATATTTGATGTTTTATATACTTTTATGTATTTTATGTATTTTCAAAGTTTAATTTTATTACCTGCAGTAATGTCATTGCGGTAATAGTCCTCTGAGGAGAAGATTTTCTTTGAAAACGCATGAGTTAAGGACTTTCAATTACTTTGCTTGAACTTTGAATTGTAATAAAATTTGATTCGCACCTTATTTTATTTTTTCACTTCATCTAATGCTATATATATATATATATATATATATATATATATATATATATATGAGAGAGAAAGATAGATCAGTTAACATTATTTAAAATAATTTCATAGTTATTCCCATGATAGTGTAGAGAATTCACACTCAACCTTTTACTATAATCAGCTCTACTTGCACCAAGGAAATAATAATTATATTTGTTTTTTTGGAAAAATCTATTTTACCCCAAAACAAGTTCCAAAACGTATTTATTATTTTAATCATGCTGACTACAAATGTTTCATAAATATTAATGCTCCGGCTATGGTTAAGACAGGTTAACAATGAAAAAAGAAGTTCATAATACTAAAGTCATACTGCCGACCAGTTTTAACATTAGGCAGATCTCCTCATCAGACAGGTTATAAAAGGTAGTTGAGGTAATCCAGTAAGATTGAATGCGTTTGTAAATTAGTTGTGCACTTAGAGATTCGGGAACACTTCCATTGTCTTCTCCAGTAAATTTTACATGAGAATGGACTTTTAGATTTTATGTTTATTCGCCACCTTTCTTTCTATACGGAACACATATACACAAACATTGAGTTTTATGTAGAGAGAAAATCTCTCTCTCTCTATCTATCTATCTATATATATAATCCAGGTTCTTACCAAATTTAGTAGTTTTCTTTTCATTTGATAAATAGTTTGTATTCAATTCAAAAGTGATCAATACTCTGTAGAGTAGAGTACATAGGTCAAAACGAAGCCATGATATGTTGAAGCCGTAATAATATAATTTATATAACTATGTATATATATATATATATCGTTATAAAGTTAGGTATGTTCTATGTACAGGTTTCACTCTTAAACTAATTAACCGATCATTATGAATGTTGGAATACAGCTGCTAGGCGTAACTGGTCGAAATGTGGACTATACTTAGTTTAATTTAGTAAAGAGGTAAAAAGATGGTTGAAGGTATTTGTGAAAATTAAAATACCTCCGATTTTTGGGAAGTTTTAACAATAGGCATTGGACATTAATTAGTAAATATTCCCCAAATTTCAGTTTCTTTTGATTATTTTAAAGGGTTTTTAGGGGTCAACCTCCCATTTGAAAATTCAAATATTTCAGATTTTTATTAAATTTGATCCATAGTCATCAGGTACCAATTAAACAATATTGCCTGAATTTCAATTTCTTCTTCAGACCCCTTAAGCTTAAGTCTTAAATTTGAGACATTTTCTAAAATCAAAATTATGGAATGGATTTTGATGAAAATTGGAATAAGGATCCTAGACATAAGCTTTAGTATAATTTTATCTTTATTTTAATCTTTTTTTATGGGGACATAAAAGTGGTGCAAAACTCTTATGCTTGGTGAATTAAATTTACCCGCCCAGAAACGGGCTCTTTTAGTTCAGTATAACTAAAAGAGTGGTGCAAGACAAATTTTTTCAGGGAATTTTGTGGGTATTCTTCTAGTGTATATATATATATATAATGAACACTTAACCGTTATTACATCTTAGAGATATCAATCTGAATTTCTATCAACTAATGGCTACTAATTGTTTATGCAATATAAGCAATGGCTCCTAATCATTTATGCAATGTGAGCAAGAATCTGTAGGCTGGGAATGATGAAGATAACAAAAGTTTCTGGTAAAGCAGAAGAACAAAGAATATAAAATGGGATTTGCATTTCCAGTCAAGCAACCAGAAACTCTTCAGGTGCCAAACATGTCAAGAATATGTCAGATGTCTGGCAACATCATTGAACGCTCATTGAGGACGCCCCGTCTTGAAAATAATGGTCACCGCAATGCAGCTGACGCAGATGGTCGAACATTTTGATGCTAATCACGTTTTCTTTGGTTCCAGGAGCCCTTATTGGACGTCATGGGAAATTCGAGAGAATTCCAGTGTTCACACTTTGCGTCTCGGTTGTTCACCTGCTTCTACCCTCCTCCTCCCCCCCCCATTCATCGTGCCACCATTTTCAGAATCCTACAATGTTCGGTTTTGCTTGGGAGACTTATTTTTTGGTTTGATGCGAAACTTGGATGCAACAACTCTTCTTTAAAAATGTTTCAAGAAGAGAAGAATTTGTTTTGGCTTGAATGCAATTGAACGTGTGGAATTTTGTTTTTATTTAATCCTCAACTTTTGTTATACTAAAAAAGCAAGTAAGTCTGAATTAAATTAAAAATATGATGCAAACAGCAACAAGTATTACAACATCCCAAAAACAAATATTGGTTACTTCATTTCATTTCCTCATTTCTACAGACAAATATCAAGTAACCTACGTACTTCTCTCCTTTCATATCTGACAAACTCTCACCCCTTTCCCGTTTTTCAGAACTTAACACCACACTCTTCACCCCACTCATTGGATATTCTTCTTCGTTTTTACATAAATTGTCGACTACTTATCAATAACACCTCGTTTACTATGAATAAGGTCTGACATACAGATTGAAATATTTAAACATGTTTTTGTGTCGACAATTTAACTGTTCCCACGTTTATCCACTCATTCCATATATAAACTATTCCATAAAATATAAGTATTATCTGCGATATGCCTTGAGGAGGGAGCTGGTAGGATCGGTGTCGAGTCTGGTAATGAGAAATGGGGAAGGGAAAGTGGAGGTCAGATATGAAAGGAGTGGAGGAGATTAGAGACAAAAAAAAGAGGAGCATACAGGCATCATGGTTTCAGTCAACATGTATTGAATTTTGTCACTTTTTGCTGAACGAGAATTTTTTTAGTTATTGTGTTGGAAATTTGAAAAGAAACAGATGTGTCATTTGGTTTATAGTTTGATCCAATAAGGCGTCTAAGCTTGGTGCCGTGTGCATGTTTGATTATAGCAGATTTTTATGTATTGAAAATTTGATTGTGGTATTGCAAGTGTGAAACGAATGCATTAAAAGTATAACCCAACTTAATTGCCCTGTTATGCTCATAGATTCTTTTTTGAGGAGACGTTGAGTCTCCCCAATGTATAAATTGTTACAGTGTCGGCAGAGTATTATGTAATTCTCAGCATGTTTTATTATGTTTTGCATTCGTTAAGTGTTTACCCCTTTGCATAACACTAAATTAAACTTAATATAGCCAACATATCGATCCCTTTGTCTGAACCACGGTGTTCCAAAATTCATAAGGATCGGTTAATTAGTTTAGGAGTGAATCATGTACATACAAATATAAAAACATACCTAACTTCATACAGATAGAAATATCAATATTAATAATAAATGATACAAATAGTACAAACATAAACCAGAGACAATACTGGAAAGCGAAAAACACAAACTCCTATAGAGGTGCAAAGAGATGAACTCATACAAGCAAGGAGATCGGATGTCATAATAATCGACAAGAAGGAAAAATCCTACCAAATCGTAGATTTTACTGTACCAGCAGATCACAGGGTGAAGATTAAGGAGACAGAAAAACGAAGCAAAGACACGGTACACGCCAGAGAATTGAAAGGGGTATGGAGTATGAAGGAAGTCAATATAATACCAATTATCATAGGCGATTAGGAACGATCCCGAAAAACCTGGAACAAGGACTGGGAGTAATCGGAATCAAAGGGAAGACTGAGACCATACAATGGACAACAATGATGAAAACAGTTAAAATCTTAAGGAAAATTCTTGAATGCGGAAACCAACCCACATAAGCTAGGAATGCTAAGCAGTCATATGGACGCTGCAATAGGAAGAAAACAAAAACACAGAAAGAACACCACCACATGATACCAAGGAATAGAAAGTGCAAGAAATTTCATAAACTGCTCCCCCGTCCCCTAAAAAGAGATAGAACAAGCCTCGGCTCATACCACACGGAGTGTTCATGAGGGGTTAGGGAGGACGGCGGGACCTAGGAGGAGTGGGGGAACTGACCATACCTCCACTGGAGGAAGGTGGAGGGTGCTGGGACTTTGGGGAGGCTTATTGCTATCCAAATCCCGGAGAAGACCGAAGGTCGTTGCCAGCAAGAGGTCGATGGTGGGCGTCTGTTGGGGTAGTGCTGAGTAATTTGCAGTGGTTGTTGAGGGAGTACTGGAGATCTGGGGAGACTTGTTGTCACTCGAACTCCGACGAGCGCCACCGGTGATTATCAGTGAGCAGTCACTGATGGTGACCTGTGTGAGAACTCTAGTGAGTACAAATAATAATAATAATAATTCAATAAACTACCCCCCCCCCACACACACAAAGTAAAATAATAGATATGCATATGCATGTGGTGACACCATCTTTGGCTGGTACCACAAAAAACTATCAAGGAGGATGGGAAGACCGAGGAGGGAGAGTATCAACCACGCCTCCACTGGAAGGTTGCCGAGAGTACTGGAAACATGAGAAGGCTTATCGTCACTCAAATCCCAGAGAAGACAAACGGTTGTTACTAGCGAGAAATAAACGGTAAATATTTGCAATGGTTATCGAAAGAGGTGGAGAGTACTGGAAATTTGGGTAGACTTGTTGTCACTCAAACTCCAGGAAACACAACAATCACTGATAATGACCAGTTTGAAAACTCTTAGTGAGTAAATAATAATAATAATAATAATAATAATAATAATAATAATAGAAAGTGCTTCTGGGTGCTAATTCTTGAAAATATTTGAAGATAATTAAGAGATTCAGCCTAAAATATTGTCAATACGGTTGTGAGCAGTACACATAGTAGAATGATCACTTTATATTTTAGGAACATTACATACTTAAAACCACCTGACTCTACAGTAAACTCGGTAATTGGTTGTAGAGTTCTTGAAACCACTCTCCAGTGACAGCATGTATAACTCACAAAATAAGCTGACACAAAATAACCTGTAGATAATACAGCGATGATTTGAATTTCCCCATAAGATACATCTCTATCTAACACTGTTTTCTAATTAAACTGTCACAAAAATAAAATTGCATCCATTTTTTCAAGGAATATTTTTTAAGAAACGAATCTCATCTTTTACTGGATTTTACCAATTGATCAGATATTTCCACTTGAAGGGAAATTGGCAAAAACTGGTTGAAAAGTTAAAATTGGGTTGCGTAGTTGAGATACATCCTTGTATATGTATGAGAGGCTTAGTCGGTCTGTCACACCTTTGTTTGAAAATGCATCTTTAGATATCAGCAATCATCTTTGTACAGGACTCTGTTCAATGGTCGATCTGTCACACTTAAGTTTGAAATAGAATTTTATATGCATCCATACATATCTATAAAAGGCTCTGTATGTCGGACACATTTTGCTCTGCCACACTCTAATGATATGAGAATGATACAATAGATGTGTAATGTGAGTCTTAAAGATACATGGACGGCGGCATCGGGGGGGGGGGGGCAGGGGGAGCCAAAGCCCCCCACTTTTTAACTTGCCCTCCACTTTACGGTCATCAACAATGAAGTTATATATGCATGTGTTTAACCGGGCCCTCCCCCCCCCCACTTTTTAGGAGAGCCCCCCACTTTTATAACTGTCCCCGCAGGTCCTGAGATATATTTAGATCTGATGATCTGAGAGGAAGATTAAATCTGGACTGTACAGGGAGATGTGTGTAGAGAAGTCGACTTCGTTGGTATGTTTACATTGAAAGAATGAATAAGAGTGTTGGTTAGTTGATGTAAAGCAATTAAGGTATCAGGGTTAGTTAGTAGGGGAGGAAACAGGAAAACATGGGTGGAAGTGATAAGAATGAATTTGAGAGAAAGAGTGATAAATAAAGACTTGGCCAGGGATAGGTTAGTTTGCAAGTCAATTTCTAAAAGCCGTCCAGCACATGCCAGCATGTAAAACGGATGTTAAAACGAATATGATGATGAAAGAATGGATGGGAGTGCTTGGGTTAGTAGATGTAGAACAGTTTAGGTCAGCTTGCAGGGGAAGGTCAAGGAAAACATAGGAGGAACTGATGAGGATGGATAAATAATAACCTGGAGAGAGATAGGTTAGTTTCGAAAAGTCATCACGTAAAACGGATGCTAAACCGATCATCATGATGACGACGACGACTCAGTTGGTCGATCAGTCATGCGCAAGTTTGAAATAGCATTTTCGTTGTTTTTCATGCTTTAGTTTTGTAATAGCATTTTCATCGTTCAATGGACGAATCTTAAGAATTGATCTGTTCTTTTTTTTAATGTCCGATTGTGCTGTTTGAATCTAAAACTGTTTTTGTGCATTTGAAATGAAATTCTGCAGAAATAAATTATCATCAAGAAGATTACATGATAGAAAAAATAATTTTGTTCTTTTCTCGAAAACATTAGAGTGCCACTTGAGAAGAGAATGCTATTAAGTAAAAAAGAAAAGAAACGTAATTTTAAATTTGCAAAAGATATCGTCGGCCATTTGTAATATACTTCGTCAGCCAATCAAATTGCTTGCTTTCTTGATGGTCAATTTGTTCTTTTTTTAATTTTTAATTTTCTTTTAAAGTGCCCTCCCCTTCTCTTTTCTTTTTCATTCTCTGTTTTTGTTTTTGTTTTTGTTATTTTCTAGAAGCAACTTTGGTTGTTCTCCTTTCTGTGTTTCTTTTCTGTGTTTCTTTTCTGTGTTTCTTTTCTGTTTTTCTTTTCTATTTTTCGTTTTAATTTTCAGTAATCACTTGTCTGTTTTTACTTAGTTTTCTTATTTATCTTTTCCTCCTTCAGTTTCTCTGCCTCATTTTACACGGATAAACAATTTCCACCAGCAAAAGTTTGAATAACGATATATATATATATATATTATTTCATGTATCCACATAAAATGTTATAAAGAGATATAACATATTATGTATCGATTTTCAGTATTTACTTCAACAGTGCTCAATACGTGAGTAGGGCTAAGTAGTAAGTTATGAAAATATATTGATGGCAATTAAGCTAAAACATAGGCTTCCACGTTTCCTCGCCATAGGGAATCGTCAGGCTAAAATATATATAATAGAAAGTTAGCTTCCAGTAACCATGTCTTTATTCATTTTTTAAAAAGCTCCAGTTCTTGACGGACAGTTTCGTCATCACTTAGTAACTCTAACCATCCACAGTGTGTGGTTGTTTGTCTTATAGTATAAAGTTTATAGTACGATTAAAAATGATTATCATTTAAATTTAATGTAATATCCAAAAATGTACTATTTTATTATTCATGTCTATAGTTATTTTAGTTCTAATTCTTTAAAGAAAGAGTGTAAAGCTTTTCTATTACTACAATTAAAGAATAGTGCATCATCTCTATATAGACCTCCTAGCATCTCCTTATAAATGTCTTTCAGAATACAGAGACCAACTAAATCAGTAACTTGTTTAAAATATTTTGGGGGACAAACTTATAGAAAATTCAGGATATATAACTATATTTTTTTATATAATTTATTTATACATGCTCTGGAATTTAAAAATTAACATCGATTGAACTTAAATCTTAAAAGTCTGGCTATTAATAATGAATATATACATATATATATATATGTATAGATACATATACATTCTTTTTTTTAAGAATTATAAAATAATTATTTTATTTAAATTCCTCATGCGATGATTCATTATTGCAAAGACTTTTTACCCCTTCCCACATACACTTCTTATTTTTTCAGATTTCATAAACGATTAATAATCTTTTTCAATCTTCTTCAAATTAGTAATGAAAACGAAAGCTTGTTAAATAATTGTTTTTTGCCTTCTGTAGAGAGGACTTGTCCCTCTGAAAAACATAGTTTTAAAGGACTTTTCTATTAACTATTCTTTGTTGTACTGTTTGAATTTATTAAACTAACTTTACATTTGTTCTTCTCTCTCTCCCTCTATCCCCCCTCTCTCTCTCATATATATATATATATATATATATATATATATATGAGAGAAGAGAGATTTGGCAAAGTAGAAGAATATATAGACTGAGATAGATAAATACATATTTTTATCAATCTGCATCTCTCTCTCTCTCTCTCTTTCTATATATATATATATATATATATATATATATATATGTATACGGCACAATCACGTTGACACACCGGTTCCCGTTAGATCACCGAAGTTAAGCGACGTCGAGCCTGGCCAATACTAAATGGGTGACCATTTGGGAATACCAGGTGCTGTATGTGCTCTCTGCTTATCTCGGCATTGTTTCCAGTCGTCTTGTATTACTACTTGCCATTGGAATCAAGCAATGCCGACTCAGGAGAGCGGTTGTTGGGGATTGCGCAACCCTTGCAATTACAAATTCACGCGCGGGCAGCCCCTGGTGGGGCACTTATACGTCGAAATCGACGGGAGAGTCCTCATATATATGTATTATATAAAGAACACGAAAGTAAAGATATAATGTATACCTTTAACGTAGAACTTATCATGATGCGCGATAAACGAGACAGAGCAATTATATAGACAAGTACAAGATGAAGGAAAAATAAATTTAATTTATTTGAAACACCTTGTTTTGAGCAACTGAGGACGTAATAGTTATTGTATTTTTACAATCTTCATTTTTATGTTTTACTTCTCTCCTATATATATATATATATATATATATACATTGTACGCCCTCCACCTTTATCACACACACACACACATATATATAATATGAAATTATTTTTACCTACATATGCTAGCGTTTCAAGCTTTCGCTCTCATCAGTGTAGGGAATGATAATCTCAGACGGTCGATAGGTTCGAACCTGGTTACATAATTACCCTAAACTCTGCAAGCAAGCGTCATAACCAAATGGCCATGAAACATTACCACGTCAAGAAAAAGTGTTTGTTCTATTTAAGTGAATGGAGGCACATATAGAAAGACTGGGAGTATTGAACGAACGTTGTCGGAATATGCCATATATATATAGTTTACACGACTCGAACCTTTTTTCTCTTCTTTTCGTAAGGATGTTTTGCCAGCCATTCAAAAGAATTCTGTTGTTTATAAATTCATGTGTCAGTGTGGAGCTGACTACGTTGGCAAGACATCCCAAAGATTATAATTTAGAATATCCCAACACATACCACGTGATATTCGCTTACACAAGGTTTCGAGATCATCCGGGAATTTTCAGGCACAGGAATCAGCCATCGGTAATCACCTCGTTAGTACAAATAGTTCTGACAACTATTCCGATGGGTGGTTTTCTGTTTTACACAGTACTAGGTCGAACTACCATCTCAATATTATTGAGGCGTTAGTTATTAACAATTCTCGACCTAGCCTGTGTAGACAAAAGATTTTGAAGCATCAGTTGGAGATCTTTAATGATTCAAAGCCACTATAACGTTGAGAGATTTACCTTTTTTTTTCTCTCTCTCAATCGTTTTCTCCAACTGAAACAATTTTTCCCCTCATATCTTATTCGACTTTTAGTTTTTTTATTTACCATTCTGACGTTTCCTCTTAGAGGGTCAGACGATAAGGCCTTAAGGTAATTTTAACAATTTTCCTTTTTTTTCCACCTGCCTGTTTCATTGATTAAAATAATGCTTCCTCTAAAAGTTATCCTACGATTCTGTTGTACACGAAATTTACTTATTATATATATATATATATATATATATGTCTGATAAGGGGGAGGGTGTACAATGTAGCTAGGTGTAGTGAGACCAGCTATCAAAAATTTCGAAACATAATTTAACACACGTTTATACATTCATTGTTTTTGGAATGAAATATGGTTTTCTTATTGAAAAATATGCTTGCAAATATTTCCTGTTGAACTGAACAGGTTAAACCAACAGTTCGATTCATTGCGTATTATTGACGCGTTCTACATTCGTTCAATTATACGAGTTTCGTTTTGTTTCAGTGTTTACAAAATATATGCTTTTTTGTGAGGGGACATAATTCTTTATTTGAACTAGCAAATATATGCGACAAGAGGTTGCATATTTTTGATAGTATATCACCCCACTCACCCCTCAAAAAAAGGAGATGCTAATACCTAGGCAAATGGTATTATTACCACAGAACAGATGCTACACTACTCACACTCCAAAAAGGAGGAGGTAATATCTGGGAAGATAGTATCATGACGAACGAATATATACTACACTGCCCTTCCCAAATGAGCTAATACCTGGGAGGATGGTATCATGACAACAGATACTAGACCCGCTGAATTGAGCATTGAAAGATAGTAAATTAGTCTGAAATAGTATAATAAACTAAATCGAGATAGTAACATTTTTTTCTTTGGTTTTTGTTTTTGTTTTACTTTAATTCACCCCAAACATACACATTGCTACTGAGACGTAAGGGGGTTACTGTAAATTAGGGGTCATACCTACAGGGGTATCCGAAGTGGAGAGTTGTGCAACGAGATGTTTGTTCACATTACATTTAAATTTCTGCATGTTGGCACAGTCAGGGAAACAGGAAGCAGAGAAAGAATTCCAACGGCTAGCAGTTGGAGGAAAGCAGCTCTTAGAGTAGAAAGCCTTCTGGCATCTGGGGACCTCTACAATGAAGGGGTGGGATTTTGCTGATTGTCAGGTCGGTCGAGAGTATTTGTGTTGAGGGGGCACCAGTGCAGCAAGTTCGTCGGAGCATATTCCATTAAAGTACTTGTACACCAGGCACAGGGATGCAGCGATTGTACAGGAACTGGAGCTTAGTAGATAGTGTGGGACCTATTAGATTAGAGGTTCTTTTGTGTACCCTATCTAAGAGGGAGAGACTAGTCCAGGTCAGATGTGATAAAAAAACTCCATGCATGGTCGAATGGTGGCTTTGTAGAGATATAAGATACTGGCAGGTGTGAGAAGTTTTCTAGCATGGTAGAGAGAGCCACCTTCCTTGCAGCGGACTTGGCAATGTCTATGTATTAGTTCCAATTTGTGTTAGTTAATTCTGGCGACCTGAAATTTAAATTGTAAACGTTCTTCTGGAACTGCACCGGTTTGATGCTTTGACGTCTAAGGACTTCACATAGTGTTCTAGTCTGTTATTTTATTCTATTCTTTTCCACGGTTTTTTGTTCATTTGGTTATTGTCACCTGAACATGATTCGGTGAAGAATCGAAATTACTAGTTGTACTTATGGAGCATTCATAATTTTCTGTTACGTTTGACAATGTTTGCTTATATATATATATATATAATATATATATATAGTAGTATAAACATATATTTATGGAAAGTAAGATACACAGAAACGTGTAGATTACTTGCCATAAATATATGTTTATACTACTACTAAACTCTACTCACATATTAAGCACTGGTTGAGTAAATATTGAAAGTATATATACACAATATATTATATTACCATATAATATTACATGTGTATATACTTGAAATAATAAATAATATATATATATATATATATATATATATATATATATATAAGAAGAAACCAACGATTACAGCTTCAGTAAATTAGCCAGGTTTGAATCTGCATTCTTTCTTGACCAAATGGTGAAATAAAAAAAGCTTCGATCAGAAAAAATGTAGACCAAAATAAATACAACAATTTTCTCAATTCATATTTTATTCCGAATTCTTTTTCTTTTTTTGTCATTTTTTAAAAGTAAGAAAAAAAAACACGTTCTATTGTTCGAAAGTACTTCCACAACAATATCATATTTTGTTTTTTTGTTTTTTGTGTCGCTAAACGAAAACGATAAGATGGCGGGTTGATAAATGCAGCAAACTAGAAATGCAAATTGGGTTAGTCGTGACAACTATTGGAGTCAGTTGTGTCCATATGCACGAAAGAGGCAATGGTGTGCAGAGGGTTGGTGATACTCCGGTGATGCCTGGGGCCAACTCATTGATTGTATGCCCCAAAGACTCAAGTATAAGTCCTAATACTGAAATATTATGAGAAAAGAGATATCGTTTCAATATGATTAGATGCCTCCACTCAATTTGGATGACCTAGGCCACCACCTCATCGCCGCCCTCCCTTTGTACCTCATTGACCAGGAGTGAATGAAAAAGTACTGAACTCTACACAGACATCTGTGAGATGAATAAATAAAAAACAATTGCCATCGTATTCTAACATTTTCTGTATGATATTTGCAGGTTGTTGAATAATAGGAACAGATCAATTGTTTTGGAACCGATCTATGTTTGGCTTTAACAAGGCAAGCGCTAAACAATTTAGAAAAATAAAATACAATTTAACCATTTAAAATAATATTAATTGATTGCGCAAGATCAGGGGCGACCTTATGGTGCATGGGGCTTGATTAAAAGTCATGTCATGTGACTCTTGCTACTTGTGACTTCTCTGACCAAATGTTCTTTCATTTTCATCCCCACCTTCATACTAAGAACCTGGCTTGATGGAGTTAATCTGATTCTCAGCTAGAACTGAAATGTCTGCAAATGTGTAGCCAAACATGTCTGTATGAATAAAAGCTTATTATATAAACGAAGTAAGTATTCACTGAATTAATTAACAAAACTATAACTGGATTATATATATATATATATATATATATATATATATATATATTATTATTATTAATGACAATATATGTATTAGCATATACTATCAGTGCCCTTTTACTTTGCAGTCTCCTTAAAAGATTCAGCTCGATGATTGTCAATTAGTGACAACAGAGCAACTATGGTTATTGGAATATAGTATGAACTGACTTATATATATATATATATATATATGGTATATGGCACAATCACGTTGACACACCGGTTTCCGTTAGATCCCCGAAGTTAAGCGGCGTCGAACCTGGCCAGTACTAAATGGGTGACCATTTGGGAATACCAGGTGCTGTATGTGCTCTCTACTTATCTCGGCATTGTTTCCAGTTGTATTACTACTTTCCATTGGAATCAAGCAATGCCGACTCAGGAGAGCGGTTGTTGCGGATTGCGCAACCCTTGCAATTACAAATTCACGCGCGATTTGAAACGGCTCTTCAAATATATATATATATATATATATATATATATTGTGTGTATTTAGGCATAATTTTTTCATTCATGCAAACATTATTAAAAATAACAGAACTCCTCTGTCTAGTTATAGATTTTTTAATCTTTTCAATCTTTCTAATGATTTTCTATGTGTTAAAATCAAAAGAAATTGATAAAAGATCCGTATGTGTCACTAACGTTTTCGATTCTTCTTCGAATCATCTTCAGGCGTTGATGGCAAAATGAACTAAACAGCTGATGAAAAGAGATAATTTTTTAAATATATCGGAGAGATGCGCACATAAACAAACGCCTTACATTGTTGCAAGAAATACGTTGACGAATTAAATATTTTAAAAATTTATTTATGTATTTATTTTTGTTTAAGTAATGCCTGATTTATTTAGTGTAGTCGAATAAATATGAAAAGGGAAAATGGGGAGGTAAGCAATAATTAATTTGATAAAAATGTCCTTTTTTTTCAAATTTGAATTCAGCAATGCCGAGGTGGCGTCACTAAATTAAATTAAACTATGCTAAGCATTTTAAAATTTACTAGTCTCATAGGCGATATTATTAATTGTAGGTTGTTGTGTTTTCATGTAGATAGTTTCAAGTATTTTAAATTTTTTTCAAATTGGTCTCGGAATGTATTATTTTAGTGTTAATAACTAAAGTTTTTCTTAAATCAGATAGTTATGTTTTTGTAGATGTGTCTAGATTTAACTTAAGTTAACGTGATGCATGGTGAGGTGGCGAGATAGGGTAGTGATTGTAAAACCAATGTAGCTATTATTATCATGGAAGTTACATTCTCCGAAAAGGGATTTAAACTCATAAACGACATTGTTTTTTTCTAGTGTGTGGCCGGCGGGGGGGGGGGGGTAAGGAGGTTTGTTTTTTTTACTACAAAATTTTGGGTTTTAAATTTTTTATAGTAAAGAATTAGTTTCATTTTATATATATATATATATATATATATATATTCGAACCCCGGAACAAGAGTCACCTTTAACTTCGAATCCCGACGTCCCAACTAATGAGGCTAACCAGAATAGCTATACGAAATGATGAAAAATAAATCCTACTGTGCCGAGCAGACGGGCAACGATAGGCAGCCATCATAACGGTGTTTAACAGGAAAGAGCATGCATTTATAGCTCTGATTTGAAGGCCTGTATTACTTCTCATTAGAGCGCCTGGCCGAAACGAGTACACAAATAATTATTTAACAATAAATATTTAATTATCTACAGACATATACGTTTCATTCGTTGCAAAATCATCAGTGTAGAGATAACTATTCAAACCAGTCACACGATTCGAACCCCAGAACAAGAGTCAGCTTTAATTCCAACTCTTGACGCCCCTATATATATATATATATATATATATATATATATATATGTTTATTTGTGAGAGGGAAGCAAATGATTGAAGTGAGAGATCTAAAAATAATATAATAAGAATGAGAAAAAAGAAATATGTGTTAAACATTTGGACAAACTTCCAAGTTGTAATTTATTGTACCCGGGTAACGCCAGGTTTCTTTTGCTAATTGAAAAATAAAGTTGATTCACGCTTTTCCTTTTATTTGTCGATACTTATTTTTTATTGAACTTTGAAAAGGAAAAACAAATATTTAAATCTCTTTTTGATTGAATTCCAACACCTTTGTCCAACTCCTGAGTCTATTTAATCCAAAATCCCCACCGTCTATCACAACCCCCACCGCTCATGTCCCTCACTCCCCATCACGACCCCCACCCAATATTTTTTATTTTGTTGAAAGCTACTTTTTACTTGAATTAATACTGTTTTTTGAGGAAATAATAACCCTAACCCTCTGACCCTCTGACCCTCAAAGTCTACAATTGATTTTTCACTCTGATCTGTTCATTTAAATAACTTTTTTTCTCCTCAGAATGTTTTCTTCAGACTTTCACCTCTGGCATGATTGACTCTTATAAATCTGGTTTTCATAAGAATTTTATCAAAATATATAAATTTCAACAACACAAAGAATTTTTTTCAGACGTTTTCAAAACATGTTTAAAAAGTGGACGATTATGTGCTTCTTTTAATTTGTCTTCTTGGAGAAGAAACCCCATAAATTTAAGGAAATTAATGTCGTTCCTATTTATTCCCTTGCCCACGAGAGTTTCATGCGACGCAAACTTTGATATGGGGAAATCTATCTCTCCAAAACTGGGCATTCTTGATTAAGACAAATATCAAAATTTCCCTTTTTCTAAATGAGGAAAGAGCAGATATGAACTTTGATCTTAGCTGGGAATTTTGAACATGCTTGAGTCTGTTGTCAACATTAATTTCCCCTATTTATTTTAGAATCGGGTACTCCCAGGAGCGACCACGTGCAGGTTGCCGACATGCATAAGTGAAAGTGGAGCTATGGAGGACAAGATAATGGCATGCTGAGTTGTCAGTCTGTGTCGGTACCCACTTCCCCATCTCTACTTCTCGTTTGTGTTGGTGATCGGTCGTTTTGAAAACTCAAAGCCAAACCTGAGATTGAGAGAATTAAGAAGTACCATTTTTTTCTGGATGCTTTACGAAACAAACTATAATAAGGCGTTTTTAAAAAATTCCGAAGCATAATAAATTTGGTGATTCTTTGAATTTGTCTTGTTCGTTTAGTATTATGATTAAAATAGATAAATTGTAGAATGCATTACGCTGTTTAATTGTGTCAGAGTTTATAATGAGTATCGATTAAAAAAATTTTCGGCGATATTTCTTTAGAAAAGTTAAAGGAATGGTTATATTGTCCCATATGAGAGAATAGTGCATTTAGGGAATTTTTATTTTTATGTCGCTTTTATGTCCAAACAATATTAAACGAACAAAACATAAAATTAGATTCAGGTTAGCTATTTTTACTTGACATTCCCAACAAAACTTTTTATCTTCCCACTTCTTATAAACATTCATATTAAATTTTCCCACTATTTCTATGTAAACATCCTATTTGATATAAGTATGTTATCCTTTTTCTGAATGACATTAGTTTAAAAAAAGAATAAAACATTCATTAAACCTCATAGACGCACGACATTTTTTTAGAGAAAAACTATTTTTTACATCATAGACGAACCATGTATTTCAAATTTTAACTTCTATGCTTTTCTTCACATCAAAATTGAAACGTTGATGAACATATAAACAATTTTCAGTTTTTCTTTTTTCATATGTATGTATATTTTTTCATATATATATATATATATTATATTTTCATACTACTATATATATATATATATATATATATATATATAATTATTTAATAATACCTATTTATAATTATTTAATACATATTTAATTATCTACAGACGTTACGTTTTATCCTTGTAGAGATAAATATTCAAACCAGTCGCATGATTTAAACCCCGGAACAAGAGTCACCTTTAACTCCAAATCCCGACGCCCCAATCAACGAGGCTAATCTGAATAGCTACAGTAATTGATGAGAAATATGGCAACGATAGTCAGCCGTCATAACAATGTTTAACGGGAAGACTTATGGCAAGTAAGCTTCACAGAAATGCATTTAGCCTGATGATTTCCTTCGGGAATGAAGCATCAATGTTTCTGTGTAGCTTACTTACCGTAAATATATTTACTACTACTAAGCTCTACTCACATATAGAGCACTGTTGAAGTAAATAATGAAAAAATATATACACAATATATTATATTACATTATAATATTATGTGTATATATTGAAATAATTTATTTTTGTTTCATTTTACTTCAGTCGAAGTTCTCCGAAATCAAGGGGCCCTTTCCTGTGGCTAACACTTGATCTCTATATGAGATACATAGATATTCGAATATTCTATTAAAGTTCTTCTTTATCTCTCAAACGTTGAGTTTGTAAAGAAGATAAGAACCTTAATTTTTCTCTCCCCAATTGACCAGTTAACTATGTTATAGTATATCTTTCTTGTGGTCTCTTGTTATACCGGATTCCAGGACTAGAATTCATCTAGTCTGGTGGAGTATTCAGCTAAGTGCTGTTACTTGAGGTAACATTACTTGGAGAAGGTGCACCATTTCTCATATGAGCCAGTGTATAGCCGTATCGGGGGGATCTTATTTGGGTGTTGAATACTATGTTATTTTGAATATTTGGTCAGGGTTTACTTGTAGGGTGAAGTATCCTCATGCCAGGTTGTCCTGACAAACCCCTGTACAGAGAGACATTAGACACTCGAGGTAAATGTCTAGTAGGCATTTAAGTTCTCACCAGTAGGTATTCAAGTTATATATATATATATGTGTGTGTGTCTTTCTAAGCAAATCAGTTGAAAAATAATTTACTTTTAAAGTCAAAACCAAAGTTGTTTGAAGGATGAAATTCAATTGCACAAAGCAAATCCATGGTGAAATTGGTTTCTTCATCTTGCCAAAAACTTGGATTTTGGATGGCAACAACCAAGATTCTCAAGTTTGTAGTACAGTTGGGGTCAGTGGTTTGAAAGTTTCACCCCGGCAATGAAGATTCTCAACATGAGACTTTATCTCATCCACTCAGAGAAACTGAGATGCTTCTTAAGAATTATATAAATACATAGAAGATACTGCCAAAGATGGTGGGTTCCCTTTACCGGGCTAGAAAATTCTCACACCTGCCAGTATTCTATATCTCTATAAAGTCACCATTCGCCCATGCAAGGAGTATTATTGCAACATCTCGGCTGGTGCATCAACACAGAGTCTCTAACCAAATAGGTTCTTCAATTTCTACCAAGCTCCATCCCCTGTCCCGTCGTACAATGTTACAGCACTGTGTTTGTTTTACAAGTGCTTCCACGAAATGTGCAACGATGAACTTACTACACTGTACCCCCTCGACCTAATTACTCCCAACCAACCAGACTTGCAGCAAAATCCCACCCCTTCATTGTAGAGATACCTAGATGCCTGACACTTTCTACTCTATTAGCTTCTTTTTAATCTTATCTTCTAATAGACTTTTCCACTTTTCTGTCATGGAACCTTATGTCGAAAATTTCGTTTTTAACACTATTGAAACACACCCGCACTCAACTTTGCTCCAAGAGTTGTATTAGTATCTGCTAAGTCACTTTCCCACCGTGTATTATATATACAAGTATATATACTACACGCTGTGTTACTTTTTCAATATATCTATGCAAAAATAGGTATTTGTTTATGTGTAACACTAAGAGAGGTAATTCAGTATATATTCGAGCAAATGTAAACATCACAAGCAGCTGAGTGATATAAGATCGGAAATTGTTTTTTCCAATTAATTTAATTATAAAAGTCGTAGAAAAGTTTGAGAAACATTACAAAACGTATGCCATCCTGTTTTAAATCATGATCACACTGGTATATATATATATATATATATATATATATATACCAGTGTGATCATGATTTTTTGTATTTTTACAATCTTTATTATCATCTTTTACTATATATATATATATATATATATATATAGTAAAAGATGATAATAAAGATTGTAAAAATACAAAATCTATTACGTCCTCAGTTGTTCAAACAAGGTGTTTTTAAATAAGAGTTATTTTTCCTTCCTTAAGCCATGGCTTTTCAAAGAATGGAATCTTATCAACAGAGGAATACAAAGAGATAAGTTGGTAAGAGAATTACCAAAAGTCATGATTTGAAAAGATGTAAGTATAATATAAGATAAATCCAAATATAAAAAGTATAGAAAATGTCCAATGCAAAGAGAAGAGGTTGAAAATATATGAAAAAGTTCACCATTGAAGGCGTCATGAAAATTGTAGCAGCAGGTTCAAAAGTGGTAAATCCAGGAAAGATTAGCGTCTAAAAATTGTGAAATCAGTCGAATTTTGGAGAAATCAAACCATTAAAGGCCCAAATAATCCGGTTGGAAGAGGTTACAATGTTAAAGTTTAGGATGTAAGTTGTGTATTAAAAGTCATTTGGACGATCTCATGGGCTTTCTGTATATAGTTTTATGGATTTGAGTTCAAAAGGAGATAGTAAGAAATAGTTTTCAAAACAAGGTAGGGAGCTGGTAAAAATATGCAACTCAACAGAAATCTGACTAAGCCGTTACAGAAATTAAAATTCAAATAGGTTGAGATTAAAGAAGAGAGGGGTAGCAGCGAAAGAGTGGTAGGCGGTTTTATACAGGTGATGTAAAGGCAGGTTATCCTGGATATAGGCCAGCTTCAGATGTAAAAATAGATTTTAAAACAAGAGGTGCATTAAGTGGTACAATGAAGTGACTGATTCATGATACGTAATGAAAGTCACATAGGTTGTGTCAAAAAATGTGTCGCCGTGAGGGTATAAGATTAATATTAATGAATAATGTTGGGGTTGGTAAAGAGTTAATGCTGGGTACAAGAGTTAAAGAAAAAGAAACTAAAAACACTAAAGGTCAAATGAAATTATGCATTATATCCTTATTTTCTTGTTCTTTATATATATCTATATATCATGACAAATCAGAGTTATATCATACTGTTATTTAATATTAATTTCGAAATTTAAAAAATCTGACACATGTTTCTTGAGAATAATTCGGATCATCCTTGAACAAAATTACAGTTATCATATGAACATCCTTTACCATAGAGATGAAAACCACACATCTAGGTAAAAATCGATGTAAAAAAAAAAACTTCAGATAAATAATATTAGTAACGTCAATGTCGATATGGAGGTGATAATAACCAAAATTGATTCTAAAAAAAATCAAAAGTCAAATGTACAGAAAAAAACTCGGATGCATATCAAAAATGCTCCTCATAAAAGATCTTCAGAAATCAAGGCAAAGTCAGTCAAAATAATTAAGGAATTACCAAAAGTAACCCTTACATGGGGTCTATAAAGCTAAAATTTATTTCCATAATTGCTTTGGAAATTGATTCTCATAAGAATTGATCTGAACTACAGACACACACAGTGATGGTGGAAAAATAATTATATATATATATATATATATATGTATATATACAACCCTTGTGTTTAACAATTCATGAATTTATAGATATTGTATTCTATACAATTTTTATTCACATCACTTATTTATATTATTGCTCTATCTCGTATATCAGGCATTAACTATTCATGATAAGATATATTTTAAAGATATAATTTATATCTGAATTTTCCCTTTTTAACTTTAACTATATATATATATATATATATATATATATATATAATTGCCATAAGTTTTTGGTTGTGATGAATTTTTTTTAGAAAGATAAAACTATTTTGATTTACAACTTTTCTCCCCTCTGCCATTTTTTTAATTAGGGCTTTTCAAAATCATTTCCATTCTCTTCAGTTTCCTTTCCTGATGTTTGCAGTTTTTCACAATCTTTACATCTTAATCACTTCAGTAACACAAGACTCCATTAAATACATTCACAGACGCTCTGTCGAATTTTCACTTTCATTCAACGAAAACCACACATTTTCAAGCCTGAGATTAACAATGTACAATGCAAGCTTGACATTTACATTAATGTCGATGAAGCCGTGAGATTAATGTGTGAGTTCCTGCTGGGTTATTTCAATTAAATAAACATAAATAATTCGATAAAAGAAAGTGTCAGTTCGAGTAAAACAAATAAGGCAAAACACCAACTTATAATCTATATTAGCGTTGTCCGGGAATATTGAAGAATCCAAGAAACTCATGAGCCTAACTCTACACTCCATATAAGTAATTTTACTCGATTCTTTTAATTATCTATAAATATTAATTGTAACGTTCTGTGAGTATAAAATTTATAAATAACTAGAAAGACTATCCGTCCCAAAACGGGTAAAATTAATTCTGAACAGAAGTTTGGTACCACTATTATGTCCCTTTACGGAGATTAAAATCGTACTTGTGAATGGGTAACCAGAACTGCACTGTTGGTTTCTCTTTGCAAGCTACGGAAAATGTGCTAATAAGTTCGTGTACTTCACAGATATTACAGTAAACAACCTAAGCTGATTCCATTATCACAAAGGATCAATGTGAGGTCCTAATTACACAGGAAGACAAGTTGGTTAATCAGAAACAAACAAACATCTTTAAAATATTAGTTTAAAATGGTTTAATGGTTATGTTGTCAACACTGTCATTTGTAGATGAAAAATACTTACCTATATGGTAGCATTAACAGGGCCCCTCTAGCCCTGCAGCCATAATGTCATTCTGCTTGCATGTTCTTATAGCCCCTGCCATGGTTATTTTTCGACTTTTGGGGTACAGAGACTCCTACTGATTTAGAGACATAACTGTTTGCTTACTTGGCCATAAAATCATAGACATGGATACCAACAGGATGATTGAAGGTCTAGTTCTTTTGGAAGTTTAGCCGATATAGCATTTTGGTGGCGCCCATTTTGAATTTTAACATTTCGGGACAAATAAATACTCTGATGTAGTGGGAAATGGCTTTGTCTGATTCCTTAACCATGAACACCTAGGTAGAGACACCAAATTCATGTTTCTAGGTTAACTAGTTTCCGATATATTGACATTATTAGATTTTGATGGCATCCATCTTGGAAAATGGCGGGAATGTATGAAGACTCCATTTGATCCTTGTCCATTTGGACCAAAATTGTTATTTAAACCCAAAGCTTCGACCTGGTACCAAAAAACTAAAATGAAAATTTGCTCATGGTGAGAACCCTATTACCACTCTCAACTCTGTTTCCCTATATTGCCATTTTTATTCTTATTTTTTTTAATTCAATTATTTTCAATTTTAATTGGTTCAAAGAAAATAACTTTAAAACTATTTATTTCCATTAATTTATTTTTTTCTGACTCAGTAAATGTATTTTACTCTAACCTCCACAAGGCCACACTAAATCAGAACTTGTAAGATTTCTAAGATTTCTTAAGTAGCTTACGAATTTTAGACAGACAGAAAAAGACAGCTTCCCATTATGTGATAGATTAAAGTATCCATAGATGAAATTTCATAGAGTGAGGATTTTTCATATTTATCCATCATCTTTCCGCAGCTGTGAATCGGACATAATCGGCTTGCGTATTTGTGAACAATTAATCTCACTGATTATATCAATACATTTGTCAGGGTGTCCGTGTGACTTTCCCTTTATAAATATTAATAAATGGATGCACGATATTAAAGTGTTTTTGTTTTGTCTTTGTTTTTAGAGGATTTTCATAAAATGCTCATAACAAGATTTATTAGGAGGTGTGAGATTGGCTTAATGGATAACTCCGTGGAATAAGAAATCAGTTATGCTCGGTTCAAATCCTATTAAAACTATTACAATGGAAAAATACTGGTGAGAAAGGTATGAACCATACCCTCCCCCTCTAGCCGTAGGTAAAATATTTACTTATGTTCAAGTAATCTTCTATTATATAAAGGGCAGTTGTCTATTTGTCTGTGTGTGTCTATCTAAAAGTAAGAAATAATGCAAGACACACCCACAAAGCTGATGTATTATTTTTCAGCATTCTATTTTGTGTGCTATTCATTTGCAGGTAAATAGATATAAAAGTACTTAGTCAACATTTAGAGCAATTATTTTTTTCATCGAACTTTGATGCAAAACTCGAACTAACATACACTTTCCTGGACTTTGAGCTAGGATCAAAGTGTAGCATCTGTTCTGTCCTTGGCCGGAAGAAAGGAAATCGTTCTTGACTGGGGAAATTTTTATTTTTGTCCCATCCAGAGTTCCCATTTTTGGGGTGCTGGATATTTTCCCACATAAAAAAACGACTTTGTGTCTCATTTTGCCTTCGTGTGGAGACAAGTCAATAGGGGACTTTTTGGTGTGAAAGAACATTTGTGGTAGGGAAAGAGAGGGGAAGAAGAGATGGGGAGAGAGCGAGGGAGAGTTAGTAAGAAGGAATAAAGATAGATGAATAGAGAAAGATAGAGAGGTGTATTAAAAGAAAGATGTTACACACCACACACTTTTTAACCGTTCTATTCTGTTGCCTATGTCCCGGGCAACGGCAGGTAGCCATGCTAGTCATACATAATTACTCGTTGCCAATAGGTATTGTTTTGGAATTAAGTGATCAAAAAGGGGTTGATATGTGTAAAAAAGAAAACATTTATTAGATAGTAAAAGGGGGTGTATGAAACCGATTGGTCAAACAATATCACGTGTTATGAGAGAGAGAGAGAGGATACTTATGAAATAGTCAGTCAGTTACAGCCGTTCGAAAGACGGAAAGCTTGCATACAATCAAATGGATAAGAAAATAAAACTAGATTTATGCTTTTTACTATTAATATTACAAGATTTCTCAATTGATATTAGAGTTAATATTTTTATTTTTTTCGTCCTCTCATTTTTAGACAATTTTTCTTTTAAGGCTCTGTCTGTCATCTAACTCAGACATATAAAACTGAGCCCCGTGAGGGCCATCGGAGTCAGTTTGTGTTGTCATAATGGCTGCACTCTTACAATTATAATTACAGTCGTTTAATAAAAATTATTGCAGAATATTTTTCTTTTAATTTAGAAACATGTAATAGTTTGGTCCTATTCCAAAATGCAAGTACAAACATACATTAGCATAAGATAAAATGTTCTTTATTTGAATATTATGAAAATTTAAAAGACAACATACATGGTTCACTTATATTTGAATGCAACAGCAACAAATGCAATATACATAAATTACAATAGTTCAAAATGGACGTTCATTATCATGTATTAAAACAATTTTCACGTTCTGTCCCGAGGTTTGACACCTCTTGTTGTCTACCATCTTTGGTATGTCAGACTGAAATTTCTGTGCAGTTCAGAGTTTTATCAGAGATGACAAGTGATGATCAGTCAACCTAGTTCTCTGAAGAGTTTGTTGATTTCATGAAGAAAAATAACTGTTCACATAAATAGGTAGAGCCGAACATTGGCACGATCTGTGTAGCAAACTTTCTGAAGTTTATAAACTTTGCCGGGAGGTATGAAAAAGAAATCAGGTATTCCCACTTCAAAATACTTTCCTCTGAGTGAAGAATCTGACTGCATCTATAATAGTTCCATTTGCAGACTTCTTTCGCCCTTAGCAACATCAAAACTAAACGGCGCTGAGAATAATGCAAACCGGTGTTCAAAAGTTAAGAAATCACATCTTTTCTGAAACTCCTTAGACAACAATTCCAAGTGGCTGTAATACTTGATAAAGCTTAGTATAGACCTAATATTAGTACGTTTTTTCAGCTATTTGCATGTAGGAAAATGAATTAAATTTTCATTTGAAACTTGTGACTTCCATAATTTCAATTTTGTAATGAAGCATTTGACGTCATCATACAACTGAGTGATGAACTTGTTTTTATCTTATATTTTCAAATTGAGATCGGTCAGTTGTGCTGTAATGTCCACAGCAAAGGTCAGACTCTGGAGCCACCTTTCATACTTCATTTTATCAGTGTTTAGATCTTTCATCTTCAAAAATGTAATTATTTCTTGCCTTAACAAATAAAATATTTTCAATACTTAGTGACATGACGACCAGTAGAAATGAGTATCGGTGACCTGATTATCGATATCCTCAAAAAACTGGCTGAATTCATCGTGGTTGAGAGAACGGCTGCTGATGTAGTTCACTGTCTTTATGACCAAACTAAGCATATGATCAAATTTTAAAATCTTTAAACACAAATTTTGTTGGCAAATAATACAGTGAACATATGTAAATGACTAATCCGGATGTAAATTCTTCATTTTTGCTTGTAACCTGGCAACAACACCTTTATGTCTGCAAACCATATTGACCACACTGTCAGTAGACAAGAATACAAGTTTTCATTAATCAAAATCATACTCATCAAACTGGTCAAGTTTCTCAAAAATGTCCTGGCTTGTTGTAGTGTCATGCATTAGGGACCAGTTCAATTAGTTAATAATAATAAATGTTAAATTCATTGTCGCATGCGCTGATGAAGCCAGCAAGATGTGCTATCTCCGTGATATCGATGGTTTCATCAATTGCAATAGACAAATGTTCAAATCTTAATGATTTAACTGTTGCTTCAAATCACTTGACATTTAATAAATCCGTTCTGCAAAAGTGTTCCTGCTTAATGAAATCTCTTTGAACAGATGTGCTTTTTCTGGACACACAATTCCGGCCATTTTTACAAGGCATTATTTTACAAAATCTCCTTCAGTATAGAATTTCCTATTCGTTGCTATCATTCGCCAAAGTGCATAGCTTGCATAAACGGAAGTGGCATTCTCTTTCTGACTTTTAGTAAAAAAAAGTTTGTTGCTTTGTCAAGTTAACCTTCAGTTCCCTGAGCATTAAAACATGCATTGAGCCTTCATATTTATCGTAAGATATATTGTTCGTTTCATAATGTCTTTCAAGTTTTATGATTTCGGCATACAAACGTTGTTATTGCAAATTAGACAATTTATCTTTCCATTCAGTGTTGTGAAAAAAAAGTGTAATTATCATTTTTCTTGAAACACTCAACATTCTTTGTGTACCTTTCTTTTTTCTTAGTTGGAAGAGCACTAGCCATTTTAAAGACGATGTGAAATCTAGAACATTAAAAAAAAGTCAAATCAAAATCAAACATGACGAAAAATATTTATAACATAACAAAGAAAGCGAAATGAAGACAAAAGAACCTGAATCATACACAGCATAACTCGATTCATATTTTTAGCTAAAAAAGTCAATCTTAATCAAAAGTAGACAATGATAAAAGCATTATGGATATAGGGCCTATACGGCAGGAAACACAAATGCAGGCAAAATAGTAAATAGAGTGTTTGAGGAGTAGTGAGAATTTCTGAATCATCGTTGCTTTCTGAAAGTTTTTCTTTACATTCAACCAAACAATGGAAAGCTTAGAACGTCCCGGACACAACGCTTTTTTATTCATCATTATATTATCATTTTATTATGGAAATTACAGTCAAGGGCGTAGCTAGGATTTCCCTCCGGAGTGGCGAAATCAGATTGAACTCTCTCATAAACGGCTCATCACATGTCATTCTTTCACCAAATAGAGCGATAAGAGTGACTCAAAAATTTGAATGTTCTCTTTAACTTTGATGGCTGATCCAATAGTCAAGATCGATTAATAAAGAACAACAAAAGCCACGAATCATTGAAGAATGACATAAATGATTGTAAATCCCTCTTGAGTTTTCATAATGTAACTGCCTGTAACTTCTTTGGTAATAAGGATAGAGTGGTAACTCTAAAACCGTTGTGAACATGACCTAAAATTTCGATCAGCGGATTCAATGTCAAAAAAGACTTTCCTAAAGCGATGATAGATAAGAAATTATCAGTACTTTTTAGACACTCCTCATATTTTGATATTTCCTTTTATCTACCCCACTTTTTCAAAGTTGCTTAAAATCGTCTGTGCAGACGACAAATAAGCTTGCAATGTATCGCATGCAGCGTGCAAGGTGCATGTTTGACATGCCTGACCCAATTGATCACATCTCAACTTAGCATGTGATTAAGTGATGAAAAAAAATGCATAATAGGGAACTTCTGCCATGACTAAGCAGCGAAGGATTACCACTGTTGACCCAGGGAAGAATGTATCAGACATGTGTATGCAGTGTGATAGTGTATGGAAGCGAAACCTGGAATGGTACCCATTCAGCCAATCGCACACACACACACGAGAGAAAGAGTAAAACAGTTTTATGGTAGCAAATATTGTTGAAAAGCTGAATTAGTACAAATTGAGTTTATCTTTTAAAATTTGTGAAAATAAACTCTGCCCTGTGATATTTCTTTATCATGTATGTGTAGGCAGTGTGATGATGTACTGAAGTAAAATCTGGTGTGGACATGCGTTGCATGAAATGAAATAATATGAGAATGATACGGTGGATGTGTAATGTGAGTCTTAAAAACAGGCTTAGTTCTGATGACCTCTGGACAGTGTAGGTAGATGTGTGCAGAAAATAGTTCGCTGGTACGTACATGTTTAAATAATGAGATAGCAGGGTCAGTTGGCAGGGGAAGGTCAAGGAAAACGTGGGAGGAAGTAGCAAGGATGGGTTTGAGAGAAAGAGGGATAAATAAAGACCTGGTCAGAGATAGTTTAGTTTAGGAGTAAATTTCTAAAAGCCGTCCAACACATGCCAGCATGTAAAAAAACTTTAACCCAAATACGATGGTGAGGTAAATTTTAATTTGAAAGCGAATCTTAAATGTGTTTACTGTTTTTTTTTTCTTGATAACATATAATATACATTTCCACTTTAATGGTTACTAATCGAAAATAAGTTGAAAAGTCTCTCTGATGAATCAGGTTTTCACTTCACATAAAGATCTCTCCTTTTCTTTCTAAATATCAACTTCTTGCACCTGAAAAATTTCAATGTTCTTGTAAATGAAGTTTATTAGAGATAATTAGTTTTTTAAAAGAATTCTTTCACCTCTACCCCCGTGGCAGCACATTTTACCCTACAGAAATGCAAAATGGATTTATTTCTAAAGAGAACAATTCCTGTATCTAATTAACATAATTAGACAAAAATAAAAGTTAATCACAATTCACTTCTTGTTGAAATGATTTTAAATTGAAGCCGCTAATCGAATCGGAAATTTCTATTTCTTTTGGAAAGAGAAAATAATTTGTTAGTCATTAAGATTTTACAAGCATAAAAATGAACTGATACTAATTACTAATGAAATTAAATAAGGAATTTCAATTACCAAGTCGATATTGTCATCTATATTGAAAAGACAAAAAATAAAAGCACCAAAAAACATCTTTTACAAGGAATTTAATTATCTTAATAATAATTATACTTAGTGTTAAGCAACAACTAAATACGCACACACACACACACACATATATATATATATATATATATATATATATATGTATAATAATAATGGTAATAATCCAGGTAAAAAATATCCACATATGGTCTGAGGTTAAGATCGGATTCTAACTCTGTCTGATGAGATCTCAGTTTATAGTAACTGTTGATCGATAACATCGACATGCCAGTGTCGCAGATTTTGTACATGTCTGTGTAAATAAAATTATATAAATATATATATATTATAATTCCTGGTTTCCTTGAGTATAAAAATCTAACAGCATGCTTGATTATTTCATGATAAGAACATAATATTCATTTATTAATAATATTACTAAAGATAATATTAAATCAACATGGTACCATAGGTTTCAAGCCAGGAGAGCAGACTCAGGCTATAAAAACCAATGTTCTTTTGAGTTTTATTTATATTTATTAATCCCCCACCGGCTCTCTTCGTTCAGTCATATTTGATCTAAAGGAAGGTGTAATGAATGACAATTCTGGGATAGTCGCTGTTTTTGTAGATATTTATTCTTTCTATTGGTGGTTAACTAGTGGTGGTCTTGGTGCTTGTATAATAAAAAGCCGAAAAAAGGGTTTTTTTTGTCTTTTAGTGTTGGAGAGGTAAATAAGAGGGAGGTAACTCTTACAACGAATTTTAAACACGATTTTCCAGTAATCAAAACTGATGGCTTTAATTGGCGTTGCACATGTGGCTACTGTGCGAAGAGAACGTCGATTAGACATAAAAGGGTTAGGGTTAGAAAAATATTGTTCGAAAGCTAGAGCTGTTGTGAAGAGTTACCTGCCCCTTATTTACCTCTCCAACACTAAAAGACAAAAAAAAAATTTTTCGCCTTTTATTATACAAGCACCGGGGTCTTTTTTAACAAGAAACTTCAAAAAGAAGGCTTAGAAAAAATTATAGTCAAGGAGAGACAAAAAAGGGGAAGAGAGAAAAGAGAAAACAGAAAAAAATAATGGTCCCTCCTAGATTAAATATTTCTAATGCCTTCTGGGAGTTGATTTTGAAAAAACATGTCTTTTTTTTTTTCTTTGCTTAATTCCTTCCTACCATCACTAATTGGTATTTCTTATATTTTTCCCCAGTAAAAAAAAATATCAGCGTCGGCTTTTCTATAAAAATCACAGAAATCAGAATACATAATGTTTGTGTTTGTCTAAAAAAAACTCGAGTTTGTCCGGAATCCGTGGGTTGTTTTAAATTAATATCTGCATTTTGTTTAAAAGAAGGTAATCTTAAAAATAAAAAAAAAAATGCTTATCTCCCTTGCATAACGAACTGTCTTCATCTATATCGACTAGTTTTTCTTGAAAACCTGATAGAATTGATGTCATATACAAGTGAGTGGTTACTTTATAATCTCAAATTGTTAAAGAAAAGCTTCCGTGTATAAATATCATAGAATATTTTTTAATATGTCAAATTTAATTACATTTTTTTTTAAATTCTGGCTTTCCCCCAAAAAAAATTCTTCTAAGAGATTTACTTTGTGGGTCTCACAAAAGAATTTTCGTATTTCAAGTCAATTTATATGTTAACTTTATTCGTTAGATCAAATATTGCTGAAGAGAGCCGCTGAGGGATTTTTTTATAAACATAAATAAAACTCAAAAGAACACTTTTTTTAGTCTGGGTCCATCCTCTTGTCCAATGGGGAAAGACCAAGATTAATCTAGAATGCAAACGTTGAATTGACAATGAAACCTCGGCATCCGACCTTGACAGAAATTACAATGGTTTTCCAGCCACATTGTTCTCATAGATCTTCATATTTTTCCAACTTGTGCTGGTGTGCCCAGTAAAAATTTTCCTCAAATAGAACTGTTAATTTAATGATGAAAACCTACTGCAAATTAACAGACGAAATGACAATATCCGGACACTGCTCCGTTAACATTATTTCAATTAGAAATACGAGCATGTGTTCTAAGGTGAAAACCACGTGCCAGCGTGTGTAGCTATCAAACAATGACAATCTCTGCATATTTTTACACAAAGACTTGAGCTATGTCCGTCTTTAATGAAATGACTCGCTCTGCTGGTGACATTGAAATCTTTATTGGTAATCTCACAACATATCTTTGAATCCTCCGCAACAATCTCCAATACTTTATTGTGTCTCCACGCGTAGCTTCTCAGAGCATGCTCGCATCCAGTGAGAATATGTTTGAGGCTGGCAGCTTTACCACATGCTCTGGATCGATAGGATGTAGTTAACCCCCAAGCGTGTAGGTTAACTGGTATTGATAAAATATCGAAGACTGCTTTTATAAAGAAGGCTTAATATTTTATGCTCCTTCAATTTGAGGTCACGCGTGATATCTCTAACTTTTGCACGTTCCCACTTGGTGCATGCACCCTGTTTACTTTGACCTATGGCCGTAGCAATATACATGGCTTCCTTTTAATGATGATTTTTTTCCGAAACCATTTTCCTTTTGTTTATTGGAGATACTCTGGACCACCAAAGCTATGGGTGAAGACCTAAACCTGCTTTTCTATATGCCACAGTGTAAATTATTTCTTCCATCCTAAGGGTCGATTTTGCATCTTGTACAGTTTTTGTATTTTGCTTTCCATTTTCGATCAGTTATTACAGATGGTTGGACATTTCTCACTAGCGGGTCGTAAGAGTCATGCAGTATCTGGAAAAGATGCACTTTATCTAATTTATATTCATCAAGAAGTGATGACGTCAGAAGTTTTAGCTTTGTTGATGAACTGTATAGTGTGGCGTTTATCAAGGAATTAGGCACTCCAACCATTTTCATGAACTTACTGATAAGGAATTCCACTGTGTCAACTTTTGAAAGTGATACCTCATAAACATGTATTGGTCATGGAAACTTAGGAATTTACCTCTAATATGAAAATTAAATATTTTTGTCTTTCTAAAGTCTAATTTCTTAAGTTGAAGGAAATAGATTTATCGCATTTATCATTTGAACTCTTCATTCATATATATATATATATATAATGTGTGTGTGTTTGTAAAAGAGTTATATTTTATTTGTTCCAATAAATTGTTTACACTTTGCAATCTATGTGGATTTAGGGGTTTTACATTCTAAATAAAATAACTCCCATATTTTTAGTTTTCCATTAATATTTACTTGAATAGGTCTTTACTGTTTAGAAAAAAAAACTCTTACAACCCAACTAAAGTCGTCAGACCTCAAGGAACTGTGTTTTTTCCTTGAGGAGCTGACGATTTAAGACAAGTTGTAAGGATCTTTTCTAAACAGTAAAGGCCTATCCGTGTCAATAAAACCATGATACATCTCTGGAATCTGTAATGTATAGTTTTTTTTTTAATAAATCATATATATAATTTTTATTTTAAAAATCCTAAATAAAATAAATTCCATTTTTTTAGTTTTCCATTAAGATTTAATTGAAAGACTGAATTCCAACTCAACTTGAATGAGAAATTATCAAAGTGTAAAGGAAAATTGTATTTCTACAAAATAAATGCATGTTTATCTATATTCAAAGCATTTCATCATGCATGCTTTCCAACAGAATGAATTCTTTAAGCGGAAAAGGATTTCTTTTTGTACGTTTTATTGAATTTTAAACAGTTTTCCTATTAACAAAAAAGTGGGAACATGAGATCCGTGCAGTTTTGCAAAAGAGAAGGCGGTTGCTTGTTTTCCCATCGTTTTAACTTTCTTTAAAATAATTTTTGTTTACAATTTTATTTCATAAAGAGAAAATATTCCAGGCTATCCAAACTGCAGATTCTTAAAAAAAAAAAAAGTTTGCAGTAGAAATGAATAAACTGTTTAGCTTAGTGCAATCTATATACTATTAAAACTCTTGTTTGCTTGCTTGTTTGCAGCCATTACACAGTTCACATTTGTTTTATAAGGTGAGAGAAAAGGTGAATGACAAAAGAAGTAGAGGGAGAGAAAGTGATCGAAAGGGGGAAATAGAGAGATTAAAACTAAAAACAAATTTCGAGTATATCTTTAGTTTAAAAAATAAATTTTAATTTACTGTGGGAGTCAAATAAATCCCTAAGACTTGCTAACTCAACTTAGAGATTGCTAAATTACTTTGTTCACCTTCTATCATTTGTTTTGTAAATCTTCTTTCCTATCTTTACTACTAGTTGGAGATTTATCCTATTATTTAATTTATTAACCCTTATACCACGTTATAACATTTACACATGCACAAATTTAAAAATAATAAAATTATTGTTGTGCCCTTGAAGAGCCGGTAATAATCCAGACAAACACAGTGGTATAATTAACAAAAGTGTATTAACAAAAGTATGTTACAGAAACCATGCGTTGGATTCTGTGACCACAACTGCCATCAATAACTGCAACGACGCTTAGTCGTAACTGTATTTATTGTGTTTGGAAAGTCCATTTATTCCCGAAACAGGTAGGTCAACTTACACCATAACAATTACTAAAATATAATCTGAAATCATAACAGCTTGTTAATGAAAGATTTAGTTAGCCAATATCATAAAATTAATATACAAAAATCCGAGGCAATATCAGTTATATAATTTTAAAACAAATTTCAATTATACTTTTAATTTAAACATAAATAATTTAAATATATATAAATTTGAAAAATTACACACCTTTGAATGAATAAGCAAGGGGAGTGTCTCTCCTCTATATACATAATACAAACAATTAAATATGAAACAAAGAAACGGCACGGAAACGATTATGACATTTATTTCTCTCAAACCTGATCGAGTTCACTTTAAGATCGTGTCCGTAAAAATGTATTCATAATTTAGAATGCGTACAATAAAGTCTGATAAGATGTGTGTGTGTGTAAGTTGAGAGAAATGTCTTACATAGCCTGAAATGTGTGTGAGTAGAACAGTGTGCTGCTGCAAGGCAAAACAGGAACGAGGTATTTAATTCCCTCCCACCGCAGCAATATGTGACACAAGGTCGGAAGGTGTGGGGAAGAATCAAACCAGCGCCCTTAAAAAAGGAGCACTCTGGCCGAGCAAAAATAGCCTGGGCAGCCCCGTCGGCATTCCCCGGTCAGGGCGTTTCAGGCAGTAAGCGATAAACTTACTCCTCCCCAAAGATAGGAGGCAAGGACTGGGAGGGTGCACCTCCTAGGACAACCCAAAACAGTATACCCAGCAGATAAAAGACCACCGAAATGGCCCAGTTCCTGCTGGACTGATTGTTGAAAATGAATTCTCGACTGGTATTACCCCATCCCGACGTCTTCAATCAAGGGAAGTTAATGAGATACTGATGGGGTTGGGCAAAACAGGAACAAAGAAGTATTTCCTTGTGCTACATTTTTTATAGCTACCGATGATAGCGCCTTCTACAATCGTGAAAGGAGAAATAATTGAGTGTGAAACGCCCTCTGGTGAATGTATATTGAAATATATAGAAAAGGGCAGATAATGCTACATTTTATTTCCATTAGAACGTTGTGGTTTCTCATCAGATGCTATTTCATTTTAATTGAAATGGATGAAACTTTCTCTACGTTAGAAAGCTGTGTCCATCTAATGAATGAGAGTTATATGGACATCATTGATGTTGCCAAAATCGTGATCATCAATAATATCATAGTCCCAATAATTGTCATATATATCCACAGTTTGTCAGAATCTTGTGTGAAAAGACTTACTATTATGAATATAGATAAGTAATTAACTCTGTCAGAAACGTTATAATTATTTAATATGATTTGCATGAATTATGTGAACTCCCCCCTCCTCCGCCGGACCCTGGGGAATTCGAATTCCAGTTGCATATTCATGGATATTTCATTTTGATGGATGAAGCTTTCACAAAACCATTTGTCTAAATTCAAAGTTACAATCGCTGATTGACCGAGAAACGGCTGTGATCTTCGTCCTTGGAGAATCCATTGGATATTGTCATGGGAAATTTTCTGAAAAGTGACCGTGGAGTTTTCATTCAGAAACTGTGACTTGCAGGGTCGAGGGGGAGGGGGTAATATATCTATTGATTATTGTCACAACTTAGTTAGCTGGATATGAATAATACTCCTAGCCCTGTACTCATACTACTATTCTTATTACTTTTATTTTGAACATCTCAACTTTGTAATGGCTGCCAAATGTTTGGTCTTACTTTTCGACTTCATGTGAATTTGACATCCCTCCCCTAAAAACTTATTTTTCAGAGGAAGCTAGGTAAGCCCTTTAAGAGAGAATACAACACCAGGTAATGTAAGACGATTACGATTTATAAAACAAGTTTTAAGTGAGGAAGATTTTTTTAAAACTAGATGTAGTAACCGATTGTGTTATTTTGCTAATTGATTAATATATTTTTAAAACATATTATGAGATCAGATTAAGAAATACAATAACCTAGAACACTTTGACCTTGTATAGAGTATGGCTCTCAGGCCTGGGATTCAATGTCTCGACATGGAAATTCAAATCGAATATTGAGATTAGAAGGTACACAAAGAAGAATGACAAAACTAAAAAAAAAAGAGTAAAAGATTACAGTTACAGGGAAATGTTGAAAAAATTAAGATTAACTACTTCATTAAAAAGAATGTAATGTTATTTAAGACACTCAAAAAACTTAATTCTTAATATGGTGGATATTTAAAAAATATTTTTCATCAATTTCGACTGTTTGAAAGCAGATTAAAAAAATAAATCAATTACATTTGTTTGCTAATAGTGAAAATCCTTTTCCAAAGTAGACAATATCATGAAGAATAGAAAGTCCACGATGAACATTAAGCAAAAAGTGTTTAATGAATACATCATACCTGTTATATGTGGTAGTGAAACATGGGCACTTAATAATGCAGCAATGGAAAAGCTAAGAGTGGCACAGTACAAAATGTAACTCATTATGCTCGGCATCAGTTTACATGATAAAAAAAGAAACATCTGGATCAGACAGCAAACTGGAGTAAACGACATCATCACTACCATACGAATGGCAAAACATAGATGGCCAGGTCACCTTTCGAGATGTACAGACAACAGGTGGACATATATAGAGCGACAGAATGGACCCCGAGGCAATGGAAAAGACCTAGAGGAAGGTCAAAAACCCGGTGGAGAGACGACGTCAATAATCAATTAGATCCTACTTGGCCACGCCTAGCCAGGGATAAAACAAGGTGGAAAGAAATCAAGGAGGGGTTCCTCCGCCAGGCGATCCTATCTTTTAAAAAAGAGGTGGAGGGTGATAACATACGTACGAACATGAAATTATCTTAATGAAAATTTTCTCAGCAATTTATTCTTTCTTAAGGGTGGAATTGTTAAAAGAGTTTAAAATAGAGATGCCCAAAAAGATATGGCAAACAAATAAAAGGGAAAAATAATTTTTTTTTTACTAAAAAGTAGTCACCAATTATCAAGGCCATATGCCACTCGAGGATAAGAGTTAATGAGATGGAATGATTGTCAGAATCAAGTCCGAATATTTGTGAGGACGGTTCTAGATAGGACAATGTTGACATTGGCTTTGAAGACGACCAGGTTGTAATCTGCAGAGAAGCAGTCCCGCGACAATGTGTTCCACAGAATGGAAGTACTTGCAAAGAAGCTTTATTTGTGGAAATATCGCCTGTCGAGCATCTTTCATAGAAATAATGATAGAGTAGAGAGAGACTAGCAACGTCTCTTCTGTAAGAAAGGGCCTGTAAGGATAAACTGTTAAGTAATAATCAGTTCTAAGTGACAATCTTCTAGAGACTGAAGGTTCAATCCTCAGTTCGAGTGATACTAAGAATATAATTAAGAATTACTTAAGACTGACAGATCAAGAGCAATCTATCCCCATATTTTAAATAAAGGCTTCTAGTTCGAACATTCCGTATACATTCCGAAGTTCACCATAAAGAGATTCCCAAGTTATCCATGGAAGTACATTGTTCTCGTTCCATCAGCCATGATCGGGTAGAAGTGTTAATTATTATGTTATTCTTAGTTATTATCGCCTGTAGTAGGGATCGAACCTCTAACCTCTAGAAGACTCTCACTCATAACTGATTGTTAATCAACACCTTTATCCATTTCACCGTGCATCCCAAAATTTCCGAGTTCAAAATAAAGATTTCACAAGTTCGAAAGAAGCACCTGAAGAAGTTTGGAGGTTACATCGGCCGAAACGTTGTGAGAATAACATTCAAGATGGGAACAGTAGTCCAAATAATACAAGTAAGAAGCTAAGAGCCAGAGATGCATCCCGAGTTTTTTTTTAATTAACAAATTTTTTTAAAAATAGGATTTTAAAACGTAAATTTATTAGTTTTTTTCTTTTTTAATTAACTATTTTAAATAATTCATTAATTAACTCATCTATTTTTATTTCCAAGCTTTTACAAATCATGCTCATTCATATTTACGTACATGATATTTGATCAGATATTTTCATTCGTGGGGATTAATCTGCCAAAAACAAGTCTGACCATTTTTGAAGCAAGATGCAAGCTATTGATTTTATCATCAAAGGTTTTAGCGATGCCAAAAGTAGATGCCGCTCAGACTAAATATTTCAGTTTTCTTGGGTTTTGTCGTGTTTGGATTAAAGCGTTCAAATTCTTATTTTCTCTGTCAATTTGAGATACACAGTAAAACTGTATCACAGTCTACAAATCTACTTATACAATTAAAACACACAAAGTCAATAATACAAGGTGGATATCCCCTTACACCAGTAACACTGCAATGAATGATTAGATTGTTAAACTCCCAGCATGCATTGCGAGAGAAATACATTCTTGCTAAGATTATTCATCTTAAGACTCTCAGAGACAAACAAACTCGTTTACAGAATCATAAAAAAAACCTAATTATTGCTAGTTATATACTTGGTCCTGTAGTTGCAATGGTGATACAGTACCTGGGTATGTCAATTCCATCCATTTTTGTTTCTACCGCTTTATAGCTGATACGAAGAAAAATATTTTAAATTTTATAGAAAAATATTTGTATTTTTATGAGAGTAAGTAACTATGATAAATATATTTACATAGGTTTTATTGGCAAAAACTATAGAAATTATATTTTCAAACAAAAATAATTCACTTTGAAATAATGCCAAATACCCCTTATGTCTATTTATTTCGATTCTGTTGGAATATATTGGAGGGTATAAACCTCTCAATACCAACGATTAATCAATCAGTTGTATTGGATATGATACAGGACACATTCTTTTTAAACATTGAGTGCAGGGAAATTTCTGATATGAAAGATCTGAGAAAGAGATATCAGAAGTCTTATTGCACTTTGTTTTGATCTTAATTGAGACAACTGAGTGATCAGAAGATCCCAGTGGAGACAGAACAGTGGATGAGCATTGTTCAAGACAAGTTGTCAGGAAAAGATCAAGAAGACTTGCAAAATATCCGTCAGTATCAGGTACACGAGTAGGATTGTCAACAGTCTGTGGCTTGTAGCAGTTGCATGAGTTAACTATTTTGTATCGGTCTACAGGACTGGCAGTGAGATTGTCATTCGATTTGACGATTATGTAATCATCACCACTACACTGCATGGGCGTATGCCACTTCTGCATGTAACTAAATTCATATGCGATTAATTATTTTGGCGCAGAAGCCAAAACACGTAGATCTTCAATTCCAGCTTATCTCTCAAACAGACACGACATATATCCTGCGCTCGCTACCTAGACCAACGTTAGACAAGTCGAGGAACTCCAGGATATTATTTCGTCTAACCGACAAGAATCAGCCCATTGTACTATCTTCAGTTTTTTCTTGTGTTCCTCTGAATAAAACTTCATATCTATTTAGTAGTGGCTCTATTATTTATTTATTTCGAGGAAGGATGGTAATCCCTTTTGGTTTATGTAACATCTCTATTTCAGTAGGATTTAGTCAGATGTATTACTCTTCCAAGTAAGTTCGTCATTCTGATCTTCTTCCAGATTTAAACCACAAGCCTAAAATTGGTTCCCAACAAAAGGTATATCTGAGCCTTCTCCATATTGCATGAAGTATTCCCAAAGTTATGCAATGAGAACGTTGATAATTCAAAAACTATTTATTTGATCAGGCTAAAACTTTGCATTGTGGTTACTGTTATCAGATCCATATATCAAATTTGTAAAAATCTGAAGTTGAAATTCCGTCAAAATTTCGACCATGACTGCAATTTTCAAGGGCAACATAAAAGGTCAGGCTCATATAAATGAAGGATTTCATTGGCTAAAATATGGACCAAGTAGTGAATCTAGGATGAATAGAACAGAAGTTATAGCCAAAATGTATGACTTTCACCTTTTCAGTGACTTTGACCTTTACCATTGACCTAAGTATCACGAAATTAAATCAGTGTTGAGTTAAACCATGACTGATAGTTTGACCAAGTTTATTGATGATTGGTCAAGCGATGTGAACGCTAAACTGTATACAAACAAACCAATTCAACTGAAAACATATCCTCCTTGGTAAAGGTAAAAATTAAGAGATGTGAGAATCAATTTCTGACAAAAATAGAAGAAATTAAATATGACCTGAAATGGTGCCAATCCATGACATCTTTCAAAAATAGCTGAAAATTCTACATTTTTGGCAGAATTTTAGACTGTTTTGGTCTCAGCTGCAACCACACGCACCTATAAAAGTGAAAGTCCATATTTACTTACTCCCCCATAAGGGCAGAGTTAGACACAAGATAGTTTTTAATGTAGAAAAAAATGCAACTCCCCAAAAAGGGGTACTCTGGATTTGAACAAAAATTTAAATTGTCTCAGTCTAGAAGGATTCTCCTTCACTGATCAAGAACAGAACAGATGAAGTGTAGTATCAGAACAGGTGAATTGATTCTACCCGTCTTCGGACAGGTATTCTTTTAGTTCCGTATAACTAAACGAGTGGTGCAAGACAGTTGTGTTCGGGGAATTCATGGGTATTTTTCTCGTGTATATATATATATATATATGTATATATATATATATATATGTATATATATATATGAATATATATATATATATATATATATGAATATATATATGAATGAACAGTTAACCTTTATAATGTCTAGTTCAGTATAATTAAAAGATGTGTTTAATTAAATCGTTTTTTTTCCTTATCAATAGCATTTCTATATATGATTTGGATTCTTTAATCTTTGTCTTTGTCTTTTGTGAGGAATAGCATTGCCTGTTATGTCGAAAGGAAAAAAAAGCAACACTTTTGAAATGAATTCCAAAGTAACAAATTGCACAGGAGTTGGCCAACTATTAGCGAATGTCACTCAGGATACAGAAAGGCAAGGGGAGAAGAGTTGGTACTAACCAGACTCCACATAGGACATACACATATTACTCATAAACATTTATTAAAAAATGAAGACTCTCCAATGTGTATCCCAAGCCAAAAATCATAATACTACAATTCAAATAACTGTAAAGCACTATTTGAAAATACTAACTCGAGACACATTTTAAAATTCATTAAAGAGATTGGACTCTACAATAAAATTTAACTTCAAACTATTTCTCTACAAAAGAATAACTAAACGAAGCAAAGAAAAGAATAAATAAATAGTCGGATCTATACGAATCTATAAGGCATAATCATGTGTACACACCGGTTCACGTTAGATCAACGAAAGTTAAACGATGTTGAGCCTGGTCAGTTCCAGATGGCTGACCATTTGGGAATACCAAGTGTTATATAACATCTCCCCTGACTTGGATGTATATGTGGCTGGGGACCGCTTGTGAATTTGATAATCCCTAGAAACTTCTTCCAATGTAGGAAGCCAACTGAACCCACCCAGGCTGCCGTATACCACACCAAGATACAAATCTATCCTGCAACATGTGCCAGCATTAAATGATTCCTTGAGGTTGATAGGCCGGAAACCAAACCAAAAGAAAAACCAGTGAATTATCATCTTCTTATCCTTCTCTTTCTCCTTCTTCTCCTTTTTTATCTTATTATTATTATCCTTATACTTTTTCTTCTTCTTCTTCATCTCTTCCTTCCTTTTTATCCTTCCTTTTTATCCTTCTTTTTGTCCTTTTTTATCCTTCTTTTTTATCCTTCTTTTTTATCCTTCTTTTTTATCCTTCTTTTTTATCCTTCTTTTTTATCCTTCTTCTTTTTTATCCTTCTTTTTTATCCTTCTTTTTTATCCTTCTTTTTTATCCTTCTTCTTTTTTATCCTTCTTTTTTATCCTTCTTTTTTATCCTTCTTTTTTATCCTTCTTCTTTTTTATCCTTTTTTATCCTTCTTTTTTATCCTTCTTCTTTTTTATCCTTCTTCTTTTTTATCCTTCTTCTTCCTCTTCTCCTCCTTCCTTTTTATCCCTCTTCTTCTTCTTGTCCTTATTTATCTTTTTTGTCCTTTTTTATCCTTCTTTTTTATCCTTCTTTTTTATCCTTCTTTTTTATCCTTCTTTTTTATCCTTCTTCTTTTTTATCCTTCTTTTTTATCCTTCTTTTTTATCCTTCTTTTTTATCCTTCTTCTTTTTTATCCTTCTTCTTCCTCTTCTCCTCCTTCCTTTTTATCCCTCTTCTTCTTCTTGTCCTTATTTATCTTTTTTGTCCTTTTTTATCCTTCTTTTTTTATCTTTTTTATCCTCCTTTATTTTTATCCTTCTTTTTATCCTTCTTCTTCATCTTCTCCTTCCTTTTTATCTTTATTCTTGTCTTTTTTTATCCTTCTCCTTTTTTATCCTTCTCCTTTTTTATCCTTCTCCTTTTTTATCCTTCTTCTTTATTCTTCTTTTTCTTCTTCTATGAATCTTTTGTTTCGCCTGTGGATATAATTGCATGTGGAGGCTCCCTTGCTGAGCAGAATGTTGGAAAATGAGTAATCGGAATAGTCAACATAAGAACGTCTTGCATAACAAAAGGTAATTTTTTAGCGACACGCGCTCTCGTTATTCCTTTTCTTTTCCTTCCTTATCTGTTACTCGGGAAGAATCCATTTCAAATCCGTTTGTACTACGAAATTAAAGGGTTGTCATAAGAGCTCAAGCACTTAGAAGATTATGACCCCACCCAGTTATACAATAAGCAAACTAAAACTGGATTACAGTAATCACAAATAATATAAAATACCCCGACCCACCCGACTAGCAACAAAATCACACCCCTTCACTGTAACGATCCCTAAGTGTCAGAAGGTTTTCTACCTAAATAGCTTCTTTCCTCAGACCGCTTGACTTTGGAATTCTCTCCCTGCTCCGTTTCCCTGGCCGTACCAACATGCAGAATTTTAGATGTAATGTGAATAAAAAATATGCTTTATTTCGGTTGGACTAAAGTAAAAAAAAAAAAAAAAAATGTTCAAATGATTATCCCTCATGAGTCGGCAAGCCGAGTTCAAGTCCAATTAGAGTCTATTGCACCAGCACAACCCCACAATATTAAGAAAGATATGAAACGCCAATTCCCTCCAATTATGGCTAAAATAACGGTTGAAACTCATCTATCTATGATAAACACAATATATTTTTAACATTTTAAACAATTAAAAATACTGATCTATACTAATAAGTTGATTTGTGTATCTGTCTGTCTTTCTGGTATATGTGCATACTCAGTTCCTTAGGCAGGGTCCGATTAAGTTCTGGACAGGTCCTAAGAACTGAGAAGATGCAAAACCACATTCAGTCAATAAGATTGAAGAATTGGACGGTGTGGAAGTTAGTGTTATTTTTTTGTTTAATGTTATTATGCTTATTATCATGGTGACAAAACGTTATGGATGCTCATATTTGGTGCTAGCAAGACTAAGCCTCTACCCTATAATAATGACAAGCAACTTTTCCAACCACCGATTGCCAATGGCCAACAGCACTCTTCCTGAGAGTCCAGCATGCAGAAATTTAAAAAGTAATATAAACAAGCATCTTGCTGCCCAACTCTCCACCCAGGTTGCCCCTTCTATAAATCTGGCTCCTATCACAGTAGCCCTTATGCTCTGATGGAAATATACCTTGTTTGGGGTGAATAAAAGTGAAAAAAGAAAAAATATAAACTCCTTGACCTGAAATTCTCAGGCAACATGAAGTGGAATAAGTAAATAGAAGATGCTGCCAAGTTTGCTGCAAAAAACGTAGGCTCCTTCTACCAGTTTAGAAAACTTCTCACACCTGTCAGTATCCTATATCAATATAAAGCTACTATTCCCCTATATATGGAGTATTGTCACAACTGGGCTGGTGCACAGACCACTAGCCTCTCCCTGTTGGACAAGATAAAAAAAAATTCAGTCAAACTTCCATCACCATTGCATTGTTGCATCTCTGTGCTTGTTTAAAAAACTCTTGCCGCGTGTTTTTGGAAAATATGCATTCCTTTTATTCGCTTTCATTTTACATTTCTTTTACATTTAGAGCACTTAAGGCTATTCTCTATGTCTACAAATCTACTGTCAGACCATGTATGAAGTACTGTTGTCATATTTGGGCTGATGAATCTCTGTCACATTTGAGGGTTCTTGATAATGTGCAGAACCGTGTCTGTAATTTGATTGGCCCCACCCTTTCTTCTTCTCTACACCATCTTTTTCACAGACGTGATGTTGCTAGTCAGTCTTTTCTATAAATACTATTATGGCATGTGTACTTCGGAATTGTGTGATCTATTTCCTGCTTTTGTTCCAGTTCATTTCACTCATTGGTCTGGTGGTCTCCATCAATTCGTTGTTTTGATACCTCATTGAAATACAGCTTCCTATTCTAGTATCTTTCCAAGAACTGCAGGCTTGTTGAACTCTCTTCTTGCTGACTGTTTTCCTCCTACCTATAGCATTGGTCTTTTCAAGACTAAGGCCAATATACACCTGCTGTTTTTGTGATAATCATATTTTGTTCTTGTTAGCTCCTTACATCAAGTGGCCTCATTCCTTGTCTGGAGCGATTTCCATAAAAACAAACAAACATAGTTATCCACACTGAAAGTAAGGGGTATTTTCACTCTCATACTCAGATATACTACCACTGCCACCACATTACACCGTGAGGTCAAACTATTACTTATTAGAAAGTAGTGTTTTTAGCCAATTACACAAATTTGCAAATATCATACTTAAAGTTTGTTGATTACTTTTTCGGTTGCTGTTCTACATTAGTATAGTGGGGTCTGCAGCCATAAACGGCAAATAATTTAATAGTTCAAGGTCGGAGTCAGGAATTTCTCGAGTTATTTTACTTTTTTGGGCAATGCCGAGATACGGGTTTGCTAGTACAGGATAAATTATTTATTTTTACACAGCGCACAAAATAAACAACATAATGAAAAAGAATAAAGAAAAATTAAGACTTTGGAGGAAGTGCACCTTGCTCAGGTTCCGCAGGAAATGTCTTTCATAAACCAGAATAACGAAAAACGATTTATTCAGGTGGAAAAAAACTAATGAAGTAAATATTTGATGTAAACAAGTGAAGATTTGAAAACTTTTGAATGCAAGTTTTTGTTTGTGTTCATCAAAATGTTTTCTGAAATGCAAGATGCATTAAAGCGGCAGATAAAGTTAAAATATACAAAGATTATTCAGAGATTTTGTCTGATAGTTTTATTAAAACATTATTTATTAAAACATTATTATTTATTATCTATTAATACATTATTAATACAATGTTATTTTATATTACAAGCTGACTTTACGATCTCACGATCACTTCGCAAAGTTTGCTAATTGAAACCATAGTTTTAACTTGTAAAGTCACAGACTCCGAGAAATGCTATGTAAGTAAAGGTCCGAGAGTGAATGTTACCAAGACGAAAGTAGTTAAGTGTTTGAAAGCTTCATAAAAGAGGAACGTTCCCCTGCTCAGTTTGTTGAAAGGGAGTCGGGTGCAATTCAATTTTTTGTGGTAGTCGTAAGCATTGGGTATACAAAAAGTGCAGTGGAATTACTGGTAGATTGAGAGAGGATAACCAGTTTATGTGCAAGAAGTGTAAGACAATGGAGATGGATGAAAACTCAGATGTGAACAAAGTATATTTGGATGGTGAAGCTATTGAAGTTTTGAGAAGTTTAGTTACTATAGTGATATCATTGGAGCACAGGGTGGAGCAAGTGCTAGTGTGATTGCAAGAGTTAGCAGTGGATGGAGTAAGTTATAGAAACTTTTGATATTATTAATCGGCAGTGTTACCACAGTCCACCAAGGGAAGTGTCTATTAGACATGTGTATTCAGTGTGATGATGTATGGAAGTGAAATCCTGCCAATGAAGGTTGAGGACATACGTTGCATGGAGAAAAATGATATGAGAATAATACGATAAATGTGACTGTGTAATGTGAAAAAGACAGGCTTAGATCTGATCTCAAAGGAAAATTAGTTTGGACAGTATAGGGAGATGTGTGCAAAATAGGAGACTTCGATTGTATGGCCATGTTGAAAGAATGGATTATAGTCATTAGGTTAGTTACTGTAAAACAGTTAGGGTAGCAGGTTCAGTTCTACAAAGGAAGGCCAAAGAAAACATTGGAGGAAATGATAAAAATGGACTCAAGACGTAGGATAAATAAAGACCTGACCAGAGATTTGTTAGTTTAGAAGTCAATTTCTTAAAGCCTTCCAACGCATACCAACATTTAAAACGGACGTTAAACCGAATATAATGATGATGATACTGTTGAAAATTTTAAATAAACATTTCATTAATAAGTTTTTGTAAACACAAGACTAAAAATGTTGCATTTATTCGTATAAATAGATACATATTAACATTTTGTAATTTGATACAAGCTTATGAATCTTTTAAATAAGACCGTAAGGAATTCAAAAGAAAGAAGAAATCAACTCGCCTGAGCAATGGTGTGTGTGGCAGAAGTGCTCTTTTTTAACTTGGAATTTAGAAACGAATGGAAACTTGTTAAATATCAAGTCAGTCCTCCTAATTTATCCGTTTTAATTAAATCAGTTTAATTAATTACTGTTAATATCGACGAAACTTTTGCATATGTATAGAAATAGAGGACAATAAAATCACAAATAAATAACACTAAACAATAATTTATTATGGATTGTTTAAAAAAATTGTCACGCAAATTAAACATTCAAATGGCTGTCTTTTGATCGTTCGTCTGTACTCTATATATATAGAGTATTAAAAAATGATGTTGTATTATTAATTTAAATAACAGTGAGCCGTTTTGATGTAATATAGGATAAATGAAAAAAACTTTCGCATTTATTCATTCAGATGAAACGTGGAATATGAAATCAGATATTATTTACTTATATTCACTTCAAACAAGGCATATTGCTACTGAACCATAAGCCCTACTGTGAGAGCAACCAGATTTATAATCTTGCAAATTGGGTGGAGGTAAGGCAACAAGTTATTAGTTTATATTGCATTTAAATTTCTACATGTTAGTATGAAATGGAATTCCAAAGTCAAGAAGCTATTAGATAGAAAATCTTCCGGCATTTAGGTACCTCTACAGTGAAGGGTGCGATTTTGTTGCTAGTCATGTGGGTCAGGAGTATTTACGTTTAGAGGGTACAAAAACAGTAAGTTCATTGGAGCACATTCTGTGGAAGTACTTACAAACAAGCACAGGAATGCAACACTGCGATGATATTTCCTTCTCTTCTAACATAAATTATGAACATGTCTGACCAATTGAACTATAACTAAATAGATAGATTAGAATCCAGAGAGTTGGTTTATAAGAAGGCTGGGATGTTCTATTGTGCTTTGACAGATAAGTTCATTCTCTGGGTGATGATTAGTTGCTCGTCCATAAGTGGACATTCTAGTATATAAATATAGCTTCATTAAAGGAAGGGTTTTTCTGTCAACTGGATGCCAGTTGGAGCCCTTATGTTGTTAAGTGTAATTTTGATTCTACATACAGAAGAAAGCGTGACACAAATTATTAATATTGGATTTATGTGCTCAGTTTTCTGACTAGTTGAGCTAGAACGAAATCGGTAGAGGTCAAAAGCCGGAAAGTTGGTATATAAACAGGCTGGGATTTTCTATTGTAATTAGATGGAGATATCCATTCTTTGGGTTTTGATTGTTTGCTCGTCCATAAGTAAACATTGTAGTGTATGAATATTGCTTCATTCAAGAAAGATTTTCTGTCAACTGATTCTACATACAGAAGAAAGGGTTTATATTTCCTTCTATTTTGAGACAAAATATTATTTCTTTGGTTTGTTAATGGTATTATTCTCAGGAACCATTTCCTGCCAAAAATGGGCCATAGCCATCACCCCCACTTCTTTGTTATAAATCTTCCTTTTGATTGAATAGATTTTATTTTTGCTAATTAAAAATCGATTTAACTTCCCTTAAGATTTGATTGTCTCTCAAATTGACGGATCTGCCTTCAAAATTAGTTTTATCTTTTTAGTTGAATTCGTTTACTAAAAGTGTATAATTGAATTTCATCGAATTTAATTAGTGAATACAAATCTGTATGTAAATTGCTAGATTTTTAGATGCATCCAATCATGTCTGAGAAAACTTTGTCTGTTGGTTACATTTCAATTTTAGATAGAACTTTTGTTGGTCTGTCCTGTTTCGGTTTGGAATAGCATTTTCATTGTTAAGTGCACAGATTGAATGGACGCATCTTATTTGAGATTGATCAAAGAATTTATATGAGAGTATCTGTTGGTGTCCAGCTTAAGTGCGAAATAGCATTTTTGTCACTCTGTTAATAGCATTTTTGTCAATCTGTCATACTTAAATTTGAAATAGCTTGTTCGTTGTTCTGTCATGCTTAAGTTTAAAATTACATTTTCGTAGCTATTTCTGTACATAAATGTGAAATAGCATTTTCGTTGCTCTGTCATGCTTAAGTTTAAAATAGCATTTTTGTTGCTCTTCCATGCATACATTTGAAATAGCATTTTCGTAGGTCTACCACACTAGTTTGAAATAGCATTTCCGTTGCGCCATCGCGCTTAAGTTTGAAATAACATTTTCGTCGCACTGTCACGCTTAAGGATAAAATAACAATTTGTCGCTGTGATACACTCAAGTTCTAAATAGCATTTGTTTTCATTGTCACAGTTAAGTCTGAAATAGCATTTTTATTGTTAAAGATTAAGATTGAATGTGTGCATTTGAAAGAAATCCATTCTTGTTCTTGAAAAAGTCACGGTCATGGGTTTGCATAGAATTGCATAAAACAACAATCGTGGGTTTAAATTAAGTTAAAATAAATTATGAATTTTGATTATTTAATTAAAACGAAGTTAAGTTTTGCAGCAATAAAAACAGCAAAAAATGAACATGCGCCATGCATGTTCATTTTTTGCTGTTTTTATTGCTGCAAAACTTAACTTCGTTTTGCTGCATTGTTAATTCTTTATGAACAGCAAATGAAGTTTGGATCATTTGGATTATTCCAACTATTTTTCTCATCTTGGTTGTTATTTTCACAACGTTTCAGCCGATGTAACTTCATGTGTCTCTTTTAGAACTCGGGAATCTTTATGTCAAACTAAGGGACATATATATAGAATTTCAAACAGAACCCTTTATTTAATCCATAGGAGTTGATTGTTCTCGTTCTGTTAGCCATAACCGGGTACAAGTGTTAACTAATTGTTAAGTTATTCTTAGTTATTATCGCCTGTAGTAAGAATTGAACCTTCAGTCACCAGAAGACTGTCATATAGAACTGATTTTTAATCAACGCCTGTATCCATTGCACTATGGGTCGACACTTCTAGTTTGAATTTTGGGAGCTTAAAATCTAATCTTGTTTAGATGTGTAGCATTACTAGTTATTATTAGCTGTATATAAAGATTCCTAAGTTCGAAAATGTGTATCTGAAGAAGGTCAAAGGTTACAGACCAACGAAAATGCTATTTCAAATTATATATGACAGACCAACGAAAATGCTATTTCAAATTATATATGACAGACCAACGAAAATGCTATTTCAAATTATATATGACAGACCAACGAAAATGCTATTTCAAATTATATATGACAGACCAACGAAAATGCTATTTCAAATTATATATGACAGACCAACGAAAATGCTATTTCAAATTATATATGACAGACCAACGAAACTGCTATTTCAAATTATATATGACAGACCAACGAAACTGCTATTTCAAATTATATATGACAGACCAACCAAAATGCTATTTCAAATTACATATGACAGACCAACGAAAATGCTATTTCAAATTATATATGACAGACCAACGAAAATGCTATTTCAAATTATATATGACAGACCAACGAAAATGCTATTTCAAATTATATATGACAAACCAACGAAAATGCTATTTCAAATTATATATGACAGACCAAAGAAAATGCTATTCCAAACTTAAGCATAGCAGATCAAAGAAAATCCTATTTAAAACTTAAGCATAATTGACGAATAGAAATGCTATTCCAAGCTAAAGCATGACAGACCCAAGAAAATCCTATTTCAAACTTAAGCATGACAGACAAAAAGATGCTATTCCAAACCTACGCATGACAGACTAAAGTAAATTTTATTTCAAACTCAAACATAACCGGCCAAAGATGCTAATTCAAACTTAAGCATGCCAGATAAAAAATGCTATTTCAAACTTATGCATGACAGACCAAAGAAAATGCTATTTCACAATTACGCATGACAGACTGACTGACTAACGAACAGAACCATTAAGAGATGTTTGGACGCATCTAAAATGATATATTTTAAAACTGACGCATGACAGACCGACAGACAGTTTCCCCGTAGACATACGTAGACGCATCTCAAACAAAAAAAGAAACCATATGTTTAAAAAGATTATCAATGTCAGAAATATTGTGAAGAAAAATACAAGAATAGAAATAAAAAAGCAGAAATTCTTTGTAAAAGAAAAGAAAAATGTCTAAATAATTTTTCTTTAAACAATGAAGCCAAATAAAGACGGGTTCAAGTAGTTTTGCGCTTTTTGTTCGATCGGGGTTAATTGGCCCGAGGAATATGGCAGAAGAATAACCGGTGACATGTTGCAATGGGTGAATGGAGAAAGGAAGTCTTTACAGAATGTCATGACTGCTGCGATGAGAAGATGTTATTGGATTCTGGTTATCTTTTGTGTTTTCGTAATGGAGAGAGAGAGAAAGAGCGAGAGATCAGAATTTAAAAGATTTCAACTAACAAGTGATTCCACTCCAAGAATAATGGTGAAAATAACTTCTGAAAGAGATTTAATTATTAAAGTCAACGTCGGGTATTAAAAAAACAAAAAGATAAAATAATCTCTTTAAAATGATTTTCTGAATAATTTCTTTGCAAAAACTTTGATTTAAACTCAGTTATTGAAGGTGTTAAACTTAGCAATTTTAATTTTATTGAGCTGGTATCTCTATTATTACTTGTAATATTGTATTAGTATTATCTCTATTTAGATATACAATGGACTCTTCAAATAAGTATATAATACTTTAACTGTAATCCACTCAGGAGTCAAGTAGCAGAAGCTACACTGCCAACATTGCATTACCGTAATATAAACTTATTTTCCTTTCCAACATATGTGTTTATCTTCTTTATTTATTCGAGAATAACAAATAGTAATGGCACTAACCCTCTTATCCGAGTTCCAGAAATCCGAAAATCCCAAGAAAATGGACCATTTTATTTGTTTTTGAAGTTGGTTAATTTGCATATGTTAAAAACAATTTTGTCCTTTCACTGACTCACTCACTATCCAGGTTTATCGTCTATGTTCCCTTCGACAAGGGGTTCGACGCTGTCTCACTGTCCTTATGCTAAGTCTCTAGTGATCACGATTGTGGAGATTGACTGTATCCGTTTGCCACTGTTTAGTCTTGCCTGATGGTTTATTTCCATGTCTTCTTTTTGTTGTCCAGTCTTAGTTTTGTTGTCCAGTCTTAGGTCTCTACAGGTACTGATATGCCCCTTGCTTCTTTCAACATGCTCGAACCAGTGAAGACGGTTTGCCCTTATTAGGACATCAAGTTTTGTGATAGCCAATTTCTCAAGTAGAGTGTCTGACCTAATGTTCTGGATAAAGATTAAACATAATCTGATTTAGATGTGTATTTATTTGTATATGTATACTTTATCTTTCTTCTTCTTAAATATAAAGTAAAGTGAGATTTGCCCCTATTTGATTGGCCGACATAGCTTCATAAATAAAAGCTGCATAACAAAATCTGTTTCGTTATTCATTTTCTTAATAAATTAATCCGTGTCATTGAAAAAATATTTAATTTTCGATCCCATTAATTGATTTCACTATTTAGTCCAGATTAATACTTTAGGTGTTTGTCTTATGAGAATATGGTAGTATTTTTACCCTCTCATTCACATATACTACGCTGACACCCATTACACTGTGGTCATTATTTAGTACGATACATAAGTTTCGCTTCGCCACTTGTTAAGGATACGGATGCCTATTATAGTAAAAATCATATTTTCTAATATTAACACTTATGACATACGATTTTAAAAAACATCCACAAATAATTTTATTTACATAATTATTTAACCTAAAGAAAACAGGGTTACAGCTACTTTTTTCACATGCGTCTCCATATATGCATTCAAGCATATCGTATAGATTGAATTAATAATTTGGGATGATGTCATGAGCTACAAATTGTAAGTTTATTAAACACGCTGTTTTTTTGGCGGTGGCAGGGGCATCAATTCTTTCTTTGGCGTTATATGAGTAATGGTAGAAATCAAGTTTAGAACTTTTTCTTCATTCCACCAAACGGTTAACTTTTTCTTTGATACCAGAATAATAATACTTATGGCAAGAGAGAGATAGAGAGAGGGGGTAGACAGAGATAGAGAGACGGTTTTTTATCGTTTGTTTTTACTTATTTTCAGTTTAAGTGGGTTTCGGCATTAAGCACGATATTTTCAGTTAAAACTGATGTCGCCATTTAACACGAACAGCTTATTTGCACAAATGGATTAAAACACAACTGTTATATAAATGAAACTGTTTTTCAATCTAACGAATACACTTTTTGTTGCAAAAATCGAATATTAAGCAGAGTTTCGTTTTATTTGCAAACATATTTCTACATTTTAGAATACATATACATTTCAAGACTCATATGGGGGTGGGCGATAACTGAAACATAAATGAACGTATTTTGTATGTGACTTGTACGATTACAATATTACACTACGAACAAGTCACTTTGACGTTCTATGTTTGTTTATATTATACAAAAACATAACCGGTTAAAAGAAAAATGTCCCCTCTGAAAAGATTGTATTTACTTAACAAATAAGTAACTGACGTTAAATGCAGAATAATATTTCTTTGATTGTTTTCATTACTTCCGCCTGTGCTAAACTATTTAGAACAATAAAACTGTGCAGTTTCTTTATTTATAACAAGCTACACCTACCCAGCATTGTCCTGGATTCCTTTTTACGTTCGTTTTTTTTACATTAGCTATGCCATTTCACATTTATTTTTGTTTCAAATTCTTTTCAATTAATATTGGTTTCGTCAATATCGGTTTTATTTTTCAACCTATTTTTGGTTACAATGAGTTTCGGAATTAATCACTAACAACTTATCTGTACTTAGAAATAATAACTCTGTGTACACATAAAACACTGAAATTTAAATAATTATAAATATAGATTTATCAAAAATTCACGGACAGGTTTACACTGACTGCAATCAAATACTCCCGGGCAACGTCGGGTCAGGCCAGCTAGCTATTTATAAAATGACTAAACATCAGAACGTAAAACCTGAAACATTGAATCAAAGGGTTTTAATGTAATCTTCTGTGTACCGTAAAATTGAATCCAGGATAGAAAACTGTAATTGGTGGTTTCTACAATATCTCCTTACCTGGCATAGTGCTGAGTAGGTGTCATAATAGTCGAGCGTACGTCCTCGACAATCACTCCGATAAAGTTTGGGTCAGTTTTGAGTAGGTGATGACCTTGCATATCTCAGTTTGAGGTATGGTTCTGTGCAGTCTTGGAGGTCTACCTCCCCCCGGGTTTTACCTTCTCACTTTGAGAAACGGTTAGTTTAGTGCTAATCGCCTGAGGTGACCCTAACGGAATTCCAACAGTTATATACAAGCATTTTTTGTAAGCCAGCATGTACTTCTTCTAATGTACTGGCTTTTCAAAACCTTACCTGACTTTGTGTCTAACCTCCTGCGGATGTAAATAACTACAATACTTCCACAGAACGGAGTTAGGTCTGGTTAACTATCTAAACCACACGATGTTTATGCCTCCCAGAATCCAACATCTGGTCCACGTCCCGGGAGGTGGTAATAGGGTTAAGAAGAGGAAGTGGTGTGTGTCCTGAAATAGGATGTGACTTTTGGCCACTCATGCATCTTACTTACTTAGAACCCAGTCTATTCTTAATAACCCTGGTTAACGAATATCTGGTCATGTTAATTGCAAAAATGTAGGATTTTCTTTGATGGCTTTTCTATTTTTCTTTTTCATTACATTTCATTCAACAGGTTTCAAAGTATTTTTCTCTATGCTGGATAATTGCGAAAAGTTGGGACCATTTCTCACACGAATGGTAAAGTCAAAACGCCCTAATTCAATGGACGCACCTTCTTTTTTATATACTGCTTATGTATATGCAACATCAGTTGAAGGTTAACTAATTTGCATATTGGCTTTGAAAAAGGACATTTTATTAATTAACTATTATTTATTATTGTTTTTTGAATTCAATGATTATTATGATTTCAATACAACAAATAGTTATGTCTTGCAATATTGTTTTATTTCCTGGAAAATATTTAGCATTTGTGTTCAAATGTTCCTTTCTTTAGAGGGACCAACGTTTTTCTCCAAGTTGCGATTCATTTCTAAATTTCAAATGAAAAGACAAATTGATTTCTTTCTTTTCTTTTCTTTACGGTCACATGAATAAATTTGTATCTGTTTACAACAAAGTTATGAATGAAATGTTTATTCTTTTAAATTAATGTTTTAAGTATTTCAAGTAACGAACTTTGCGAAGCGATGGCGAGCCGGCAAAACCAGTTGGTTATTTATAAAAGCGTAAAAGAAAATCTTATATGTCTCCACCGAACGATACTAAGTAAATATAATAAATTGTATTATCTAATGATTTATTATAACTCATCAGCAGCAGCAGCAGTATTGATTTACTCCTCTCCAGGAGTTAGGCACAAGGCCAGTTTTTATCTTACTCCCACAAGTAAGATGTGACCCAAGGTCGGGTCGGGAAAGTGGGGTTTAAAAATTGCCTGGGCAGTCCCGTCGACATTCCCCGGTAGGGGTGCCTCAGGCAGTAAGCAATAAACTTACTCCTCCCCAAAGAGGGGAGGCGAAGCCTGGGAAGGTGGACCTCCCAGAACTGCACAGGACAGACCCATAGACCAGCGTAAATCAAGCCCTGAAGGCCAAGACAATACCAGTCTATGGGGTGCAGTATCCATCAGAACAGATACTACACCTTGATCTTAGCCAAAAGCCAGTAGCAGAAGCGGTTTAACATCTGTTTTACATGCTCGTATGTTTTGGATGGCTATTAGAAATTGTCTTCCAAACTAACTTATCTCTGTCCAGATCTTGATCCCTTTTTCTCTTTAATCCATCCTTGTAACTTCCCTCCCCCCTCCATGTTTACGTGAGCCTTTCCTTCCCAACTGACCCTACTATCCTACAACTACTAACTCGAGCACTCTCTACCATTCTTTCATCATAATCATCATCATATTCGGTTTAACGTCTGTTTTCTATGCAGGCATGTATTGGACGGCCTTAAGAAATAGACTTCCAAAGAAATCTATCTCTCGCCAAATCTTTATTTATCCCTCTTTCTCTCAAATTCATCCTTGTCACTTCTTTCCATCATTACCTTGGCCTTCACCTGCAAATAGCCTCTGCTATCTACTGTTCTACATCTACTAATCCAAGAACTCTCACCCATTCTTTTATCATAGTCAGTTTAACATTTGTTTTACATGCTGACATGTATTGGATAGTTTTTAGAGATTGACATTCAAACAAACCTATCTGTGGCAATAACTGGTGTGTCAATTGTAAAAATAGACCTGAATCCTTTATATGTGCATGAAAAAATGGGTTGGAATGACTCAGAATTTTTAAACTTATTTAAAAGTAACGCAATTTTCTATGGTCTGTTACGCTTTAGTTTAAAATAGCATTATCGTTGTTAAATGCTCAGATTAAATTGGCGCATCTTATTCTAAATACGTCCACATATCTCAAATATGAGGTACTGCCTGTTGGTCGGTCTGTCGTGCTTAACTTGGTTCGTCATTCTTTCACAGTTCTAAAAGAGACTTTGTCCATCAGTCGGTCAAGTTTAAAATAGTATTTTCGTTGGTTTACTATACTTATTTTTAAAATAGTAATTTCTTTAGTCTATCAAGGTTATTTTTGAAATAGTATTTTCGTTGGTCTATCATGATTATTTTTTAAATAGTATTTTCGTTGCTAAATTGATTGAATGGACTCATCTTATTTAAAATACGTCCATTTATTTTAAATGAGTCACTGTTTCTTGGTCGGTCTGTCGTACTTCTAAAAGAATCATTGTCCATCAGTAGGTCAAGTTTGAAATAACATTTTCGTTGGTCTGTCATGCTTCATTTTGAAATGGCATTTTTATTAGTCTGTAATACTTAATTTAAAAATAGTATTTTCGTCAGTCTGTCATGCTTACTTTTAAAATAACACTTTAATTGCTAAATGCACAGATTGAATGGACGTACTTTCTCATTTTTTTAACTTCATAGAGTTTTCCATTCTTTTAATTTCGTTTTTCAATTTGTAGTTTTGTTTTCCGCAACAAAGAGAAAATTCCATTTCATTAGTTTGTCTCTTGTATTTCTTAATTAATAAACAAAAGAAGACAAGAAATTGGCCTGATTTGATTAAAATGTCCGGCTGTTTTCCTTTGGCGGCCATTTTTGTGTTTCTAACATGGCCGCTTGTAATAAAATCGCGAGTTGCAAACAGATTTTATTGCATAGAACAACTTGTGTCAACATGGCAGCACAAAATCTATTTAATGACTTTGATGTTATCGGAAGAATTTGCAGTTGGAAGTGTTTGATTCCCAGAACAAACAAGAAGAGTTTGCCAGTGTTTGACTAAATGATTTGATATTTGCCTGAAGATCTTCTTTGATAATTACAAAATTAAAGTATAAAAAAAAAAGCTTGTCGCTTATTGGTTACAAAAGAATCAGTCTTGAATGGATTATCTCCCTTTTTTGGCTTAAAATTTAACTTAATTATTAGTATTTGTTTGGACATCGTTTGTTATTAACTATTTTCTCAATTCAACAATCATGAATCAAAACAAAACAAAAACAACATTGCACTATTAATACAATATCAAGTATACAATCAAACTCTGTTTAATATTTCATCCAATAGTTCACCAAAATGCCCTCTTAATTCATTCTTACAATTATACTTTAATTCTTCTAATTCCATCTTAAAATGTTCTATGCTACTTATATTGAAACCGTTCCATAAACCCCAAAGGAAAAAAAAACAAAACATTAAAATTTTAAACTAATGCTATATTTCAGAATTTTTGAGATGGGGATTAATAATTTGTATTATTTGAACTACTGTTTTCATCTTGGGTGTTATTCTCACACTGTTTCGAACAGTGTAAACATCGATCATCTCCAGGCTTGTTTGGTCGAACTCTAGAATATTTATCTAGAACTCGGGAAACATGGCTGACGGAACGAGAACAATCTACCCCCCAAGGATTAAATAAAGGGCTAGGTTCGAAATTCAGTACAGATTCCCGAGTTCGACATAAAGATTACTGAGTCCGAATAATCTAAATAATACTAATTATGAATACTCACCTCAAAAATTCTGAAACGTTCTATAATATTGCTGTAGTTAACCTATTCAGGAAAATTGTTTCAGAAGTATATTACTCTATTAACCAAAGCAATCAATTAAATAATAAATCTAGTGTTTTAAAATCTGCATTGACAATCCCTCAACGTAAATACCGCCAACCAAACCGATTAGCAGCAAAATCCCACCCTTTCATTGAGAAAATCCCCGAATGCCAGAAAACTTTCTAATTTAATAGTTACTTTCCTTCCACTGCTCACCTTTGAAATTTCCTTCCTGTTCCCTGTTTTCTCGACTGTACTAACATGCAGAAATTTAAATGTAATGTGAACAAACATCTTGCTTAATAACTCTCTACTTTGGATACCCTCTATAAATCTGGCTCCTAATCACAGTAGCCCCTTACTCCAGATGAAGGAGAAATATAATAAAATTGACCACTATAAGTGGACATGATATTGATGAAAGATATGTTGATTGAGCAAATCTTATATAAATAGAGATTTTGTCCGTCTGTCTGTCAGTCACAATTTTTCCACCAGTCACAATTTTTTTAAACGTAATGAATACATTTGTCTCATTTCAAAATTTCAGAGATCTTAACTAATTTTAGTAATGTAGAATATTGCATTAATGGGGAATAATAAATTCCCAACAAATAAAGCGAATGCTATGACCGGAAAGCGAAACTGAAACCTTGAGATCTTCAGTTTGATGTTCAACCAACCGAGCTATTTCGACTTTCTTACAAATAGAGGTTAAAACATTACTTTAACAAAATATTTATAGCTGTGGCATGACGTCTAGATTTATGATTTACGTCATGTTTCAAAATATGAATTCAAACATAATCGATAATGAAAAAAAAAAATGAATGAGTAAACATTATCAATAGCAGTGAGAATTATTTTAATAGTCCAAAACAATTTATTTTGCTTTAACTACGTATTGGCATTAAAAACAATTAAATATTTAATATATACTTGAATATAGGCCCGTAAGGCCCATAATTCTAATTATTAAAATATGGCAAGATGTATGTTGCGCATTCTATTGGTGATCATTCATTGAGTTTCATTCTTCATAATAAAAGATGTTAGTAAACTCTTTCTCAGCCGATATTTCTTTATATCCAAGTGTGCTTGCAACGCAAAAGTGCACATTCAGAACATATAGTTGAACATCAATAAAACAAAGACTGTTAGATATTCATGACTGAAACTTGGTGGACAAGTCAGGCATAGACTAAAGTTTATTTGTATCAAATATCGTTGGGTTGCAGAAAGGGTTGTAAATTTTATTAAATTGATTCAATGGGTGGCAATTTTTTTTTGGGGGGGGGTGTCACCCATTTTTGGGTCACCCTATAAATGAAGAAGTTAAAGTCAAACACACAAAGCACGAAACAGCTTGCTTACTGCATGAAGTTTGAATTCTCTGAAGTTGGTCCTGAGGACGGTTAGAACTGTTCAGAGTACACTGCATGCTTTTATCGAACTTCATCCATATCTCTGCCAATGTCAACTACCTACATCAACGTGTTGAGATGCATCTGCTAACAAAATTTCAATTCTGTTGTGGCTCAGCTGAGAAAAATGCTGATGTATATACAAACTCTAAGACGTACGTAAAGACATCATATTTTATTTATTCCGATATCTAAGTGTAGGGAGTCGGAGGCAACTCAATCTTTTGTGGTACTTGTAAGCATTAGGTACGCAAAAAGTGCAGTGGAATTACGGATAGGTTGAGAGAAGATAACCAGTTTATGTGCAAGAAGTGTAAGAGATAGATGAAAACTCAGACGTGGAGGAAGTATATCGTGATAGTGAAGCTATTGAAGTTGTCTAAAAGTTGTGTTACCTTAGTGATAACATTGGAGCACAGGGTGGAGCAAGTGCTAGTGTGATTGCGAGAGTTAGGAGTGGATAGAGTAAATTATGGGAACTTCTGCTATTACTAACCAGCAGAGTGTTACCACTGTCAACCAAGGGAAGAGTCTATCAGGCATTTATATGCAGTGTAATGATACATATGAAACCTGGCGTTGCATGGAGAGAAATAATATCAGATACGATGGATGTGTAATGTGAATCTTTAAGATAAGCTTAGTTCTGATTTCCTTAGAGGAAGATTAAATCTGGACAGTATAAGGAGATGCGTGCAAAACAGGAGATTTTGATGGTATAGCTACATTGAAAGAATGGATGACAGTTCTTGGGTTAGTAAATGTAGAACAGTTGAGGTAGTAGGATCAGTTGGCGTGGGAAGGCCAAGAACACCATGGGAGGATGTGTTAAGGATTGACTTGAAAGAAAGAAGGATAAATAAAGACCTAGCAAGAGATAGGTTTGTTTGGAAGTTAATTTCTTACAGCCATCCAACGCATGCTAGCATTTAAAACACACATAAAACCGAATATGATAATGTGATGATATGGATATCCACATGTTATTAGGACACCATCTTAGATTCCACTTTTACCATTTGAAACCATCTTGATAAAAAGACTACTATGAAAATTTAAACTTATGCTTTCATTTTACTGTATGTTAATTAAATCACAGGGTTCACCCCTTGACCCTTACATCAGGTCTCCTCTTCAAGATATGTCATTGCAACATACCTCTCACTGCTAATTGATCCATCTATTTCTCTTATCTAGCCGTTTAATAACACGTGATCGAATTCTGCCAATCAAAACGTAACAAGTGCAGCAATCGGATCTGGTAGATTAGACTTTGGCCCATGTTGTTCATAAAAATAAATTTCGTTTCTTTACACTCTAATATATTTCAGTTATATTATGGACCTAACTGATAATTGCCTCTAGTGACCCTAGATAGAATTGAAGGAAAATTTTAATGGCATCTGTATATTCTGTGATAAATTTATTTCTTATTGAAACTCATTTAAATGTTCTAATTCTTCACATATCGATTTCTATAATACACAAAAAAAAACATTGATTTTCATATAGAGAGATAAGATATAAATAAGCATATATATATATATATATATATATATATATATATATATATATGCTTTGTAACATGCATATATATATAGTGTGTCAAGGTATGCTAAAAAGAAATCAATAAAGTGTGCGGTCGTAAGAATTGCGAGAGCTAATATGCAAATTATTTATTAAAAAAGAATACACTAGTTTCTCTAGATGGATCCTGGTTTCATTGATACTATTTAGAAGTTGCCCTTCATGCCCGCCTTACCTCGTCAGTATCCCGAAATAACGGAAAAACTGTAGTTTTCCCGTTTTTTCGGTTTGGCCTCCATGATAGCCGTTCCATATCAATGAAACCCTGGTCCATCTACAAAAACTGTACTGTATTATTTTTAAATAAATAATTAGTATATATATATATAGTGGGCATGTAGAAATACCTGGTATAGTACCCAGGCGTGATGCTACCCTACTCGAAGAGATGGATCTGTAGATTTTGTTAGATCATCCATCTATGAGACAGAAACTCTTATGTAAAACCTGCGCTTTACATTGTCTCTCAGTTATCTTGCTTCGGCTTGTCACCGAAACTACATTTTGTAGGAGAGCATGCTCTACCTGTCATACAAACGAACATTTACAAATATTCCTACAAGACCCATGGAGATAAAGAAATGACGACGTGTATGCCTGTTCATACCAGCAAGACTTGAAAAAAAAAATGTACGGCCTGCTGCCTGCCTACAACCGGATATTACAAGCTTGTAGGGATGGCCTTCTGTAAAAAAGTGGCAATCATCACACACACACATATATATTATACACGCGTCATTAAAGACCACAGAGTTTTCTCTCTTCGCTATCTTTCTTGTTAATTTCTGGACGCGGCAAGCAATTCGTTGGTTTTCTGGTGTTAATTGATAGAGTATGGCACCTAGCGTTGTATCGTGGGCCATTCCTGTAGCTATCGGTCTCTCGACCGTCTTCAGGAGGCTGTCTTATTGTTACTAAGAGCCGTATTTATAATTTTATTAGTAGTTATATATCTATTAATTTACATATGTGTGTGTATATATATATATATATATATATATATATTCGTTTATTTATTTATTTTATTTTATTTATTTATTTTTTATTTCTATTATTACTGTGTGTATATATATATATATATATATATAAGCCTTCGTAATGACAACAAGATGAAGGAAAAGAAAAAAGGAGAACGAAATAGAGAACTAAGAACCAAATAGAAGATTACTAGTATTATTACTACTAAATTATTACTTTGTTTTGTATATATTCTTTTAATTAATTGAATTAATGGTGGGCATTTTGAAAGATAAAAAGATTTTTTAATTGTCTTAATATATCAGTTTTGACTTTTGCATACAGATGGATATAATTAAAAAGAATTTCTATTGGTCTCTGAAACAAAAGGGGAAAAGGGACAAATAATCTAAATGAAGAATTTTGAAATGTTGGCGGTTGTGTTTTTTTGTTTTGGACTTAATTGTGGTGGTAAAAGAATATTCACTGATGAAGGCTTTTTGAAAATACCTTGATATTTTGTTTCTCACAAGAATGTATGTTTTGAAATAGGCAGAAACAATTGTTCGTATGAAAATGTTTTCTTTTTAATAAATTCGAAACATCACTAAATTATTTTATTTTATATTAGCACACCCACACACACACATATATATATATATATATATATATATATATATATATATGCTATTTTTTATTCGGTTTTTATATCATATCCAATGTTTTGAAAGACAGATTCACATATTTCACAGAATTTATTTTCAAATAGAAATACATCTATATATATATATATATATATATATAATGTGTCATCCACATACAGACTGTTTCGCTATATCACAGCTCTGAGTGCAGCTAGACCAGCCGGGATCAAAACTCAACCATCGAGCTGACCGTCGGTACTTTTACCCGTATGCTATCATGCAAAACTGGTTGAATGTAAGTAAAATCTCAATGTAAACATTGTCAAGTGCCAGGAGCTCGAATTGGTTTTACCTAATGAGCTATGCCTTAAAGCTAGTAGCAGTTGGCTTTACCTAAGAAAAGAAGCTTATATAATCATCCACATATAGACTGTTTCTCTGTATCACATCTCTTGAGTGCGGCTAGATTAATAAAATATACAGTCTTGTTTTGATGAGTTGTTGCTCTTTATCATAATAAAGAGCAACAATAAAATGAAATCCCCAATAAGGTTCAATTAACCTCATCCCTGATGTATTCTGATTTTTTTCCCACTATCATAAGGACATATTTGACATTCTTTTCTTAGTTCTATAGTGTCGAGTAACTAATGTGGCCAGTTTCTATTTGTTTATTTATCCATAAAGTCTGTTATGTGAGAAGCCAATAAAATGAACGCATGTTTCCTGTCCTCCTTTTAACAGCTGACCTGGCAGAAAGCAAGCAAACGATAAAGGCATGAAGCAAAAGCTCCACTCTTTGAACATCCCAATAAAAAAAACATTAATTTTTAGATAGCTACTTGTTTAAGCATAAAAGACAGCCACAAAAGTGGTGTGGTTTAGCGTTTATAGATGTTGACTCTGTCTGGGCCTTATTTAGTTGCCTCCCCATGAGGACATAGTTAGACACAAGGTCGCCTTTTAATGTTGGGAAAATCCAGCTCCCCAGAAAGGGGCACTCTGGATTGGGACAAAAATAAAAAATTGCCTCAGTCTACATGGATTTCTCTTTCACCGGCCGAGGACAGAAAAGATGAAGTATAGTATCAGAACAGATACTTCACTTTGCTCCTAGCCAAACAGCCAAGGAAGTCTTGTTCTACTGCATCGCTTTCACTAATATGCTTGGGAAAGGTATGAATTTATATATCCCCCCTCCAACTATATATTAATAGTAAGGTAGACTCCTAAGTCTTGTTTGTGCAACTAGTCTAGAAGAAGGAAAACTCCAAAATAACACCAGTCTTTCTCTCCTTAATCCGGCATTATTTCCAATTGTTTTCGACTTCTTGACACTGGACTCAAGTAATGTCGGTTCAGCAGTGGTGCAGTTGGTGATTATGCAACTCTTGCTTCACAATTGACTCTTTGCACAGGCTACCTTTACAGATGGGCATCTATTGTTTCTCGAAAAAAGGCTTATTGGATTTATTGTTTGTTGTTTGATGCTCCCTTATTTGTGGGTGAATATTAATAGAACTATATAGATATTTTTGTTCCCATTTAGCATCCCCCGGTTTGGAGGAGCTTGACTTTGCTCACTCTGATTATAGACAAAAGTAACTCTTTGTTTTGGGGTTGATTTTTATTTTCTTTAGTTCACCTCAAACAAGCTATATTGTCATTGAGCTACTGTGATTAGGGGCCAGATTTATAGGGGCCATTCATTATTTCAATTCATGTTGCCTGCGTATGCTAGGCCGAGGAGTTTGAACGTTGGACTCTCGGGAAGAGTCCTATCGGCCATGGCAATAGGTGTTTGGAAAATTTTTTATATTTGTTTAAGCAAAGGAAATGAGCTTTGTCTTGTGAACATATACATCACTCTGATCCATATGTAATTTAATGGGATGTTCTTTGATCCCAGATTGCAACAAAATCTCTGGTCGGTGTTCTGTCTGAAGTCCTGTTCTGTTTACATGCTGAAAATTGCTCTGTGGATATTTTGTCTCTCAACTTCTTTTTCACCTTTCCTTCTGGTAGCTGTAATAATGAAAAAAAAACAAATAAAGCTATTGTTTGCTTCCAGAGTTTAGTTTATTTTTTCCCAGTAATTTACAACAAGGTAGATCTAGATTGGCTGTAGTTTCCTGCCCCAACCATGTACAGGTGGTGGACCTCGACAAAAGACGTCTGTTTATTTTGATGTTGTAACACATACTTCATTTCATAATGTAATCATGACTCTAGTCTGTTAACTTCTGATGGAAGACTAAGTGGCTGGAAAGTTTTGATCATGTCCTTTGGCAGCATTTCAGCTCAAACAACTCAATACGTTTTTGCAACAAAATGAACTCTCTTCAACAAGTCATCCTCACAAGACGTTTTGCCCCAGTTCTTCTACAGAGTTGGAAAAAGAGAATCAGTGAACAACGTTCGAACAGTGAGTGGATAGAGATCACCTGATCATTGGTTTCAAATAGTCAGGCTTGGTCGACCTTTGTGAGGGATGCAGTAGCGAGAATGGATGAAGCCGGATCAATTCACATGATATGTGAATGCAGCAAATTAGCCCAGAAAGAAAACAAAAACCGACACAACTGCATAGAAAAAGCAGTACACTTGTTACATTGTGTCACCAAAGTCTTTTGGTTCTCGTAGAACTTCGCTGTTGATTGAAAGGGGGCGATATGTCGTATTTACTCAGATCCGATTCTCGATCGCTGTCGTCGCTACTATTAGTACTGCCTTACTAACCTTGTTTCTTCTCTCTCTCTTTTCTCGTGGTCTGCTGGCAGCCATTTGTCGCATGCTTGTCGCTGATACTATTAGCACTGCCTTTCTATTCGCCTGCAACCATTTTCCGCGACCGCTATGGCTGTCTCTGTCATCACCGTCGCCGCGATTATTCTTTTCGGGCGGTTGTCTCTATTCTGAAATCAACTTCTTAAATTTACGACAAGTCTTTTTCTGTTTTAAAGAGCCGCTTTTATTTAACTACTTTAATTAGCCGACCTGAACGAGTTCGCTGTGATTGAGAGAGAGGTTACGCTAACTAATTTCACTAGTTAATATTCTTAATTACTTGAGAAGGAGGAGTATGGAAGATTCTGTTTTAGGCTCTTAGATTTCTGTCATTCGGAATCTTTCTCGTAACAGCTACATTTTTGGTGATGTTGACTCTCTCGCTCCCAAACAGTAACTCATTCAATCTCGATTTAATTCTCCCACGCGGAACTCTCGCTACTAAATCTCGCAATCAACACGCAGGTGTGATGTCAACTTTTTGACCTTTTGTGAACTTAAGGTCACGTCAATGTCATAGCGCATCTGTAGGAACACATCGAACCGAACTGCACGGGATGACTCCGCTACAACCGTGTAAGTCAAACCCGTCTTGAATAGATGCGTCCAAGCTATTATCTAACACACTGACAACTATGCAAATGACTGCATTTTGAACATGCAGACAAATAGTACAAACACAAACCAGAAACAGTACTGGAAAACGAAAATCACAAAATACTCTGGGACATGAAGATATAAACTCATCCACCAAGGAGACCGGATGACATAATAGTCAACAAGACGGAAAAAAATGACAAATAGTAGATTTTGCTGTCCCAGCAGGTCACAGGGTGAAGATCTTGGAGACAGAAAAACGAAACAAATACAAGGAACTTGACAGATAACTGAAAGGGATATAGAACATGAAGAAAGTAAATATAATACCAATACTCGTAAGAGCACTAGGAACAGTCCTGAAAACTCCGGAAGAAAGACTGGGAGAAATTGGATGAAGGAAAGATTCATACCATACAATGAATGGTGAATGCTCTTTCAAGTACACATACAAATACAAGATCAGAAACAAATCCAAATAGTTTCTCGTCTTTTTCTCGGAGTGACTAATAAGCGAAAAATGACTCGCCCTTTCGGCCATTCCCAGTTAACTACCATCTTACTTCCAATCGCCTTTGTATGTCTTGGTAAATCATTTCCTCCCATTGTCTGGGATCCCGGCTGGGGAGGGGGAAGTCCATAGTATCACACTGGCAAAGTAAAAAAGGGCCATAACTAGAGATTACTTATCTCAACTAATATTTTGCTTTTTTTTCAACAATTGATTTAAACGAAGATTTTCCGTTTAATTTTATCTAACCTTATTTTTAGATTTTTGTTAGAAATTGTTTTAAAGATTTTTATTTTAAAAAATTAATTTTTATTTGCAAAACAACGGAGACGTTTTTTTTTTTTGTTTAGAAATGCAAATGAAGGTTTTAACGATTTCAACAATTGATTTTAACAAAGATTATGAAACAATAAAACAACAAAAACTAAAAAGGTGCACTTTTGTTTTAACTGAACAATCATTTGAAAAGAATATTTATGTATTTGTTAAAATGTTTCAGTTGAACTGATCCTTATTTATTTTTTTCTTTCCGCAGCGCCTCCGTGTGAGAACAAGTTCTGTCCGTTTGGTGGTGTGTGTTACGTGAATACGACTTCTGGTGAACCATACTGCAAGTGTATTACAAAATGCGACAAAGTCTTCTCTCCCGTTTGCGGAAGCAACATGGTGTCCTACAGCAATGAATGCCACATGTTGAGAGCCAGCTGTCTGCACAAGAAAAGGATTACCATACTCTATAACCAACCTTGTGGTAAGTGAATTCAACGTTTCTCTTACGTTTCATCACAAGATTTCATCACCTCATGACTTTTATTCCAAGATGTCTGAAGGAGTTTTTAAAAGTATTGGTTTGTTTTGTTTTATGGCATATCAACCATATGTGGGTAACTTAATGCCGAATAAAGTTGTCAAATATAATTCTATAGATAGGATAATTATTTTATATTCATAGAATACATTGTTCCTAGAATACATTGCTCTTTTTAAAAAAAATACTCTTTGAAGATATTACTCTTTAAGAATAACAACACCAAAGATGGAAAAGACTCCGACAATCCTTCAATTGACAGACCGATACCAGTAGTTTTGCCTTTGAAATAAAGTTGTCAAATATAATTCCATATGTAGGGTAATTATTCATATTCCTAGAATACATTGCTGTTAGATACCCAGAATACATTGCTCTTAGATACCCAGAATACATTGCTTTCAGAAAGAAACTTAACAGTGAAAGCAGAAACATTACTCCTAGAATGGAACTTTACTGAGATAGAGCAGCATTACACCAAGCAAACACTATTCCTAGAAAAGCATACTCCCAGAAAAACATTTCTACTTTGAAAACATTACTCTTTGGCATTGATAATCTTCTTTTATTCTCAACGTGTTTGACCCTCAACCATCGCCTTCTAGTATTTATTTGGGGAGAAAAGTAAAAATTAGAAATAAGGTTTTGCTTTTTAAAGAAAGCGATACAATGATACAGTTGGGGATGAACTTATAGATACTAGGGCATGATGTGACCAGCCGATTGATCGAATCAGGCTTTTCCGACCTCCTGTCTAGCCAAAGTAATGACCAAAGTGGATGAATGCCTATCTACCATGATCCCATTTACAGCATCACAGGTCGCCACTCACGGCCAGCAGGTGGCCTCGTTTTTTTGGAGGGGGATGGATTACCCCTATGCATGGGGTTGCAGTCAGCAAATTCTAAGCTCACCGGCAAAGCAAAGAAACATGAAAGGAGATTTCAGACAAAATGGAATATTTCCTATATAGAATAGTTGATAAGCATGGCAACAGACTAGTATAAATAAGGACATAAACACATCTCTAAAGCAGAACCAAGATATTTCGGTCGATTTTAATCATTTAATATCGATAAGTTTTAACAGAACAGAAAACGAAGCTTTTTATGTGGCAAAGCGAGGAAGATAATCCAGGAATGGGAAATGATATGAGGTGAAGAGGGAGTAGAGGAAATGTGAGAGGAAGTTATATGTGAGGGGGGGGGAGTGGTAGGTGAAGTATTTGAGGAGAAGGTGGAGAGAAGATGTAAGGCAAGGAAAGATACTTTGTTCGTGGTAGTTTCATCTAGTTGTAGTTAATGCCAATATTTAATTGTTCGACCTTGTGGCAAATGTTTCATCACAAGATTTCACCATTTTGGATTTTCTTCCAACATGTCTGTTATGATTTTTAATGCTAAATATTTTCTCACCGACTACCAACTTCGACAACATGATTCGATCACTTCCACGATTAAATTCAATCACTTTATCCAACCAATATCTCTGCAATAAAACTACCAACACCACCTGTTCCCTTTTCATTTCCAATGCAAGACAGCTTATATTTTCCCAACAATCATTCTGACAGATTTACCTCTCCATCGTGTTTCTTGGACACGACATATGTCTTCTCTCAATAGGTCAATATATCTTCTCTCAAGAAACTCAACGATCTCACCTGACCATCCAAGCAATCTTCCAACATTTAAACTGCACAGCCTGCAGGTCAATCAGTATTCTTTGGACGACATTTCCTTTATCAAGGCAAAGCTTTTATAGGTTGAATGTCCTTCCACACGCACACCACATAAGGTCCAGTATTTTTATTGAGACACAATCTCTAGATTAATTTTTTGCTTTTTTAATTTTGTACACCCCAAACCAGGCATATTGCCAGTGAAGCGTAAGAGGCTACTATGATAGGGGCCAGATTTATAGAGGGCAACCGGGATAGGGAGTTGGGCTTCAAGACGTTTGTTCGCATTACATTTAAATTTCTGCATGTTGGTACAGTCGTGGAAACAGAGGGTAGGGGGGAAATTACAAAGGCAAATGGTTCGAGTAAAGAAGCTATTAGATTAGAAAATATTCCGGCATCTAGGGAATTCTACAATGAAGGGTGGGATTTTGCTGCAAGTTGGGTTGGTAGGAGGCATTTACTTGTACAGAGTACAAGTGCAGTAAACTCATCGAAGCACATCTTGTGGGAGTGCTTGTAAAAAAAACACAGGAATGCAACACTGTGGTGATGCGAGGAGGGGGGGGGTAGCTTGCCAGACAGTGCGGGACCTATTAAGTTAGAAATTTTTTAGGACAACTTGTCCAAAAGGAAGACGTTATTAGTTGATGCACCAACCCAGATGTACAATTGTACTTCATGCACAGGCGAATGGTGGATTGATAGATATATAGGGTACTGGTAGATGTGAGAACATTTCTAACCCAGTAGAGGAAGCCTACCTTCTTTGCAGCAGACTTAGCAGCATATTCTATGAACTTATTGTTGCTCCTGAATACTGTCCTGATGTCGATATCACATGGATTACATATCCTCTGAATGTTTTCACACACGCCTTTCATATATCGTAGACAGATCGTGGTGAGTTTGATGTTTGATACAAATTTCTCAGAGCTGATATCATCCTCCCTGGATAGTTGTTTCGGTAGAAGTTTCTCTTAGACTGTCCATCTCCTTTTTAATATGTATTGGTGTTACTATATATTGCCTTTGCTCGATGCTGTTGGCAACAGACGATTCCTTTCTTTACATTATATGGATGGTGGGAGTTGAAATTGAAATTGAAGATATACATTGTACTGAAACGTCATTGAATGGAATAAAGCCTATTTCAGATAAAGATTTTACCAGTCATTATATATATATATATATATATATATATATATATATATATATATATGTATGTATATATATGACGATAAAATACATGATATAGCATAAAATGAAATGGCGTGGTGACAAGATGTATGAAAAAGACAAAAGGAAAAACAAATTAAATACGGAAAGAAATGTTTCATTTGTTTTTCCTTTTGTCTTTTACATATATATATACTAGCAGGGGTATCCGGCGTTGCCTAGGCTCCCCTCCCTCTCTGCAGGCAATAGTGTAATTATCTCTCTCTTCGCCGGGCAAAAACTGTGCCATCTCCTATCCCTAACCCGACGGTCGACCCCTCTCTCTCTCGCTCAAGATTTGAAATGTTATTCATCTTCGCTATCGTGTTAGATTCAGCAGGTGTTTGGAGAAGATGCCATGTGTAAGACAAATTAAGGAGTGGTTCAACCGATTCAAAATTGGCTGCACATCAGTGGAGAGTGACTAGCGTTCTGGCAGGCCTCCAAACTGCTCGGAGTGCAGCTATTGTTGAGAGGGTGTGAAAAAAGAGATAATACAGAACGCGACGGCAGAGATGAACACCATTCCAAAAGACTTCCAGAAGTGGTTCCGGCAGTGGATGGATCGGTGGGCTAAGTGTGTGAAATCACAAGGGGCCTACTTTGAAGGGAATTTAGGGTCCCAACCCCGTCACGTATTTGAAATATTTTTCTGGCCTAAGGTCGGATATGTTTTAGACAGGCCTCGTAAATAAATATATATATATATACTAGTGTACACCCATGACAGAAGAAAAGATTATGCTTCGCCAGCGTTCGCACTAATATTCTTATTAAATCATAGAATTACATCATTAATTTAATTTTCCATATATAAATTATCATTTCTGATGACCTAAAAGATAGCTACTGTTGACATTTTATTTAGAGTATAGGATTTCTTTCCGAATTCATTGCAGACACAGAGTAAGTCTGACTTGCGATTTGCTTTTTAATGTAAGTCTTTTCAACGCTTTTCTTTTTGATTGTGGAAGGAGGTGGGGTCTAGACATAAAAAAGGACGCCGGCTGTTAAAAAGATCAAAGACGTCAGCGTAAGTTTAAAATGAAATTGAAAGAGGACAATCGTCGCTCACATAAAGAAATAAAAAAGAAAACGCTCCAAACAGGAGTTTTAAAAAACGGAAAAAAACAAAGAAAAAAACGTATAAATCGGTATAGAAAGCAAAAAGGAATATAAAAAAAAAGAAAACATCTGATTATGGAAATAGATTTGTATCCTCGCTGCTCTTATTCATCGGGAAAGCTTTTGTGCGACGGGACAAATAAATATTACAAATAAATACACATTGCTCTTTATTAAGGAGTTAAAGATTTAATTTTTCGACTGCTATTTCGTTGTACGTTAAACTTACATTGAAAATTGAATACCCTGCTAAAAATTGAACAAATTTGTTCAATTCTTTTTTTAATTTGTATATTTAGTAACCACTCTATAGTATTCTGCAAAATAACACAGAAAAAGAATATTCCGTAATGAACATTGGAGGGGGGGGGTCGTACACGTCCGAGAAATATCATGATGGAGAAAATATATTTTGTCGTACGTTCTTTTGTCTGCAATTTGTTCTGCTCTAAATAATTCCCATTCATTGATCATCTGAGAATTGTGTGACTCCAGCAAAGATGAACCAGCAAATAAAATGTTTTAAATGTTTTTTTGTTTTTTTTTGTAAAAATGAAAATTGTTTCTTCAACTATTAAATGCTCAGTTGGATGATTTGTTCAGTTCGAATGTTTTGTAAATCAGATTTCTTGATAAAAAACATCAACAACAAAAGAGAAAGATGGTAACTAGATTAAGTCTGGTATATATCTACTATATATATATATATATATATATCTACTAATGGAGATTTGGTATCTGTCTGAAGACGAAACTATACTATTACTATCTTCCAATGCTGAATTCAGGGAGGTGTAACGTAGTATATGTTCTGTTGTCATGATAAGATCCTCCCAAGTATTATCTCCTCGATTTGGGGGGGGGAGTATGTAGTGTAGTATGTGTTCTGTTGTCCTGAGACTATCCTCTCAGGCATTACCATCTACTTTTTTTTTTGGGGGGGGGGTAGTTTAGTATATGTTAGTTTTTCGTAATACAATCCTCCTAGACATTACCTCCTCCTTTGAGAAGACAGTGTAATATATGTTCGTTCATTATATATACTAGCAAAGATATGCTCCCTCTGGAGCTAGTATATCTAATCACAATGAATAATAAATTCTAACCTTTTTACTGCACTCTCAATGGATCATCCAATCATGAGGAATGCATTAATAATAAATTCTTGAACTTTTGCATACGTGTGAATACAAATTCAAACTTACCACTAAAACTAATTCTGTATTCAAATGTCTAAAAACGTTCAATATTTTATGAATGCACTTTTGATATTTAGATATCCATGAGACTTCAGTAAAGTTTTAAGATAAGCCGCCTTTATTATTGTTATAAAGCATTATCTGAAAAGCATATTGAGCTCTTTGTTTGTGCCAAGTTTGATGTCTTTATCAGGCTCGGTTTTAATTTTGAGAGGCTGATTTTCATGTTATATATATATATATATATATATAATAATAATAATCCAAGTAAAACATCCGCAGGGTAGTAATCCAAAGAATTTCAACCGGGTTTATAAAAAGTGCTCAATATTAAATAGAGCTTTTATATATAATTATTTTTATTTACACAAACATGCACAAAATCTGCGACACTGGGATGTCGATGTTATCGATCAACAGCTATTATAAACTTAGAGCTCATCAGGAAGAGTTGGTATATGATCTTAACCTTAGATCATATTTAGAAAGAACCAAATATGATCTAAGGTTAAGATACGATTCTAACTCTGCCTGATGAGATCTCAGTTTATAATAGCTGTTGATCGATAACATCGACATGCCAGTGTCGCAGATTTTGTACATGTCTGTGTAAATAAAAATAATAATGTATGTATATATATGTGTGTATATATATATATATATATGTATATACACATGTATTATTTTTACATTCCTATGACCATTGAGAAATCAATCCCAAACCATAATTTTCATTAGTTCTTACAATCACTTTATTTCCGTATTTCGATGAAAGTTTATTTCTCTTTCATCTCACGCTCAAAAATAATTTTTTCAAATTTAATATTCATTTTTCTTACACGTGTTTCATAGCAAATCTGGACAAATGTATTTTTTGTCCAACCTTGTCAATCATCAGAGAGTAGTAGTATATATAGTGGAATTATGAAAACATATTACATCACAAACACAGGAGAAAAGTACGGTGAAGTTCCAGACTGAGTCCTGTATATATATATATATATATATAACTTTGAAAAACAAACAAAATGCCTCTGAAAACCACGTTTAAGATGTGAATATTTTCTATTAAAAATCATTTAATTTCTTGTCTTTACTTTATTTCCTATTAATTTCGGACAATAGCATGTCCATCTTCAGAGTAAGAGAGTCTGAAGCAAAACAAAATTAAAGTTATAAGTTTACGCTGTCTACTAAGCAGGCTCAATAATGCATGACTTTTTTTTTTTTTTAACTTTTAATCACCCCAAACAAGTCATATTGCCACCGAGACGGAAGGGACTTCTGTGAATTAGAGGCCAGATTTATAGGGAGCATCCTAAGTGGGGAGTTGATCAGCGAGATGTTTGTTCACATTACATTTAAATTTCTGAGGAAAGAAGTCATTAGAATAGAAAGTTTTTTGGCATCTGGGGACTTCTACAGTGAAGGAGGTAGGATTTTGCTGCTTATTGAGTTAGTCGAGGTATTTACATTGAGGGTTTACAGGTGCAGTAACTTCATCGGAGCACATTCGGTTGAAGTAAGTGTTAAACAAGCACAGAGATGCAAGATCATTTTGGTGATCTGATGAAAACTGAAGTGTCAGCATCATTTAGCTTAAAGTCTGGCAGAGTGGAGAGAGAAGGTAAAGTCTGGGAGAATGGAGAGCGAAGGTAAAGCCTGGGAGAGTGGACAGCGAAGGTAGTCTGGGAGTGGAGAGAGAAGGTAGAGCCTGGAAGAGTGGACCTCTTAGAACTGTTCACCTACCTCAGCTCAACAGAAGAAACCACCTAGCTTCAAAATGACCCAAACACAGTCGGACTGATTGTCGAGTACGCACCCTCAACTATGTGTTATAAATTTTATGAACAATATACAGTGGAACACATACTTATAGGATGTATAAATTTTAGCCTTATCCATGAAAAATATTACTAGGCAGACAATATGAATAAATTATTTAACAGGATAGACCTAAATAAAATAAAAACATTTGTTAAGGAAACTAAGATATACTCAAACATCTAAGTTGAAAAAATATATGAATATATAAGCTGAATCCCCGTCCCAGAATAGGAAAAAAATAATTTTCCGAACAGAATAGGTTTTAACCACTTTTATATTCCCTTATGAAGATTAAAATCAAGATATAATGATACTAAACCTTATGTCTAGAATCCTTATTCCAATTTTGATTAAAATCAATTACATAATTTTGATTCTAGAAAATATCTCGGATCTAAGACTTCAGCTTACAGGGTTTTAAAAAGAAATTGGAATTCAGATAATCTTAATTGGTGCCTAATGATTATGAATCAAATTTAATGCAAATTTAAAACATCTGAATTTTCAAAATGGAGGGTGTGTCCATATGATGCCCCCTAAAATCCTCTAAAATACTCCAAAGAAAGTGAAAGTTTGGGAATATTTTTTAATTAATGTCTAATACCTATTGTTAAAATTTCTCAAAAATTTTCACGAACGGCTTTCAATCTCTCTCTGCCCCCTTTGCATGAAACCAAATTAAACTAAGATTACCAATTTTTACGCTTAGAAGGTATGTGTCAAATTCACAATAATTGGTCAATTAGTTTAGGAGTGAATCCTATACATAGAAATATATACACATATATACCCTTTAAATGTTAAAATTTACAAAAAAATATATAATGTGCCCGATGTTACTCACCGTGTTGCTGGGAATATATATTCCCAAATTTAAAATTGATAGGTTCATTAGTTTAGGAATTTATTCTGTACAACAATATATATATATATATATATATATATATATATATATATAAACGTATACACATACTTAACTTTATATATACATGCACCCCATAAATTTTAAAGTTTATAAAAGTATAATGTACCCATGTTACCCACCGTGTTGCTTAGAATATATATTCCAAAATTCATAATGATCCGTTCATTAGTTTAGGAGATTATATTGTAAAAAGAAATATATAAATATATACATACACCTAACTTTATATAGAGAGATATTTTTGTAATAAAATAAAATAAAATAACTTTACACAAAACTCATCAAACCATAATGTCCACTGAAATCTTTTTGACATAAAAGGACCCAAACAATCAAATCGTAACAATTAAATTCCTCACATCATGTGTAAGAAGCGTAAGACAAATATATATATGAATGGTGATGCTATTGAGGTAGTTTAGAAGTTGTGTTACCTTGGTTATACTATTAGAGCACAGAGTGCAGCCAGTGCTAGTGTGATTGCAAGAATTAGAGTAGTTGGAGTAAATTCGGGACACTTCTGCCATTACTAAATAGCAGACCGTTACCGCTTTCAACCAAGGAAAGAGTCTATCTAGCATGTGTATGCAGTGTGATTATGTATGGAAGTGAAATCTGGCCAGTGAGGGTTGAGGACATGCGTTGCATGGAGAGAAATGATATGAGAATGTTAAGATGGAAGTGCAATGTAAGACAGGCTTAGATCTGATGACCTCAAAGGAAGATTTAATCTGGACAGTATAAGAAGAGTAGACTTCGATAGTATAGCCAAGTTGAACGATTGGATAAGAGTACTTGGGTTAGTAGATGTAGAACAGTTAAGGTAGCAGGTTCTGTTCACAGAATGGAAATATGAGGAGAGGTGATAACAATGGACTTGGAAATATGAGGGGAAGTGATAACAATGGACTTGAGAGAAAGAAGTATAAATGAAAAAATAGGTTGGCTTGGAAGTCAGTTTCTAAAGACCGTCCAATGCATTCCAGCATGTGAAATGGACATTAAACTGATGATGATGATCATCATCATCATGATAATTAAAATTCTACAAATTCTCATAATTATCTCTTGCAAGAAATATTATTTAATAAAATAAAACTGCAAAGGTTGGAGTTGGATAGAGCTTGTCTGAATTTGTGGCTTAAAATCTTTGCTCTGGCTTTCGGCTGGTAGTGTCCGATGAGAGACAGAAAAAGCAGAAGATGTGAAGTCTGGAAAGATGAAAAATTACACTGGAGATTTTCCATCAGCTGCCTTTACCCCAAAGAAGATTATCTTGCCAGAATCTGACATTAGACTAAAGGATTAAGATAATCATATTCTGATTCACTGCTTAAAGATGACATTTTGCTGCAAGTTCGTAACCGACATGTTTATTCACTGCGTACAAACGAAAGGGAATAAAAGAACGTTTTGGACTACGATGACAAAAATTCATACTTTATTCTGTAATTAAATCATCATCATCACGATTGGTTTAACTTCTGTTTTATTTTTATTTTTTTACTGAGTCACCGCTCATCAAAGCACAAAGGCCACTCAAGGACAAGGGTTAATATGTTGTGTCAGGTGAATGGTGAGACAAACACCTTGAAGATTGCAAATCATGATTGGATCTGGGCTGAAATTCATTACTTAATGGGACGAATCAACAAGAATTTGTTAACATTGAACTTTAAAACGACCATGTTGTACTTATCTGGGAAGCAGCTCCATGGTATTGCGTTCCACAAAGGGACAGTTCTCGGAAAGAAACTCTGCTCATGGACGTTCCATTTAGTTTTAGATACACAGAGGAAGAAAGGAAAATTCTTTACAGTGGTTGTAGTTAGACGAGTTTTTGCTTTGATTGTTTTAATGTAGAGAACCAGAGATTGGAGCTCAATCGAGCACCTACCATGACAATTACGATAGAGTAGAGACAGACTAGTAGCGTTTCTTCTGTGAGAAAGAGGCTGACGGGAAGAGAAGAAGACATCTCCACTAGATTTTGCGAAGTTGATTTTGTACTCTGTCAGGGCAGGAGAAAGTGCTCTGAGTGGCACCTTCCCAGATGTGGCAACCGTACTCTATCTTAGGCCGTATTTGACTCTTATGCAGGTAGAGGATTGTGTCAAGCGTGAGATACTTTCTGGAGCGGTAGAATAATTCAACTAATTTTTCCAGAGACCTTAGCAACAGATTTAATGTAAGTCTACCATTTCAGATCTGGAGTGGACGTTAGTTTATCAAAATGAGGAGCATCCTCAAGCGGAGTTCCATCTATTTCAACTGGAGCAAAATGAAGATTCGAGCGTTAGTTGTGAAAGGAGAGAAGCTTGGTTTTAGATGTATTAAAAGTAACCAGCCACTTTTTTCTCCGTTGCACAACATGCTCCAGGTCGCAAGAGAAAGAATCAGAAAGATCTTTATCATTTATGCTATTCGAAGTGCTTCCATAGATGGTTGCGTCATCAGTATAGATATCAATGAATGATCTTAGAATGTAATTTGGGTTGGGCCCAGTATGACACCTTGAGGCATGCCAGAATTGATATAAAGTGCTTCAGATTTCTGGCCATCAACAACTACTTTAATAAACTTCTTAGAGAGAAAGGATTTGATGTTTGAGAAGATATTTCCAGATATTTCATAACTAGCAAGTTTGTGAAGCAGACTTTTGTGCGAAACCCTATAAAAGGCCTTTGATATATCAAGAGATATTGCTCTAGAAAGGAACCCCTTCACATGATCGGCTGATCATGTGTAATATTACAGTCAGCTGTTTATCTTGCAGGACGAAATACATATTGTTTGTAACTGAATAGATTGCTTTTGCTGAGGATGCTGACAACTTCTTCATCCATCACAGATTCAAACAACTTACTAATGACCCATAGAAGACTGATTAGCGGTCATGCGTTGAACTGCTTTTTTAAATAAACTTCCAAACTAGCCTGTCTCTGGCCAAGTCTTTACTTATCCTTATTTCTCTCAGGACAATTTTTATCACTTCCTCCAATGTCGTTTATGGAGTTCTCGTGTTAACTGATCTTGCTACCTCAACTGTTCTACATCTACTAACTCAAGAACTCTTATCCATTCCTTCAATATGGGCATACCATCGAAGTCTACTCGTCTTAACACATCTCCCTATAGTGTTCAGATTTAATTTTTCTCTGAGGTCATCAGATCTAAGCCTGTCTTTAAGTCTCACATTACACATCCATTGTATCATTCTCATATTATTTCTCTCGCATGTCTTCAACCTTCACTGGCCAGATTTCATTTCCATACATAATCACACTGCGTTCACATGCCTGATAGACTCTTCTCTTGATCAACAGTAGTAACGCTCTGCTAGTTAGTAATGGCAGACGTTCACTGAACTTACACCATCCATTCCTAACTTTTGCAATCACACTAGCACCTACTCCATCCTGTGCTCTAATGGTATCACAAAGGTAATAAATCTTCTGAATAATCTCAATAATTTTGCCATCCAAATATACTTTCTCCAAATCTGAGTTCTCATATGTCTCCATTGTCATACACTTCTTGCACACAAACTTGTTACCCTCTTTCAACCTACCGGTCATTCCACTGCCCTTCACTTTGTTTATGACTTGTCATAAATATTGTCACATGACATGTCATAAAACTGCTAATACATTTTCATATGCAAGGCTTAATTCTGGTACAAGGCCAGGCCAGAAATACATCCACATCTCTTATGTCAACGGGTGAACATTTTACGATTCATAATAAAATAAACATAATCCGTATAAATCGGTATGTTACGACTTTTTGATGCCTTTTTTCAATCTGTTATTGGCGTTGGTCCCCCTTTCTCGATTATTTTTAGAATGAGATTAAGTGTAGAATTAAGATAGAAAAAGCATGAATAACATTGTTATGCAGACATATTTTTTAAAACTATGCTGATTTTGAAATAGTGTGGACAAAAATTTTTAGAAGAAAACAGATTTTTTGTAAATCAATCCATCTTAATTAAATTTTTTCCCACTCGTTCATCCTTTTCAAATCTTCTCATAGTACAGTTTTATCATCCAACTGATAATCTCATTAACCCTTATCCTCAAGTGGATTTTGGCCTTGGTAAGTGGTGACTCATTCATCAGTATCAATAATCTGTAAGAGTGTTAATGAAGCACTCGCAAACTTTATCATTATTGTTTTGACAATTCTGCTTAAGTTTAAAATAGCATTTTCATTGGTTTGTCATGCTTAAGTTTTAAATAACATTTTCTTTAGTCTGTCATGATTAAATTTTTAATAGCATTTTTAGATGCGTCCATGTATCTCTACAAAAAGCATCCGTTGGTCTGTCATGCTTAAGTTTGAAATTGCATCTTCATCACTAATTGACCAGATTGAATGAACGCATCTTAAGAATGGATCTATACTTGTTTTTTTTTCTTCTACTCTGGGTTAGAGTCGGATGGTGTATCAGCTTGAATGTTATTCCGAATGTGTTCATCAGTATCAACATTCAGACAAGAAACCGGAAGAGTGTTTGTGAAGCACTCACTAACTTTATTATTACTGTTTTGATACTTTTGCACGTGTGGATGATCCTCAATAAAACTGTTTTCTTAGCAATATAACATTTCACTGGAGTAAATTAGAAAGGGGAAATAATTCTAACATTAAAAACCGTTTGTATTTCAAAATTAGGGAAAAAAGAGACAAATTTCTGTACATCTGATGTTCCAGCTTCAATCCCACTTCTACCATCATCATCACCCAATCCTGCAATCAACCCAAACCAAAGAAGCTAAACACCGAGAATTAATCAAAAACTTTATCTTTGATTGCAATTAACATTTTACAAACTAATTAGAACAGACATCAGTTTCAAATGAATTTGGTAATTCAGCATTGATGAATGAAATTCTTTGATGAACTGATTTGTGCAGCCGATATGACTTGCTGAGGATTAGGAAGTGCACCTAGCCAACCAGGCCGTTGCATGATTGAGTTTGCACAGCTAGCTGATATGGCCTACAGAGGATTAGGATTGTATAACTGACCAACAAAGTTGGCAGCATGGCCTTTGAGAGGTGGGATTGTGTAGCCGGGCCACTTGACCGGCTGTAGGTTGAGATTACTAAGCTGACCAATGGAGCCAACTGAAATGACATTTGGAGAGTTGGGTCTGTGAACCCGGGCAACTTAAACTGCAGAGAGGTTTTATTGTGTAGCTGACCAATGCAGGGAGCTGATATTGAGTTTGAAAAAAATCTTTTAAAGTAAAATAACTAAAATCTTTTTTTAAACACCGATGATGATGATCATCAGTTTAACGTCCGTTTAACATGCTGGCATGCTTTGGATGGCTTTAAGAAAGGTGACTTTGGAAGTCAATTTACAAAACAATCCAACACATGCCAGCATCTAAAACGGACGTTAAACCGATGATGATAATGATGATTATGATCCCGGAGTAAAATCGGCAGTCAGCTTATTGGACAGCAGCAGGTGAAGGCCGTCCAAAAACGCAAACATCAGCATGCAAGGTTTTGTCTTCCGTATTTTGGGATGCGTAAGGTATTTTGTTCATCGAGTACTTTGAGAAACGAAGAACCATCAATACAGAATATTATATAGAATTATTGGTGTGTTTGGAGGAAGAAATCGCTAAAAAACTGCCTTCGAATTAAGAAGAAAAAAAAGTTCTGTTTTACCAAGAAAATGTCTGTCACAAGTTGATCACAACAATGGCAAAACTACAGGAATTGCACTTTGAATTGTTTTGCACTCACTCTAATCTCTAGATCTGGCCCCTAGTGACTACTAGCTGTTTGCAGACATCAAAAGAATGCTCCAAGGAAAGATATGTGGTTCTAATAAAGAAGTGATATCGGAAACTGAGGCATATTTTGAGGCCAAAGAGAAATCGCTCTACAAAAAAGGCATTGAATTGTTAGAGAATCGTTAAAATCTGTGTCACTCTAGAAGGAAACTATGTTGATGAATAAAGTCGAATTTTTACTAAACTTGATGTCTTATTATTAAGCTTGGGCCTTATTGAGTGATGTGTTAACTTATTAAAACATTCAGTAGAAAATAAACTCAGGTTATGTGATGACCGAACATGACATCTTTTTAGGTAGGGGGTTGTGTTACACAGTAACTGTGGACAAGAACATAAATGCAAGCGTGTTGCCTCATTTTACTTCTATGTTTGTTAAGCAACTCAGACTTCTGCAGAGAGCTCACGAAGATCGTGCCTCATGATTGTCTGGTCTGCATAAAGTCCTCCTCGTAGGTCATCACTATTCGTTAAACCTGCATTTATTATTTATAATTTATTATTATAATAGTGCGAGATGAAGCGTCTATAATAATTCAATAGGCCAAGAAAATGTAGTTGGCGAAGAGAAGTTGATTGCCATAAATCCAGTAGAGCTTTAACTTTTTGCAGGAATGGGTGAAATTCCACTTTGAACTAATGACATGGCTCTTTTCTTTAAGCCCTGTCAGTCTGTCCAGTGGACAAAGGTATTTAAATGTCAGCATGTTGGTATGATCAGAGAAACAGGGAGGGTATTCCAAAAGATCAGCGGTTGCATACAAAGTCAAGGGAGGTTTGGCCCAGAATACACAAAGGAATGACACAGAAGCAACATTGCCATATTCACTCCATTGTTTTGCAGTTCTGTGTCCGACATATTTTTGCTTGCTACACGCAGGGATAGAGACGACCAGAGGACGACGGATCCTGATGACTCCTCCTCCTGGATTTTCACCAGAGCCCTGTTAGTCATGTTGCAACCGCAATACTGCATGGTACCAGACCTGTCCGCCATAGGTGGCCCTGCCAGGAACCGGAGTTCCAAACTTCATAGATATGACACTACGGTGTTGACACCACCCCTACCACGGCGAGGAAGGGTTGGACTTTAATGTGGAGGGGTTGCCTCTGTGTATCCCGTTGTATAATTATTTTAGATATGGAAGTGTATTTAAATATAAAGTTTGTAATCATAGCCGGTTGCATAACTTCTGCCAATGATTTTATCGGATGGTGCCGTCGGGCAGTAAGTGGAGTATTTGAATATCAAATTGCAGCTTATGCAAAACTGACATTTTTTACAAGACGAGACAGTTTTGATTTTTGAACAGACAGTCGATTTAAACAGACACTCCTTACCAGCTAATGCTTTCTCCCTGTTGCATTCGTCTATTGATTTTGCGACAGAACTTTAGATAAAATTGCAGTATACTTAACAGTCGAGAAATCGTAAACAAAAAATACCAACAAATAACTTATACCAAATTCAGTAGAATTTAATTACCTGCCAACCTGTTTACTTTTAACATACTGAAACTAAGTTTTTTATTTCCGAATTTGTTTTCGATGTTCGTGTGGCTTGTCGTCACACTGAAACTAAAATGGCTGAATACGTGAGGCCTTACTTTGGTTAAATTCATGCTGGAAAGATAGTAAAAAAAATGACTTACCCTATTACTAACCCCAAGCCTCACTTAATCGCATAAGTACAGCAAGGTAATCCATTACTTCAGTTGGCATGCTGTTTTTTGTGTGTCAATAAAACACACTAGGATAGAAATGAAATTCTGAAATGAAATCTTTTTATAGTTTCCACACTTTAAATGTTGTTAGAGAATTTAATTCTATTTCGTTTGCTATGTGTAATGTGAGTCTTAAAGATAGGCTTAGATCTGATGAGCTCTGAAGAAAATTAAATCTGGACAGTGTGCAGAACAGTAGACTTCGATGGTATGGCTGCATTAAAAGAATGGATGATAGTGATTGGGTTAGTAGAAGTAAAACAGGTAGGGTAGCAGGTTCAGTTCAATAGGGAAAAGCCAAGCAAAACATGAGGAAGTGATAAGAATGGACTTGAGAAACAGAGGGATAAAAAAGACCTGGCAGAGATAGGTTCATTTGAAAGTCAATTTCTAAAAGCCATCCAATGCATGCTAACATGTAAAATGGGCCATAAAGTGATAATGATGATGATTGCTATAAATTATTTGTTATTTTTATTATTTTGTTTATGATTTCCTGACTATTAACTGTACTGTAATTTCACCGAACTTTAAATATATCCTAGGAAATTTTTTTTTTTTTTTAAATTTCCAATCTGGATTTTGTTATATTAGCTTTTATTGCTATTTTATAATAGTTGAGGACGACCAGAAGACTCCTTTTTCATTGGCTACTACACACAGGCATGGAGGAGGGCGTCACTTCTTTCCCAGGATTACTCGACTTACTCTTGTTCCTCACCTTATAATACTGAATGCTTTGCAAGGAAGATCAAGTACCATGTTTTGAATCTTTGGTAAAACTCGACCGAGGATTAAACTAGGTCTTCCGGCCAATTAGTGAAGAACACGCTAACCACTATGCCAATTATTAAGAGTAAAAAAAAAAATGAAATAAAAAGTGGATCAGACTAGAAAGTAGATGGTTTTCATTCAAGCTACGCTAATAAAACCTACCCATAATGATTTAATTTAAGGATTGAATTTAGAAAACACTTCCGGTTGCAGGTCGTATAGAAAAAGGATCTCTTCCACCTGGTTTGTCTGTCTGTCTGTCTGTCTGTCTGTATGCCACACTCTCTCACTCTCTCTCTCACAGGTGATGGATGACGTCATGATTTTTAAAGGATCATCAAGTGTGCACAGGGACAAACAAGCAAGATAAGCAATAGTTTTAGTAGATAAATTCGTATATATATATATATATATATATATATATATATATATATATAGTAAGCTATGAAAATATATTTATGGTAATTAAGCTACACAGAGGCTCCCGCGTTTCATCCCCGGGGGGAATCTTCAGGCTAAAATGAATCCCCCCGGGGATGAAACGCGGGAGCCTCTGTGTAGCTTAATTGCCATAAATATATTTTCATAGCTTACTATCGAGCTCTACTTACGTATCGAGCACTGTGGAAGTAAATACTGAAAATTGATACATAAAAAATGATATCTACTTATAAAATTTTATGTGGATAAATGAAATACTAATATATATATATACATATATATATATATATATAGAGAGAGAGAGATAGATTGATAGATATATAGTAGATAGATTGATAGATAGATAAGTAGATAGATAAATAGATAAAGAAGTAGATAGATAGATATATAGACATATAGACATAACCTCTCTCTCTCTCTCTCTCTCTCTCTTCGCTACTAGAAAGAGTGTCCGTCTGTTTTATGTAAAAGCGCCACAACTAAGTTAAAATCTCGCTTGCATTCGTACACGCTTCCTCGAAGTGCATCTCTTCATTTATCTGAAAACTAAGTTTCACACACCTTACCGCGCCGATCTCTTCTCTGCGTGGGCACATCTCTAAATAAATTACCATTTCAAAGGCGGCTTCGGTCATCTTTGCTCTCGTTCATCGGAATCTGAAAAAAAACAGTTTTGTAAATCCTTTCCTTCTGTCAGATTACTGTCAAAGAAACGTTTTCAGACACCAGCTTCACTTCACTTTTACATTCCTATATATATATATATATATATATATATATATATATATATATATATATATATATCATGGATATTTTACTAAAGGATGCTTTTATCGTAGCCTGTCTTATTAAACTCTCATGTTCCAGCATGTGCTAAAAAAATCGGACATTAAATATCAATCCATTTTCCAACAGGATGACCCATCGGGTTATTTATTCATTTCGCCGGCAACAGCTAATTTAGCCGAAGTCGTTGATACGGTAAATGCCAGCCATAAAGATGAAAATAAATCATGTCTATTCACAGATAAAAGTTAGTTTGGAAGCGAAATATATATGAAATAGATGTTTCATTAAAAAAAAAATAAGTTTCACATTTTTAATCTGGTCTATTATGTCTCAATAATATATATATATATATATATAAATATATATGGGGGGGGGGTCAAAGTTTATAAAAAAATAACGAAAAGCAAAAATTCTGTCATCTTCAATAAGACGTGTTGAGATTATATATATATATATATATATATATATATATATATATAAATTTAAATGTTGAATTAAATTAAAGATAATTGAATTATCGTTTAATAATAATCTATCATGATAATATAAAGTTCAATATATTGAATAGAGCAATCATGATGAAAGATGAGAATAAAAAATTGTAGAGAACATCAAAAGTTCAAAGCAAAGAGCTTCATATCCTTAATCCATATAATATATATTAAATATATGAAGTTCCTTTCTTTGAACTTCTGATGTTCTAATAAATATTGTATCTTTACAATTTTTTATTCTCATCTTTCATCTCTCTCTCTCTCTCTCCATATATATATTGTATTTTATTCTATAAAAGTAATATACGTACACATGTTTCACAGCACCACCGATCTTCAGCGTGACTGACTTTGACAAAATTCTAACCCACGACCACATTGCTTGTAGTCTAAAATGTAACATGTGGGCCGCGAGGACTTGCCTGAAATAGGTACGATTTTTTATCGAATCTCAACTATATTTTTTCAAGGCTTTCTAAGATGATTGATTTGAAGAAATAACATACAAGTACAATATTTTTGTTTGTTTTAACATCGATATTTAAAAACAAAACAAAAACACAGCAAAAAAACATTCATTCTATTTCATAAACTCATCACACATTTTGAATTCTAACGCCTATGATTCGTTCGAAAAAAGAACAAAAACATTCTTTTCACGTCATAATGGCACCATATTTTTTTAATTCTAACAACTATGTTTCGTTTGAAAAAAATTATTTTCACATCACAAACACACCAAATATTTTTAAATGTTGTACTTGTATGTTAGTTCTTCAAATCAATCATCTTGAGAAAGCCTTGAAATAAAAACGAAACGTTGATGAATATATAAATATTTTGTTTTTTTTCCTTTTTCATTTTCCACACACACACATAATATATATATATATATATATATATATATATATATATATATATATATATATATTATGAGAATGGCCAGTGGAGAATATAAAAAATACAAATTGAATTTGCAGCTTCTTAGAAGTACAAAGGAAATAATTATCTTTTTTATATTTTAATTTGAAATATTTTCACATAAGCTCTTTGTCTTTCTCAATTAAAAAAAAACAATGTTTAAGCTTGTTTTATTTTTATTTTTATTGAGAAAGATTCATATCGAAATATTTCAAATAAAGATTAATATCGAAATATTTGAACAAAGAAAACCAATAATTCTTCTGTGCTTCTCAGTCTGACGCCCTGCAGAAACTCTATCTTTGATTTGTTTGTATTTTTTATTGTATTTTCTAACCGTTGGCAATTTTCACTTATATTTATTTGTTTATATACGAAGGATACGTATATACCATATTCTAATATTTTCTAACAAAGTATACAGACATATCTTGAATTTTCCAAATAAGATGATTCCTCAGAAGAAAAAGCAAGAGCAGCATCCAAAAGGCCTCGAAGAAAAAACAAATATTTAATTTTCAAACATTTCTGTAGTAGATCATTTTCGAAACAACTTCAAGTTTACATTCAGAAAGATATATATATATATATATATATATATATATATATATATAATGTTAAGATACATTGATAAGATTGATAGAAAGAAACCCAACAGTGCTCAATCATTTAAATTAAAAGGATTCAAAATTTTTCAAAAGATTAAAAAATAAAAAATAAGAGTATAATTGTTGTAGACCCGTGCTAGGGGTCACAAAGATAACGACAAATTGTGACAGGTTAAAATATACAATGTATTTATTCATAGCAATACAGTAACGCCACTAAATGTGGTAGGAGATGACCGGATTCCTACCATGCGGTAAAACATGAATAGGAATGTCCTCTGTTTGAGTCTTTGCAACCATGGTATTTATTATAGATGGTTGCTTCCATTAGTTCTTCAATAGGGGTGATTTGTACCCCACAACACCCCCCTCCCGAGCTTTTCATTCCCCTGGAATGATCGTATAGCTCTTTTTCCTGGGATTGATCTCTATGGGATCGATCCTTTTTCTTTTTCTGGAAGACCGGTGCTGTTCGGCTGCTTGTGGTGTTACCAGGTCGAACGTGTCATATATATGGTCCATTACTTCTTGTTCAACAGGAGGTTGTCTGTCGTCATCAGTGACACGTTTCCGAATTTGGTTCAAATGCTTCTTGTGAGTGAATTTTGGACTTTCGATTATGTAAACCATCCGCCCGATCCTCTGCTTGAGCTTTCCTAGTTCCCACATCATACTATTATTTTTATGTACCTGGAAAAATACCTTTTCCCCAGGTAAATACATCTTTTTAGGAACTGTAGTATTCGGCGGTTTTACCTGTTTAGGCAAAAGGTTCTCGAAGACAGGCCTAATTTTCCTCGCAAACATTAACTCTGCCGGCGACATCTTTGATGGAGCGCTTTCATTTGGCGTAATTCGGTACAACTGTAAAAACTGTTGTAACGCCTTTCCTGAGGGCGTTCCTTTAGCTTTTTCAGGGCTCTTTTTAGCGTGTCCACGAACCTCTCTGCCTGACCGTTCGATCGAGGATGATAGGTTGGCGTTGTTATGTGGTTGACCTGGAAATCCTCGCAGAAACTTTTAAAATCTGCTGACGTGAATTGCGTGCCATTGTCCAACACCAAACAATCGACCACACCAAACCTAGCATACAATTCGTGAAGAGCACTGATTGTAAAATCCGTCGTTGGACTCTTGCATCTAAATACCTCAGGCCATTTTGAAAAGCTATCAACAACTATTAAGTAATAGTTTCCCTCCAATGGACCTGCAAAGTCCACATGTATCCTTGACCATGGATGGTCAGCTTTAGGCCACGGGCTAAATTGTATTGGGGGCGCTTTTGCAGCCAATGCGCATCCCTTACACGACTTTAGCATGTCTTCAATATCAGTGTCCATGCTCTTCCAGTAAACGTAGGACCTCATGAGGCTCTTCATTCTAGTAGCCCCAGGGTGCCCCGTATGAAAATCCTTTCAAATTTTTTTCCTCGGCGTGGCTGGGATTACCACCCTTTCTCGGTACAACAGTACCTCATTGCACATAGAATAAACTTCCGCCGCCGATTCATCTGATTGCATTTTTTGTTTCGTTTCTTTGATGAAACTATCTTCTTCAGCCTCCCTTATTATATCTTTCAAAGTCACTGGTAATTCCCTGATCGTATTGCACAGTATTTGTGTATAGTCCTTTTCACTTTGTAGTGACGCTATTACTGTGTCCTCCAGCGGTTCCCTTGATTTCGGGATTAATCGCGACAATCCGTCAGCGTGACCTAACTTCGCAGATGCAAGAAATTCCATACTGAAATCGTAATTTAGCAGGATGGTCGCCCATCTTTGCAGTCTGTTGGCTGAGTAAGTTGGTATCCCTTTTTTTGAACCGAAAATGGTTATAAGCGGTTTGTGATCAGTTTGTAATTTGAATTTTCGACCATGTAAAAAAACGGTGGAATTTTGTAACCCCGAATATGATCCCCAGTGCTTCCTTCTCAATTTGGGAATAATTCTTCTCGACTGGCAGTAAGGTTCTCGACGCATGGGCGATCGGTTTAGTGGACCCATCTGGCATTTTATGTAGAATGCATGCCCCTATTCCATAAGCACTTGCGTCGGTTGTGACAATAATCTCTTGTTCTGGATTGAAATGAATCAGAAATAAATCTGATGTTAGTACATCTTTTAACTGCTTAAATGCCGACTGGCACTCCGGCGTCCAGTTCCATTTTTTGTCTTTTTTTAATAGTTCATTCAAAGGCGCGCGCAATTTATGCATGTTCTTAATAAAAGTTTGATAATAGTTAGCGAGCCCTAAAATACTTTGCAATGTAGTTACATTTGGAGGCTCTGGTATGTCTTTTATTGCTGTGGACCTATCCGGGTGGGGTTTTCTCCCGTCCTTATTCAATATATGACCCAGGTATTTTATTTGTTCCAAAAAAAATTCACATTTTGCCTCCTTCAAAGTGAAGCCGTATTCTTTTATTCTGTCAAACACTTGAAATACATGATCTCTGTTGTTCAACATTTTGACTACGTATGAGAATATCGTCCAGATAGCCTATTGAAAAATCCAAACCGCTTAGCAAAGTGTCAATTATCTGTTGGAAAATAGCAGGTGCTACTTTTATCCCAAATGCTAATCTATTGAATTTAAAAAGACCTATGTGTGTTGAGATACATAAAAGTTTTGAACTATCGTCTTCTACTGGTATCTGTAGATACGCCTCGCTTAAGTCTATTTTGGAAAAGATTTTTCCGCCATTTAACTTAGCGAATACTTCCTCTGGGTTTGGTAACGGATAGTGGTGGTCCTTGAGCGATGCATTCAATCCGGTAGAGAAATCTGCGCATACTCTGATTTCTTTTGATTTTTTTTTTATGTATACGGTGGGGGCTGCCCACTCACTATAGTTAATATGGGTCAAAATCCCTGTGTTAACTAGTCTTTCCAATTCTTCAATTTTTTCTCTTGAAGCGAACGGTACGCTACGTGGTTTTTTGAATATTGGTTTTGCTTCATCCAGCAATTCGAATCTCGCTTTTATTTTCGTGCAGCATCCAAGCTTTTCAGAAAAAACACTTGGAAAATATTTTTTTAGATCTTTTTTTAGTTTGTCGGCTTCGGCCGTTAAATTTTCGACTTTTTGACAAAAATCACTCATTGGCGAGTCCCATAATTCAAATTCTTGGATCCAGTCAGATCCAAATAAATTTGATGTGTTCCTAAGAACGAATACTTTTAGCTTTTTTGTCTTTCTTTTTAGTGAAACATTAATAATTAATTCACCCTCAAAATGTATCTTTTCACCCGTTACCGATCTTGCGATTTTATTCGTCTTCATCATCGTGGGCTTACCTAATTTCTTCCACGTGTGAAGATTTATAATCGATATATCCGACCCTGAATCGAGTTGCAGATTTACTTCTCTATTTTTGATTCTCACTGTAACATATTTCCTTATGTTCTCTGTTGGTGAAGGGTCCCTTTTTGCAGTTTTTATGTAGTTCTTTTTTCCTACTTTTGCTCTGCAATATGAGGCCTTGTGCCCTGCTCGTTTGCATAGGTCACACGTTATTTTCTTATTGTACCAACATGCATTGTACCCATGAGGTCCTCCACATTTACTACAAGGGGTCCTAGGCTTTTGTCTATCCTGATAATTTTGTGAAGGGTTGTTTTTGCCTCTTGGTTGGTAATAGCTGGCGGGTGAGTGTCCTTTATTTTTGGAGCGTATCTTTTTAATGTGAGCGATACCTGCTTCCTCTATGTTTCGGGAATCTTGTTTCACTGCCACGAACCGTTGACAATCTTCAGCCAGTTTCTGAAGCGTTAAATCAGGTTCTAATTCCAGTTTATTTAGAGCACGACGTCTTATATCAGCGTCTTTTGTGGCTATCAAACCTTGTGTGAATATTAGGCATCTAAAATTATCTGCCGTTAATGATGACAACTTGAAGTCGTCACAGTTTTTATTAACTATAGACGCAAAAGTCGTATAATCCTGATTTTCCTTATGTGTAATATTCATACATTTCCATATTTTATGGAAAAGGCTTGTCTTTGAACAGTATAACTCCATTAACAGTTTGACTGCCTCGTCAAACGACAATTCGTTGGTTTTTCTTGGCAAAATATAATCCACAAATTTTTTATGTTCGGATGCACCCAACTTCCGTAGTAATAAACGAACCTTCTTTTGATCCGTCCATGAACCACAATCAATCTTGAATAAGTCTTCAAATCTTCTGAAGTATACTTCAAACGTTAGGTCTTCCTCAGGAGCATAGCGAAATGTATCAATGGCTGACCAGATCGCATTTTGCGAAAAAGCCGTACTGTTTTCCTGTCCGTTGTCCTTATTCATTAAAACTTGCGTTAACAAATCCATTTTTTATCTGATTGGTTTTGATGCTCTAGATGTAATTTTTTCAATTCCAATATTTGTTCGTTCATTTCTTTCTTTTCTTCGGCGGCGTATTTCATCATTTCTTTTTTTTCTCTTCCCTGTTTTTCCTCAAAGTATTTCATTAAACTTAACTGCTTCTCGTCATTTTGTTTTTGTACTATCAATTGTTCTTCTCGAAACCTTTTTTCAAGTTCTAATTGTTGATTTTGTTGAAGTTTTATAATTTCCAAAATCTGTTTTGAAAAATCCTTCATTTTTTTTTTTTTTTTTTTCTATGACAAAAATGCGTTTTCAGAAACAAACCAATTCTTTTTCTATAGTACCAACTCTACAAAAAAACTTTTACAATTTTTGTATCTGGTTATATTGACGAGTATTTCCTTAATTTATTTTTTCTTTGTGTGGCAATTTTCCACTAGAAAATAATTCAGCGTTTGTGTTTATACAGAAAAAAGTTTGACCCTTTTTTTTTTTTTCAATTTTCTTTTCGTAACGTAAGTATTTAGTTCAAATCCTTGTTGAACGTACACTTTTTTTTTCTTTTACAAAGAATTAGTTGTGAAAAAAACGAGTTCATAGCATTTATTTAAATATTGGCCATAATTTCCGCTTTAAGTGCGTAACAGAATATCATATTTTCTCATTAACACAAAGTGTTATGCCGTACCTGCTTGTCGAAAGTGTTTTTTTTTCAACGTGCCAGTCAGTCAGAGAAAAATTTATTTTAATCGGAAAAATCTGACGTAACTTTTTAATTTTGCGAATACTCGCTTTAGCCAAAATAAAATATACTATCATTTACTTGCTGTATTTTCGTAATTTTTTTTTCAATGCTAATGCCTTTTTAAGACAATCTTTTTAGAACGAACAAATTCTTTCTTTTTTTTTGTACTTACTTTGAGTCGTTTTTTTCTTCAGTTTTCGTAAATCCACGCCATTTATGAGTTCCGTTTTTAACTCGTAGTTTGGGCTTCTTGTGGCTTTTTTTTTCAACAGCAAGATAAGACTTTTTTGACGACGTCTTTTGTTGTTTGACGTTTTTTTTTTGTTTTTTTTTCAAGTAAATCCTTGCCCGAATCTTCGTTATTCAGTTTTTTGTCGAATGATCCGGTAACTTTCTTGAGTAATCCTGATCGCGCGTTGTCGTGACTGGTATAAGTCAGAATCCTCACGTTTGTTCTTTACTAAATTTCTCGTCGCCAGTGTTGTAGACCCGTGCTAGGGGTCACAAAGATAACAACCACAAATTGTGACAGGTTAAAATATACAATGTATTTATTCATAGCAATAAAGTAACGCCACTAAATGTGGTAGGAGATGACCGGATTCCTACCATGCGGTAAAACATGAATAGGAATGTCCTCTCTATTTAACACCTACCCACTATAGGAGTATGTGACACAAGGTCGGAAAGTGGTATTTGAAAAGCCAGCGCCCGAGAAGGTGAGCGCTTTAGCCATTAAAAATTGCCTGGACAGCCCCGTCGGCATTCCCCCGTAGGGGCGCCTCAGGCAGTAAGCCATAAACTTACTCCTCCCCAAAGAGGAGAGGCAAAGCCTGGGAGGGTGGACCTCCTAGAACTGCACAGGACAGACCCATAGACCGGCGGAATCATGCCCCGAAGGCCAAGACAACACCGGTCTATATGGTGTAGTATCCATCGGAACAGATACCACACGTGGTACGCGGACTCTCACATGATAGGAATGTCCTCGATATTTAACACCTACCCACTATAGGAGTATGTGACACAAGGTCGGAAAGTGGGATTTGAAAAGCCAGCGCCCGAGAACGTGAGCGCTTTAGCCATTAAAAATTGCCTGGACAGCCCCGTCGGCATTCCCCGATAGGGGCGCCTCAGGCAGTAAGCTATTAACTTACTCCTCCCCAAAGAGGAGAGGCAAAGCCTGGGAGGGTGGACCTCCTAGAACTGCACAGGACAGACCCATAGACCGGCGGAATCATGCCCCGAAGGCCAAGACAACACCGGTCCATAGGGTGTAGTATCCATCGGAACAGATACCACACGTGGACACTCACAAAATAGGAATGTCCTCTGTTTGAATCTTTGCAACCATGGTATTTATTATAGATGGTTGCTTCTATTAGTTCTTCAATAGGGGTGATTTGTACCCCACAACAATAATATATATTTATAATGGTTTTATTTTATTTA
>OY744516.1:114402156-114494656 GCA_963556195.1 Sepiola atlantica | reverse complement strand
AAACGTAATTGTTCCCGTACTGTCTACCAAGCTCCAAGCACTGTCCCATCGCTGCAATGTTACATCCATCTACTTGCTTTAAAAGTACTTCCACTGAATGTGCTACCCAAAATTTAAATACCCTCTATAAACCAGCCTAGCAGCAAAATCTCACCCTTCACTGTAAAAGTCTCTAGTCGCCTAAAACCACTTGCCTTTGAAATTCGCTCACTGTTCCCTCTTTCTCCGACTGTACCAATATGCAGAAATTTAAATGTAATTTGAACAAACATCTGCTGCACAGCTCTCTACTTAGGATGCCCTTAAAAATCTGGCCCCTAATTACAATAGCACTTTACGCATCAGTGACAACATCAATCGTTTATGAGGAACAAAAGTTTTTTAAAAAATAAAAGTGAAAAGTGAATGGGCGGACTTTAAATTTGAAGTACAGGGTGGGCAAAAATAAGGGTCCTATTTTTAAAAATTCATAACTTTTTTATTTATTGATTTAAAAAAATTTTTTGTTTTAGAACAAGTAAAGGACCCCTTCCGAAGCAAGCATGAGCCGTATTAGCCCTAAGGAACGTACCCTCATTTAGAAAACATTATTTTTGCTTAAAAAACTCAAAACAGTGTAAAAAACAATACTTTAGTTTTTGTAAGTTTTAAGAAGTGTTTTTCGGCTAAAGTTTGTTTTGTTTATTTCAAAAAATCTCGGAAGGGTCAGTCTACACACACATAAAGTTTGGTGAGTTTAACTTTTATTTTGTGGAAGTTATTCAAATTCAAGTTATTCAAATTTAAAGATAGGACCCTTATTTTGGCCCACCCTGTATATGTTTATATTATTTAATTTAAAAATGCAACAAGCCAAAGAATAGTTTATGAAATAGTTGATCTATGCATATTGCCAACAAAGGCGACAAAACTACATGATATTCAACAAGTTTTGCTGAACTTTTTTTTCTGGAAATCGCCCCAGACAAGGCATGAAGCCACTTGATGTAAGGAGCTAAAAAGAACAAAAGTTGATTGACGCAAAGACTGGAAATGCCTATTGCCTTTCGTCTTGAAAACAATAATGATGTAGGGAGGAGGAAAACAGCCAGAGAAAAGAGTTCTACAAACCTGCAGTTCTTGGAAAGAAGCTACTGGAATGAAATGTATTACAACAAGGTACGTGAACAGCAAATTGATGAATACCACTAGACACACGAGTAAAATGAGCTGGAACAAAGGAAGCAAGGAATAAATCAGACAATTCTGAAGAACACATGTCATAATAGTACTTAGAGAAGAGACTGAAAGTAACAAAATCATGTCTGTGAGGAAGTGGGTGCACAGAAGAAGAAAGGATGGGGACAACCAAATTACAGATACGCTTCTGAACTTTAGCACAAACCCTCAAATGGGTCAGAGATTCACCAGCCCAAATATGACAATAGTACTCAATACAAGGTCTGATAGTAGATTTGTAGGGATAGAGAATAGCTTACATTTGGCGTGATATAGAGAACTGAATTTATGAGAAGCAGAAAGAGCAATGGATCTAATGTATGAAGTTAAAATTATTTTATTAGGGACAAATGGGGGAAATTAAAAGTCTGGAACTCAATGAATAGGGGTTGAAATTAAACACTTTAGTTCATCTCTCTAAGTGATTCGAACGATCGCATGTAATCATTAACTGCACAATAAAAAGCAGTGTTGTGATGTTGTAAAGGGCGTGTGTATTTTATTTACTTTCTCTCGAGGAGGTTAGACACAAGGTCAAAGTATTTGTTATTTACCTTCTCTCCAGGAGGCTAGACACAAGGTCAGATATGTAAAGCCAGCACACTAGGATTAGCGCGCTCTGGCCGACAAAAAATGCCTGAGCAGCCCTGTCAGCATTCCCCAGCAGGGGCGCCTCAGGCGATTAGCAATAAACTAACCCTTTCTCAAAGAGACAGTAAAGCCTGGGAGGGTGGACTCCTGAGACTGAACAGGACCATACCTCAGCCCGACAGCAACAAAGTCACTGTTGGACTGATGTTGCAGACGTATCCCCGACTGGTAAGAACACACCTACTCAGCCGGTGCCAGATAAGTAAAGGGCTTATGTCTGAATGTATTATAGAATTATTGTTTTATTTTACATACCAATACCAAAAATATAGCGGAGGTCGGGGGGGGGGGGGTTAATGGCATGGATGCACGATGGCTTAATCATCCAGTTAACCATGACCATCGCTAAAAAGAAATATAAATGAAAAATGGAAGAGACGGAGCTGCGTCTCTGGCTGGCAGGAGACAAGCTGTAGACAATAATGCTGATGTTACTGCCGCATAAATCATGATGATGGCACGATCGAGTTACTGTTAGTTTGTTGGTAGGAAACGAGCCAATATAGTTGATGTGATGGTGATGCTGCTGCTGATGACTGTCTTCGTTGTAGTGGTGAAATAGCGCTGAAATGGTTGGCAAAGATTAGTGGAGCACGTTTGGCGGAGATGGCATCTCATCGGGTATCGAGGCTAGGAGGAAAAGACCCTGTCATTGAAAAGAATGCACCCTTTATATACAACTGCATCAACTGCTGCTGATACGAAACTTAGATGACGAATGCGCTCAGAAAGAATGAAATTATGTTGATTTCTGACGAGTCAAAGATTTCTGTTAGGACTGCAAAGCCGTAAACAGGGGAGAGGGCACGACAAAAGATTGCCTAGTTAACCTTGAACTCACATATGGATTGGGGAACTTTCAAATTTGATTGTTAAATTTCAGTTCAAACTTTCTCTCGTAGTTTCTCAAGACGATGATTCAGTTTTTCGAACTAATAAATTACGTGATTCTGATCCGAATGAAGATGAGTCAATCAGCAGCTTTCAAGCAGAGAAGCCATCTTGATTTCAATCCATGAAAGTTGGATGTTTTTAGTTATCTTAGAAAGGAAATAAACCGGAGAAATTAATTAACATTAATTCTCTTTCTCTCCATAAAAGTGTCAAACGTATGTAATAAGTAATTTTCAGGCTGTGGACGGAAAACGCAATGCACACTATTTGTTTTATCGAGAATTCAATAAATCTATTCATATTCTCTGTCCGCACCGTTGTGGTAGTGAAAGGCAAGAGATTTCAGATCCTACTTACTCAAATATGCAAAACTAGCTGTACCTACTCTATGTGGGCCGGGATCTTTTTAAATTAAAAAAAAATATGATTTTGATATTTAAATTTAATTATTTATTTGGTTATCAAATTATTAATTGAAGCAAATCGTCATAAAAATAATTTTGAATGCAGAAAACGTTGAAAGAATGGATGAATGTTTTTGGGTTAGTAGATTTAGAACAGTTAAGGTAGCAGGTCCAGTTCACAGGAGAAGGCTAAGAAAAACGTGTGAGGAAGTGATAAAAATGGACTTGAGAAAAAAAGGGAGAAATAAAACCTAGCCAGTGATAGGTTAGTTAAGAAGTCAATTTTTTAAAGCCGTCCAACTCATGCCAGCATGTAAAACAGACGTTAAACCAGTGATGATGATGGGATGATGATGATGATGAAAAAATTTTAACATTTTAAAATGTAGTTGTTATTCTTATTATTTTTGTTTGCTTTCAATAAATTAAAACCAAAGAAATTACTTTTAATTAAAATAAGGATTAATTATTCACCATAAAACTTCTGTTTATTTCCTATCACTACAAATTCTGTTATTTCGAACAAGAGCAGTGATTGGTCAAATCTGTATCGATTGGCCAATCAAAACGCCTGAAATATAAATTAATACTGGTAAATCGTGAAAATTTGTTAATTTTTTCTCGGTTCTTCATAAGTAGTGGTATTAGTACATTTTCTTCGAGAAAAGCTCCCTATTTTTCGTTTACATGTCACTAATCAAAAACAAAATATCTGTAGGATTTAATATGAAATTAATAAAATCGATTGAAACCAGATGTGTATGTCGAAACAGAATTAAATATTGACACTGTATTCGCTATGTCATATTAAGTAGCTTCCATTCAATACCAGATATCTTCTTCTTCATCAAATACAGCTGTTCATTATCAGTTAGGTTGCTTATTATTAATAACTAATGAAGCAAATAAAGAGAAGTGATAAGTTTCTTCCTTTACATATTAAGTTTTAATAATTATTTCTAAGTTAGCTAAACTGGAAATCTGAAGGTTTTATTCTCCAATTCAGAGCATTTCAATGAGAATTTTGGTATTTTTTATCTGACGGCTGATAATTTGTATCATTCGGACTATTGTTCTCATTTTGGATGTTTATCTCGTCACGTTTAGGTCGATGTACCTCTGATCCTTTTCGAGGTGCGTCTTGTCGAACTCGGGAATCTGTGCAAAATTTCGAACTGAACCATTTATTTCATCCATGGGGTAGATTGTTCTCGTTCCATCAGACATGACCAGGTATAGGCGATACTAAGAATATAATTAAAAATTAATTAAAACTTCTACCCAGTCATAGCTAATGGAACGAGATTGTAATACTATGAACTGTCACCGCCTCTCCCCAACCCAAGACTTCAGACAATGGGAGGAAATGATTCATTAGATGAACAAAAATATCGGAAGTGGGATGAATAGTCAGATGGGTGTGGATGATAATACGAGCACGGAAGTAGTCAGTTTCTATTGTTCAGAGGGGTGGTGACTAAGACAAAAGACTTGACTTTGGATTGCCGGTCGGAACTAAATATACTGGCAAGTTTATGGCAGTTGACGTGTTTACGTTTATATCAGAGAGCAGATGGGTGCAGACCCAAGATGACCTATCTTAACTGAGACATGGACGCTAGCATTTGGAGGTCCCTTTCTTTTCTGTGACAGTATCACACACACCCAGAGGAAAACTGATCGATTCACAGTGTATCAGAGTTTGTGTTCTCTCTTGTTTGTTGCTTTTGTTTTTCTATACTTGTAAACCAGTGCTTGTGCACTCGCCGATCGTCAGTGGGAGACGACGATACGCCCAGAACGAGAACGAAGATGAAGATGAACAGAAAAGCACAACACACATCATCGGGGTCGCATATAGTCTTACAAGAGCAGTCTATCCCCGTGGATTAAATGAAGGTTTCCATTCGAAATTCTATACAGATTTCCGAGTTCGACAAGACAAACCTGAAGAAGGTCGTAAATTACATCAGCCAAAACGTGAGAATAACATCCCAGATGAGAACAGTAGTTGAAATAATCGAAATAATACAAATTCAATGGTAGTGTGCTAACAGATACTGAGCTAAGATACTCTGTTTATTTGCATAAAATTCAATTTCTAAAAGCCGTCCAACACATGCCAACATGTAAAACGGATGTTAAACTTAATATGATGATGAAAGAATGGATGAGAGTACTTGGCCTTGTAGATGTAGAACAGTTGAGGTATCAGAGTTAGTTGTCAGGAGAAGGTCAAAGAAAACGTTGGAGGAAGCGAAAGAGGTGGATTTAAAAGAAAGAGTGATAAATAAAGTCCTGGTCAGACGTAGTTAAGTTTGGAAGTCAATTTCTAAAAGCTGCCCAGCATATAAAACAGACGTTAAACCGATGCTGCTGCTGCTGCTGCTGCTGCTGTTTATGATGATGATACAGATGGATGGACGAACCGAGAATGTACACATCTAAAGAGTACTATTTAAGTGTGACAAACCAACGAAAATGTTATTTCAAACTTTAGCGTTAACTCTAACCCTAACCCAAACTTTGGCATTGCAGACCGACAGATTGACAGAATCTCTTTAAACACAACGAAAATAAGATGTGTTAATTCAACGAAATTTTTAAGATTAAAATGGTATTAAAAATGTTCGCATCATAGATAGATGGAGAGAGTTGTTGTTTTTTACTAACGAGCCACCACTTATCCTCAAATGTTTTTTAAACCTTGATAAGGGTTAATGAGATGGATAGATCGTCAGTTGAATGATAAAGAATATTATGAGAGGATTGAAAATAATGAATGGAATGAACAAAATTTGAAGACGATATGTTGTAGCCCGCATTTCTGTTGTCTTCAGACGGCTAGCATACCAGTCAGGGATATTTCTTTGACAATCAGTCCGGCAGAATATGGGTCATTTTAACGACAGATGGTCTTGCTATGTCAGGCTGGGGTATCGTTCTGTGTAGTCCTAAGAGGTTCACTCTCCTAGGCTTTACCATCTCATTTTGAGAGGAGGTTAGTTTATCGTTAATCACCTAAATCGCCTTTACCAGAGAATGCAGACAGTGTTGCTCAAGCATTTTATGGACCTAAGTGCACCTCCTATTGTCTTCTGGCCTCTCAATCCCCAACTTCCGACGTTGTGCCCTATCTCCTGTGGTGAGATGAAAGGTGAATGCCATTTTGTAGCCCACAGGGAAGTAATCCCGTTGTAATGTGTTCCATTCAATATTATTATCATCATTGTTGGCATTATACGTTTCGTGAATGACTTCCAACTTCTGTCTGTTGCTATTTCGCTTGTGCCGCTCACTAGGATCAGATCATCATCAGCTAAGCATGACAGATCAATGGATAGACGAACCTTCTGACAGACTAAGGACCCTTACAGAAATGCTTGGACGCATCCCAATAATATGAGACTTGGACATACATCGGCTAAAGTGAGTGGATAGGGATTTGTAACCGGAAACGTTTGTGCAACAGCAACACGAAATTAGAGCAACTTAATCAACTGCTTTTCTAAAGTAAGTGTTTGACACCGAGTATGGGCGGGGGGGGGGGGGGGGGTTGTCTTGTGGACGCCATTGCTTTATGTTCCAGCAGGTGATTATCGGGAGCAGCGCATGACAATAGATACTCACATTCGATAGGGCACGCATGCTTGTGTGGTGTGATAGAAAGAGACAGAGAGAGAGAGAGAGAGAGGAGAAAGAAAAATAAATAAATTTTGGTTCAGAACCAATTGGGACATTATGGAAAGCAAAGCAAATAAAGGGGATATACAAACAGCCTTGAAACGAGACTAAACTGTAACAATAAAATACAATAAACGTCCAAAAAGCTGATGTTGATAAAAACAGTTTGAGAGTGAAAGGGAGGGTAGAAAGAGAAAGAGAGCGTGAGTAATAGAAAGAGGGAGAGAAAAAAAAAGGCAAGAGAAAGAGAAGGCGAGAAAGAGAGAGAGGAAGAAAGAGATAGAGAGTTTTAGAGAAAAGGAAAGAGAAAAAGAGAGAGATGGGGAAGAGAGAAAGAAAGAGAATAAGGGAGAGAAAATTAGAGAGAGAGAGAAAAGAACGAAAGAGAAAGAAAATTTTGAGAGGGGGAGCGAGCGAAAGAATGAAAGAAAGTGAAAAAAAGAGAGAGACAATGATATTGAGCGAGTCGGAAATAAATTAACACTGTTTGCTGGCAACGGAAATTCAGCAAATCTGACTTACAGCGGCCATGTTGGATCAGCAAACAAGTAGTTATCCAACTGATGAAGCCATTTCGAATAAGATTAGGTTACTGAGATGCATATACGAAAAGGACATCTATGTGTATATCTGTACTGCGCATATATGAATGGAGATATATATATATATATATATATATATAAGATGAATACACGCCCCAGGACGGGTAAAAGTAATTCCCCAAAAAGAACAGTTTTGCACCAATTTTATGTCCCCTTATGAAGATTAAAATCAACATATAATGCTGAAAAATCTTATGTCTAGAATCCTTACTGTTACATGATTTTGATTCTAGAAAATGTCCAAAATTGAAGGTTTAAGCTTAAGGGATGTTAAGAAGGAATTGAAATTCAGGGAATCTTGCTTAATTGGTATCTAATGATTATAGATCAAATTTAATGCAAATCTGAAATATTTGAATTTTCAAATAAGAGGTTGTGTCCATATCTTAAACTCCTTTAAAATACTCCAAAGAAACTAAAATTTGAAATATTTAATTATTGATGTCTAATAGCTATTGTTAAAATTTCACAATAATCGGTTATATCTGAATTTTTACAAAGAGCTTCCACCCCCCTTTTACCCATTTTGCATTAAACGAATGTAACTATATATATAGCTCACATAACACCCCCTTACGCCTGTCTGCTGTGTTCCAAAATTCATAATGATCGGTTAATTAGTTAAGGAATGAATCATGTTATTCAAATATATAAACATAAATATACTTAACTTTATAAATATATATATAAATTGACGGATCAAAGTTGTATCATACTATGATTTAATGTCAATTTCTAGGAGATTTCAAACCAAGTAGTAATGTAACGATATGGTTTTTTTAATATGTAATCAAAAGCCTTTAAACTGTCCTATATGCAACGTTTCCGAAATGTTGAAACGTTACTACAAAGTTTCCAAACTGGTTTTATAGTTCTTATATCCACATAACTTAACAGGGGGTAAGATGGGCACGTATTTTAGTTCATGTATGTAGGGTTGGGAGTGAACCTTAAAATGTGGTGTGTTTTACACTTTTACATATGTGTGTTTGTGTTTCAAACTTTATACGCTCATTGTTCTTTTACGTGTATCTGTCCCTTTCTTTTAATTTTTTTTTACCTGTCAAGTGTTCTTTATATGTGTGCAGGGTTGGGAGTGTAACCATCGTTAATACCTTTTCACATGTATCAATGTGTGTGTGCTGTGTTTTTTTATCTCTTTCTTTTCTCTCTTTTCTCATCGTATATATCCAGTGTTCACTTTAAATTCAAACAAAACTTAGCTGTTACTTTTCTTCGTTTCTTTCTTCATTGGCCGTTGTGATTCATCTCGTAGATTTCTTTTTCCCGTCTTCGTAATCGCTATAGTGGTAACTCTGGACAAATTTTTACATTTCTCGACAGAAAGGAGTCTAAGACAGATTTTGCGAGGTTCAAAGAGATTTTATTTTCTCTGTTGAAGAAAAACCGCACAAACTTATACTTCTAATTATCCATTACATTCTTAACTTCTTACTTATTTACTTGCTAAAGTGGAACAGCTATAGACTAGACAGCCAGGGGGATTTGCCTTCGGTTTATACCGACTTAACTTAAAGTTTCAGCATATCATTTTCCCCGTCTGTTGACTTCATACTCAATGGCAGAAATCTCTTAAAACTATCGTTTCTTTGTGTCTGAACAACAAGTTACGTCATCGCATCTCGATCTCTCTGTCTCTATTCTGACCTTTATAAACCCCAAATGCTTTCTTTCTTTGATATCAAGTTCGCCTGTCTGTTACTCATACGTGGGAAAAAATATTCGTTTTACTAAAGTTTGTCAGTCTGACATGCACCCAGCATGATAATTTCGACCTCAGTCACAATCCATACTAGCTGAAGTACACCTTTTCTAACAGAGACCCTCATAATATAACAGTAACACAAAAATCTTATCAGCGTTTGTTGCCAAATAAAAACCATATGCTATCAAGTGTATCACCCACATTTCGTCATTGCTTTTTAGTGTTTTTCTTGGACGTTTGAAGGCTTTTTGCATGGAATGTTCGCGTTCATAATGTATGGTTTTCATTTGGCAACAAATTCTGATGACGGGATTTTCGTGTTACTACTTGAATGTGTTCAAGTATGTTTTGCATTCTCCTAGAAGCACGTGTTAGTTTTTCTTATCTCAGAAACTGACATTATATCACAGAATGATATAACTTTAATCTGTCATTTTATTTTTTATTGATTTATTTATAGCTCTATTACAAAAGTTTAAATATTTAGCTTCACTTTGCTTTGGAAATTAATTTCCATGAAGAATTGTTTTATATATATATATATATATATATATATAATGTATTACAGAAGATCCGAACAACAGCGGTACCGTCGGTTTCAAATCCAAAACAAAGGGGACATATAATTTGTCTCTTTTACTGGACTCTCTTCAGCCTCTGTTGATGTCTGCCTAACCAGAAAATGTTGGCGCGCGTTGTGACTTTTTGACAATATTTAAATTCTCTGCTTTATCATCTATGCTGATGATACTACTCTCTATTTTGGTGTTGCTTCTCGCCTATCTCCTTCGAATCAGTTGAAATATGCGGCTGATCTAGCAGTTGATCTGGGTTCAGTTGTGGATTGGGGTACGAAATGGCTTATTTCGTTTAATCCTGTTAAGACTCAGCTTGTGTATTTCAATCGTACGCGTGTCTCTTTTCTTTTTTGAGATTCTCATGGAGGGCTCTACTCTTGGGGAGAAATCGACTTTGAAACTTCTTGGTCTTTCTCTCATCAAATCTTTCTTGGAGTTCATACATTAGATCCATTGCTCTTTCAGCTTCTCGTGAATTCAGTTCTCTCTATTGCTCGAAATACTTTCTCACATCTGAGGTTATTCTCTATCTCTACAAATCTACTATCAGACCATGTATGGAGTACTGTTGTCATATTTGGGCTGGTGAATCTCTGTCCAATTAGATGGTTCTTAATAAGGTGCAGAAACGCGTCTATAATTTGATTTGCTTCACCCTTTCTTCAAAATTGTGTGATCTATTCCCTGCTTCTTTTGTTCCAGCTCATTTGACTCGTTGGTCTAGTGATTTACATCAATTCGCTGTTTTGATACCTAATTTTAATACAGCTTCCTATTCCAGTAGCTTCTTTCCAAGAACTGAAGGCTTGTGGAACTCTCTTCTTCATGACTGTTTTCATCCTACCTATAGCCTTGTTTTTTTTCAAAACTAAGGCAAATAGTTACATGAATAAGGTAGTATGAAAAGTCACACATGGAAGCGTTGATGAAATGGCAATAATAAGGAGAATATTTAAAAAAATGAGTGGTCGAAGGATAGTGGTGGGCCTTAAAGGATCTCGTCAATATGGGTGGGGATGTCACTTTAAGTGTAAAACCGTAAGATAACATTTGACAAAATCTCGCTAATATTTTGAGATGTACTAAGGGTTATACAATATGTCGGGCGAAGCATATGTAAATTTTCGTTTCCTGGGGTATGAAATAGAAATAGGAAAATCCCTGAAGTATTTTAAAACAATTTAATTTTCATTACATTAACAACCAATTTTTCTAGGAGAGGAAAATTTGCCTCGATATTTTTTCTATTTATTTTGGAAGGGAATTTAGATTTGTTTTAAGTAAATAAAGTTTTACTTTTAAACATTATTAGTGATTATTTTCTTTTTAAAGAAAACATTTCTCTGTGAGAGGAGAGACAGCCAGGGCAACATTAATCGTCGTGTGGTTGTTTAATATTTGTTTGTTTTTACGAACGTAACTATATTGTATAATGTATGTTTTTATTTATCACAGAGAAATGTGCAAGCACTTTCAAACAAATCGATTTATCCATTTTTTTCAATAGTACAATTTTGGGTGAAAAAAAACAATGTAGTTTATTTTTTAAAGATTGAATAAAAAAATATATTTCATAAGTTATCCAAAAAATATCAATAAATTGTCAATAAACAATTCAGAGATCCATTTAATGTTTTAAAATTTCATACAAAATATCTGGCCTAGACCTTAGGAGCTGAAAAAATATCGGGTCAAATTTTCCTCCCCCGAAAAATTAACTGGGGCAAGTTTTCCTAGGTCGGGCAAACACATTTATTAAAATTAAAAATTAAAATAAAAAAGGTGAAAACCTCTATATTTAGAATCTCTAACAAAAACAAACTGTTTACAATTTTAATATTCGATTATAGATTTTTTAAGATAAAGAAAGATATCTAATCTACTTTCGGTTCTAAAAAACAACAAATAAGTCATTAAGTCTAATTATTTGCTTTTTTAAATTAAAATTTAAGACATTTTCTTTAATTTAAGTAAGTTTAAACATCGGTTTAATTGTAGAATAGGAACCTCTGTATCTTTTTGCTCACTTAGCTTGGTAATCGCCCAAATTTTGGATGAAACTGATTGTTGGTCTTAATTGTATTTTTGGTCCTGAAATAAAATTCTCATTTACTTTTTAAAGTGTTGGAAATCTAATTTTAATTCCAGGTTTTAATCGCTGGCGGTCATGTTGGTTTTTATTTTCATTGCACTAAAGATATTTTTTCCTTGGACTAAAGATATTTTTTTCTTTGGACTAAAAGATATTTTTACTGCTTAAACATTTTATTGCACACAAAAAACAAACTTTGAACATTCCATTTACAAAAGCAAGTTTTAACAGAATTAAACGAATTTAAAAGCAAACATGAAAAGGTTAAAACATTTTAGTTGTGAATTTAAAAATAACAAAATGTTGCCAAAAAGACGGTAAAAGTGTGGCATAAAAGTTCAATTAAAATGAACAGAAACATTGGCTTATTTATTCAATCAGCAATAAACATCCTTGTCATAAATACAACAAAAGTTCAAATCTTTAAGAAAATAACTTCAAAGACATTTATAGACTCACTGGAGCATTTGATGACAAATTGTCTCCTGCCTTAAGAAAACTGTCCTATCAAAAATGTAACCTGTAGATGTGAAAAAAACCTGAGAAGTTCAGTGTTCTGTTTAAATGTGTAACTCTCTCGTTCATTCTCCCTCTCTCTCCCTTCCTCCCTCTCTCTCTCTCCATATCTCATATACATTTACCAGAGATATAATTTAAGAAATAATAAAGAGTTTAGCTGAGACTTTTTATTTTCCTTTTTATTGCTGAAAAAAAAACAATGTTTAAAAAAAAATTAAATCATTTTGGAGCTAGGAGCACTGAGCGATAAAACCATTGCTTTGTAGTCCCAAATGGAGTTGTTCCCGCTCCACTCCCACTGAATATAAAATGAGTCCTCTTCTCCTTTGCTCCAGCAAAAAGGAGCGTGCTCCTTCTTGGAGGGCTCCGTAAAGCCCTGTATATATATATATATATATATATATATATATATATATATATATAGTAAGTTATGAAAATATATTTATGGCAATTAAGCTACACAGAGGCTTCCGCGTTTCATCCCCGTATGGAATCGTCAGGCTAAAATGCATGTGTAGCTTAATTGCCATAAATATATTTTCATAGCTTACTACCTAGCTCTACTTACGTATTGAGCACTGTTGAAGTGAATACTGAAAATTGATACATAAAAGATTATATCTCCTTATAACTTTTTATGTGGATACATGAAATAATAATATATATGAAAGAGAGAAAGAGATAGGTCTTGTTCTCTCATTACCCTTTCCTCTCTGTTTTATTTGTTTTTTACTAAAGGGGGGGGGGAACTGAATGACATTGATATCGTTTCATCATCCGAGTAAATGAATAGAAAACAAGACGCTTTTTTTTACTTTTCTGTGCCAGTCTTGTAATTATGCAACTCGTAATTATGACATCAAACCAAAATGACGAGAAAAAAAGGAAAGACTCGTTTGTCGGCATCGAATGAAATGGAAACAAAACAAAAAGAACAGAAATATTGATTTTCTTATCAAATTCCAATAATTTTCCTTTTTTTAAAGATTAAACATTTTCGGTTCGAACCCCTGCCACAGAATCAACCTAGACTCCGTAAGCAAGCGCTGCAACCATTAGACCACCTGACACTAACACATTCAAGAAGGGAATTTAAGTTCTATTTATGCGAAGGGCGGCATATATGCCTTTATAGCTACATGTCAGTCTATTTTTAACTTCCCCGAATAGGGATCAACTTTAATCTTATTAAGGGGGCTTATAACCATGGTATTTATCTTCCTCCCACAGTGGTAAGATATGACACAAGGTCGGAAAGTGGGATTTGAACCATATATATATATATATATATATATATATATATATATATATATATATATGTATGTATATTAACATTTATTTATTCCAAACAAGGCACATTGCCACTGAGACGTAAGGGGCTACTATGAATTAGGGACCATACCTACAGGGCCATCCTAAGTATGGGAGTTAGGCAGCGAGATGTCTGTTCTCATTACATTTAAATTTCTACAGTCAGGGAAGCAGGGAACAGGGAGGGAATCCCAACGGCTAGCAGTTCAAGGGAAGAAACTATTAGAGTAGAAGGCTTTCCGGCATTTTGGCACCTCTACAGTGAAGTGATGAGATTTTGCTGCTTGACGTGTTTGATGGGGATACTTATGTCGAGGAGGTACCAGTGCCTTGAGTCGATCAGAGCACATTCCATTGAAGTACTTGTGAAACAAATACAGGGATGCAACATAAGATTGAAGACTCTTATTTGGACTCTGTCTAATAGGGAGAGACTAGTAGTTGATTCACCAGCCCAGATGTGACAACAATACTCCATGCATGGGCGAATGGTGGCTTTGTAGAGATATAGGATACTGGAAGGTGTGAGAAATTTTCTAGCACGGTAAAGGCGGCCTACATTCTTTGCAGCAGCCTTGGCAATTTCTTCTATGTATTTATTTCAATTCATGTTGCTAGTGAATGTTAGGCCGAGATGTTTGAATAATGAACTCTCAGGTAGGGTGCTATTAGCCACAGCAATCGGTGGTTTGAAAGGTGTCTTATAATTGTGTGGAAAGGAGCTTTTTCATAGTAGCATTAAATGTTACCATCCATTTACGTCTCAATTCTACTACAGATTGAAGGTCATTTTCTAGGGATTCAGACATTGCGTTCGATATGTGAGCGTTCGTTCTGTCCACATTTATACAATAGAGCGTTGTGTCATCAGCAAATATACCCATCTCGGACACAACTTCATCAAGGAGGATGTTTATGAATATCAGGAATAATAATGGTTCAAGGATCGACTCCTGCAGCACACTCTCATTAATTTGATGATATTTCGATGTACAACCATCGAGGACAACCTGAATTTTTCTTATCGCTAACAAGGATCATATATTAAATATTCATCCAGTAATACTGTAAAATTTAATTTTCATGAGAAGACATTTATGCCAGACCTTGTCAAAGGCTTTGGATATATCAAGCGCTACTGCCCTAACTTCACCTGCCTTTTCCAGTGCATGGTATATGCATTCAGAAATTATCGTTAGAATATCCACAGAACAGGCTTGCCTAAATCTATACTGTCGGTCAGAAAGCAATTTAGCATTTATGAGGTGGTGGACTATCGCGAGATTGATTAACGATTCAAAGATTTTAGCAAAAAGTTGGGGGGAAACTGATGGGGCGATAATTAATCAGGTCAGGTTTTTCACCAGAGTTCTTGAACCCTGGTATAGCAGAGGCAATTTTTCAGCTATCCAGGAAGCAAGATTCGGCAAGGCGTTTGTTGTAGAGTTTGGAGAGGATGGGGCCTAGCTCAGCAGAACATTTCTTTATTAATATAGCAGATATGAGATCAGGCCCACTCGCTTTGGAGGTGTTTAAGTTTTTTATGATATCCCGAACATTTAAAAGGGGTAATGAGCAGATCATCGAGTGTGGCTTCTGTCAGCAGTTGGAGATTCAGGAAGGGCAAGAAGTTCAGCCTTCTCAATTGCCGTGCAAGCAACATCATGGTAGTTGGATAGTGGGGGAATTGTTGATTGCCCATTATTCTATACTATTATAATTTTTTCAAAAATTGCGAGTTCGTAATTTCTGCGACTTAATGTGTTTTCTGGTCATTTTGGTATAACTTTTCTTGACTGCGGCTATTTCACTCTTACAATAATTTTGAGATGTCACAAACATTTGCCTATTTGTATCGGCTGGAAGCTTGCTGCGTATGCACAATGCAGCTGCAGAGGTTGAAGTGAACTATTAAGGAGAGTGGAGCTTGCTATAGAATTTCCGCATGGGGACATGTTCTTCAATGTCTGCTTTGACCCATTTGCGCACTGTTCAGCAGAGAGTGAAAAGGTTTTACTCCCTGGGACGTCTCTGATGTGAGCTCCGATGGATTCCAAATCAGTCCTTTTGAATTATTTCATCATTTTGAGCAATAGCTCTTCAGATTTCGGTGTATATACACCATGAAGAAAAAATACAGGTCAAATATATATATATATATATAAACCATGAAGAAAAAATACAGGTCAAACACACACACACACAAACATACATATATATATATATATATAAACCATGAAGAAAAAATACAGGTAAAAAAATATATATATATATATATATATATATATATATATATATACATATAAACAATAGAAAAGTAGATTCCAGTACAGTAGCCATGTGTATTAATTTTTTAAAAGATCTAGTTCTTAACAACCAAAATACGGAGTTATATATCCTGGATTTTCTATGAGTGACTCATTAGAAGAAAAGGAGAAAACTGTGTCCAAAAACATTAGAAAATAAAAATAAATAAAATAAATAAAACTCAAATTATAAAAGCATTTATATATGTAGGTTCAATTAGGAATATAAAATCCTGTTTACTCTCATAATACCATATTTCATGCTAACAGAGCTAGCAAAAATATGTATACTTTTCCTAAACATTGTAATTTTAAATTAGATCGGTAAAAAAGACTAATAGAATTAGGGAAAGAAATGTTGCTTGTCTAAGTGACGACGAAACGGTCTGTTGAAGTAGATCTTTTTAAAATGAATAAAGACATGGTTACTGGAATCTAACTTTCTATTGTTTATTTATACCTTCTCTGAAGTTAAAAAATTAATATATAATAAATATATATATAGTATAAATTATTTTATTTATACAAACATTATTGGCTGCATATGTGCATACATGTTTCAGTTGCCATTTCGTTCGAAATCCAGCTTTCTCAGTCCTCGTATGGTTGCTACGGGGACCTAAGAAGCTGGATTTCGAACGTAATGACAGCTGAAACATGTATACACATATGTAGCCAATAATGTTTGTATAAATAAAAGAATTTATACTATAATGCAGCTCTACTTGTTATTGATCACTATTGTATAAACATTGGAGTAACATCTAGGAAACAACAATGCAAATATTGTATATATATATATATATATATATATATATATATATATATAATGACGTGATTCGAATCAAATATTGATAACCTCTATGTATGTTTTTAAATTCTTTCTGTTTTAAATTAGTCTGATGTTTGCCTTTCTTGTCTGCAATAATTGATTATCTCAAGGATATCCTTTATTCTTATTCTTATTCTTATTACCTTTTACATCTTTTGTTTTCAAGTGAATATATGTTTGCCATTGATACGAAAGGAGACAAAATGGCCGATAATGTCATGTAAATGTTCAAACAAAATAAACGCACAAAACAAAATGCCAGCAAAACAAACAAATGATAATTATTTCCCTTCTCCCCTTCTTCTCCTCCCCTCCGAAAAAGGAAGACTTGAACAATGTAAGCAGCGTTGGTAAAACAATATTTGTAAATGTTTTCAAAAGATAACACCAAATACGATTTACAGAATAATTTAATTAAGTCTAAATAACAAATTATTACTTCAAACTGTTTTAGTCAATTCACAGCTTGTCAGTTATTATCAGACATCCTGTTTCAGTGCATCTACGCATCTTTATACGAAGCTCTGTCCGTCAGTCGGTCTTCAGATCGAAAGAGCATTTTCAGATGCTTCGACGCATCTCTCTATAAGTGGTCCCGTCTGCCCGTCGGTCAGTCTCACTTAAGTTTAAAATGGTAAAAAATTAAGAGTTGATATACTGATGTACACTTTGCATCAGTTGTTAAGTGTTTTCTGAATCAATTTAATTATAAAAGTTGGGAAGCAAAATTTGTAGATAAAACTTTCGTTTCACAATGTTTACAAATATTTTTGTGTAAACAGAGTACATTCCTGTGGAGATGCCGCTCAGAGCAGTCTCTCCTGCCTTGACAGAGTACAAAATCGACTATGAAATCTAGTAGGGGTGATCGTTCCTCATCCTCCTCCTCTTCTTCTTCCCTACAACTCCTTTTCTCACAGAAGAGACGTTGCTAGTTTCTCTCTTCTCTATCGTTATTTCCATGGAAGATGCTTAACTTAGCTCCAATCTTTGGTTTCTCTTTGTAAGACATTCACAGCAAGAACTCACCTTGTTACCACAACGGAAAGTAGCTTTCTTTTCTCCCTCCAAGTACCCAGCATTTCTATAGACAAAGTTTCTTTCAAGGGCTTCCCTGTTGATTACAATTTGGTCGTCTTCAAATCCAAAGTCAATAAATACTTGCTATAGACCACCCATAAATAATCAAATGCAAGTCATATCAATATATATTAAAAATGAATGCCATTCAACCGAATGTCCCCTACTTGCCACACATTTCTGCAAACAATCACACATGATTACATCACATTTTCCAAAATTTCAGGAGTCATTCTCAAACTTTCTTCAATAAATGACTTTAATTGATCAATTGTTTGTGGTTTTCCTCTGAAAATGTACAACTTTACCATAAGACTAACTATTCTAACACGCTCTTCTGTCGTATACATCAAGATGGCAGTAAAGCTAAAACAAGATAGCAAAGTACAAGATGGTGTAGTACAAGATGGCGTAATAAAAATGATGCAATAAAACAATTTTTTTTTTTAATTTCTTTTTTAGTGTATACGTTTTGTTATTAGAAATACCGTTTTCATGTCATTAAAATGTAAAAATAGATGACTTTTCGAATACCCTGTATATTTTGAAAATGTTATTTCTTCATGAAAATTAAATGATACATAATTTGTACTTGTTTCTGGTGATTAATACTATTACACTCATTCAGTTACTGACGCTAATAAAAAATAAACCTATAGACGACGTCACTAATAAAAATCCATATGATTTTTATAAAGTACTAACCTTCGCATGTTAAAATTTGAGCACAATCGGATTATTAGTTTACAAATTACAGGTATTTATGAGAAGCTGCTGTTGTAAATTTAAAAAAAAAATGGAAAAAATCTGAATTTTGCATGTTGATAAAGCATTGCTTTCTGATGGAAGACATACTATTCAAGCAAATCAATAGGTTTATGCGTGCTATTTAGACTCTGCTCTGTTGGAAACAATGATCAAGACGGGACATGCTGACTTTAAACACGGTCGTACAGACACAAATGATTCCGAATTGTCAGATCGTCCAAATGCAGCAGGTTTCCCATATTTTGAGGCTAAAGACATTGGATTGTTAGAAAAGCGTTAAAATCAGTCTTTTTCTCGGATGATACACTATGTTGATGAATAAAGTCGAATTTTCCCTCAATGTTGTGTTGCTTTATTAGGCCCGAGACTTATTGAGTGATTTGTTAAATTATAGAATGTCATTTGAATTTAACTATATTTCGTGACGTGGCCAAGATCCTCCTGAAGCTTTTAACATGCCTGATTCAATTATCAAACATCTTCAGCCTACAATGAATAAAACCTAACATATTCATGACTTTCTGACAACTGGCCATTTTCTTTGACCTTGGCACGAGCAAGAATGCATTTTTAAAAAGAATTACCTCGAGGCAATAAGGTTGATGTAAAGTGTTCCTCATTCATGAAATTCAGAGTTTATCGCAGACTATGGACTGAAATATTCAGATTTGCACAAAGTAATTTTGTACCAGTAAATTTAGGGTGCTGTCAAACTCTTGGAGATGTTTTGTAGTTTCCCACATCGAAGAAGAAATCTGTCACCCCAATTGTAAATAATTTATTAGACTATTTACACAAGAATATATAGATATAAAACAAATAGGTTCTCGATATGATGTTTTGGAATTTTTTAGATGAGGATTGATCATGCATATTATTTGGATTATTCGAACTACTGTTCTCATCTGGGATGTTATTCTAACAATGTTTCGCCAGATGTAACCTCTGAAATTCTTCAGATGTGTCTTGTCGAACATGGGAATCTTTATATTGAACTAGGGAATTTGTACGGGTTCCATTCGAAATTATGTACAGATTCCTGAGTTTGACATAAGAATTCCCAAGTTTGGCATGACACACCTAAAGGTCAGAGGTTAAAAACGTTGTTTAAAACGTTGTGAGAATAACATCCAAGATGAGAACAGTAGTCCAAATAATACAAATTAGGTTTGATGGTTTATCAAATTGAGAAAATACATAAAAGTTTTACATATCGGAACAAAAAATATCAAATACTAGTGGGACCCATGTCATGGCGTTGCCCGGAAAAATTGAGAAACCCCCAAGTATCGTAACCAGAAAGACGCTTTTCTTCCCAAATACTAAGAATGTATCCACGATATATGAAATATTCGTTGACAAAATTGTGGCTTGTAGTAAAATGAAAATCATTAAATAAAAAAGCAAAATAAAACAATGAGAGTTCGTTTTGAAAAATCAATATGCAAATTAGTTAACCTTCGAATTAGAAAGCTGTTTTCTTCTATTGTAAATAAGGAGTTAGCCTTTTAATCTCACTGTCAGTGCGAAAAATGGCTTAACTTCATGAATATACAGATTTTTAATGTTCAAGAGACAATTACAGACAGAAGAAATCCAAAATTTAAACGAAAGGAAGAGAACGGTTTTGAGGTTGACGGCTTTGAATTTGTATTTTGAGGGGGGTTTAATTTGATTGGAGATAAAAGTTCACTGAGAAAGCCTTTTGAAAATATATTTTGAATTTATTACTTATTAAGATAGAATTGTGCTTTGAAATGGGCAGAAATAATTGTATGAATAAAGATGGTTTTTCAAAAGTAATCTCGGAACATTGATTATATATATTTAATGTAGCAGAAAACCCAGCTCCTCAAAAAGGGGCACTCTAAATCGGAACAAAAATAAAGTTCCCCAGTCCAGAAGGACTTCTTCGTTGACTTACGACAGAACAGATACTACACTTTGAATTATTTATTCAAAAAAAAATTACAGTGCAATTTAAAATTTCAACAAATTAGGCACAATTTTATCCCATCCGAAAGGCTGAAAAAAAATGTCCTAGAGAGATAATGTAACCATCGAGGAAATACAGAGCAGAATACAACAAGCATTTAAACCCGATAAAGACCTCTTGACCACAGTGAAAAGAAGCTAAGACTATTCTTCAAGGGACAGTACAAAGATGGAGAAGGATAAGACAGCAAAAAAGATGGAAGAACAACATCTCTAAACTTTCTCAGGTTGCAGCAATGTATTGCTTTCTAAAACACCTCTGTATCTCCTACAGAGATAATGTTGCCATTGAAGAAGTGTGAAGCAGACTACTGCAAGCAGCAGGGATAATTTATTTGCCTCCCTATGAGGGAAGAGTTAGACACAAGGTCAGTTTTCACTGTGGGAAAATCCAGCTCCTAAAAAAGGAGCACTCTGGATTGGGACAAAAAATTGAAATTCTAGAAGTCTAAATAAATCTATAATGACTTCTCCTTCACTGTTTGAGGACCGAACAGATATTACTCTTTGAATTATTTATCTTCAAAAAAATGTAAAAATACAATTTAAATTTTAAATAAATTAGGCACAATTTTATCCCAGCCAAAAGGCTGTGAAAGAGTCTTTAAGAGATAATGTCACCATCGAGGATACAGCAAGCAATTAGACCCGATAAAAACCGCTTGACCACAGTGAAAAGAAGCTAAGACTATTCTACAAGGGACGGTGCACAAGAAATTTGTATCATTTGAATTATTCGGACTACTATTCTCATCTTGGATGCTATTATCACAAACCTAAGACAATTCTATTAAAATGTGCACAAGGACAGAGAAAGAGAGGCAGAAAGTTTTTTTAAAAAAAGAAGACAATTCGTATCATTTGCATTATTCGAACTGTTATTCTCATTTTTGATGTTATTCCCACAAACCTAAGACAATTCTATAAGAGATGGCGCAAGGACAGAGAAGAATAGGCAGACAGCAAAAGAAATGAGTGGACAACATCTCTAAATAGCCGGGCCTAAAGCTGAATGTCACTCTGTGGAAGTCCGAGATGATTGAATATATCTTTTCAACTGAGATGAATGCACTCGTTACCAGGCAAGAATATAAAATATAAAAGAAGTTCATTTTTATTCTGTTTTGAGAAGAAAGCATGTTTGTTTCTTAATAAATATGGGAGACCAGAGGCACACAAATTACTACCAGTTGTTATTATTCCCATGAGAAAAGAAGTTAACTGCAAAAATAGGAAGCAAAAAAAAAAAGAAACCGTTAACCAGAGGGCAGATCAGATTTTTTATGCTGGTAGTTATAGCAAATATATCAATAAATCTTTAGTGGGAAAAAGATTTGTTTCTTTTAATAAAAACAGAACAAATATAAAATTTAAAGCAACAAAGAAAAATAGGAAGAGAAACGACGAATTGAGTATGACAGAAAATATGAAAGAAAGGAAAAAAAGAAGTAAAAAAGAAAATCGAAAAAAGAAAGAAAAAAGGCAAACCATAAGATTACCCGACTCAAAGTCGGCAGCAAACGGTTTTCGGTCAGATCTAGTTCCTGATATTAAACTTTATTAGTTATATTACTAACTTCCGGCAAGAGTTTCAGTTTCCCAAATTTATTAATTTATTTATTAAATTGTTCGGCTAAAGTACAGAATAATTAACATAGTCCCCCTCCACATGTTAAGAAGGGCTTTCTAAATATTAACGTTAATATTTCAGAACGGTCTGTAAACTGCAGAAGATTATTTAGAAAGCCATTCTTAACATGGGGAAGGGGGATTTGTTAACTATTCTGTACTTTCACCTAAAAATTTAATAAATAAATTAATGAATAAAAATTAGTACAAAACTTGGCAAACCAGAAGAGTAAGCGACCCAAAACAAGGAGTATTTAATACCAGAAACTAAATCTGACACCGTTTGCTGCTGCCTTTGAGTTGGAGACTCTACTGGTTTGCCGAAAAAAAAGTTCTTCATGAGCCACCAAGATCTGGACCAATAAAAGTTTATTTAAAAGAAAAATCAATTTAAAGACATTTTTAAATTCATTCATAAAATCTATATATATATACAGAAAACATTATCTTATGAAGATAAACCATAAACTTTAAGATGGTCTGGTGGAGGGGGATAAGGATAGATTCAGCAGACAAAATGCCTCTTATATACAGTAATCCACAGACTGTTTCGCTGTATCACAGCTCTTTAGTGTAACTAGAGTAGAACCTGCTTCAAGCCGGGATCGAACTTACGACCATCTAGTTGATAGTCGGCGATTCTAACCACTCGACTATGAGGTGGACGCGTTTGGCAAATGATATCTCAATGCTTTTATATAAACATTGTCAGCCACTAGACAGGGCTCGATTTGTTTATGTACAAATGGCTTTGCATATATAAATATACATAGAGAGAGAGAGACAATACAAAAGCAGATTTAAGCGACTATATCTTTATTTTTCAATAAAGAGATTAATGTTCTACGACCGTTTCTTCATTTATCTAGACAATCAAGGTTTTCAAGCATATCTTGAATCTTCTAAGACAATGATTCAGGATATGCTTGAAAACCTTATCTAGATAAATGAAGAAGCGCCGTAAAAATTAATCGCTTTACTACAAAATAGATATAGTCGCTGGAATCTGTATTTTTCTTATTGTTAATTTAAAAATGCTCTTGAATTATAAATTAATATCTATTGAGCTAAAACTCTGAAGGTTTGACTACAAATATATATATATATATATATATATATATATATATAAATAATTTAATATTAATTTATAAATATTATATATAAGTAAACTCAAAATCTTAGGCATATATAGTATTCTAACTAGACTAAGAAAAACAACACCTTATAGATACATAGATGAAAAGTGAAGTCAATTAAGTCCATCAGATACTAATGTCAACACTTAATGATGTGTCCTTCTATTGTTATGCTGATGAAGAGACTTAATAATGGAAAACAATTTTTTGTCTCAGAAACGATCGTACATTAAAACTTTGTTTATGTTGAATTTTTGGAACTTATATACTCAATGATGATCAAGTTATATTTTTGTATATTTCTAAGTTGTCATATATATAGAGAGAGAAAGAGAGAGGGGAAGAGAAGGAGAGATACTTGAATGAAATATGTTATTGTACGGCTCCAAGTGCTGGCCATCAAAGAAGGAAGCAGAAAGAAGATTATCAATCACGGAGGCAAAGATGTTGCATTGGACTTCATGTGTGACCACACTCTACCATGTCCGAAATGTTGATATTCCCCACCGTTACAATGAGCTCAGACAAAATCAAGGAAAATCGTCTACACTGGTATGGACATGAACTGTGCACAAACAACAACACCGCCATGAAGACAAGATTCTAAATAGAAACGGCCAAGAGGACGGCCGAAACAAACGTGGCTGGATACTCTACAGCAAGGTCTCCGGACAGACGAACGTCACTCTGACCAAGCCTTTGACCACATATGGTAAAAGGAGAAATCCAGTGTGGTCCTGCTGCATGGGATAATCACAAGAGATTGATTATGGGTTGTTACGGCATGTCAACCATCTGTGGGTGATTTTATGTCTGAATCGTACATGTTTTTGTATACGATTGATTTGTAGATTAATTTGAAATGTTTTTTGTGACATACAGCACCTGGTCTTCTCAAATGGTCACTCATTTAGTGCTGACCAGGCTCAACCTTGCATGATCTTACGGAAACTAGTGTGCCATGTGATATTATGATATTCCCAATATATGATTGTTATATTTAATTCTAAATTATACCATTCTATGATTTAATAAGGATTTCGAAACAAAATAACGTTTACACATGTTTTAAGAGAAGTTAAAGGTAAACACAGGTAATCCAGGCTGCTTACTTCAAACAACAATTCCCAGAAAGAATCTTTTCACCCAAAATGCTAAACATTTATCCGCGATTTAGAGAATCTTCGTGAATAGAATTATGGGTAATAGTAAACTTACAACAATAATCGAATAAGAAAACAAAGAAAACTAATAATTAATCAATGAGAGTTCGTTTTGCAAAGTAATATGTAAATTAGTTAACCTTCAGACGTTGATCATATAAATATGACAAAATATATTAGAAAGCTGTTTTCTTATGGTGAATAGGATGGTGGTCTTTTAAGCTCACAGTCAGTGCGACAAATGATTCTACTTCATGAATATACAAAAGATGAAAAAAATACGATGCTGGGATTGGTTTTTCCGGATTCTACTTTCCTCCCCCTCTCTGCACAGGATCACCATATTTACCCCCTCCCATTGGTTGACAAAATTCTCCAGAGCAATTTCATCTTATCAGCCCATCTGATATTATCCCTTCCTTCATAAAAATGTCATTTCGTCACGCTTAGACGAATAACAAATTCTGTGTATTTGGATTGTTCGGACAATTGCTCTCATCTTGGGTGTTTTTCTCACAATGTTTTGAACGACATAACCTCTAACCTTCTTCGTGATGCGTTCAAAAAAAGAACATAAACATTTTTTCCACTATTCACCAATAACAGCCAATGTCAAAATACACCTGAAGAAGGTCAGAGGTTATATCGGCGAAAACGTTGTGAGAACAACACCCAAGATGAGAACAATAGTCCGAACAATCCAAATACATATTATCAATCCTCATCTAAAAAAAAAAATTCAAAAAATTTAATAACAAGATCTGTGACGATCAGATCACAAATTACCCCTCAAATAATAAGAAATAAACTATTAAGAGAGGTAATGAATGCACCAACAACGCAGCAATTCAAGGTGAATTTAGACAGGTGTTGATCCATTGTATCCTCTTCTGTCTAGATTTCTACCACTCTTTCTCTATATTGAAACTAAAACATACTTGTTTTATTTTTTGCAAAATTAATTGAATTGAACTGAAATTCCAAATTATACCATTCTATGATTTAATAACAATTTTGAAAAAAATAACTTTTGCACACGTTTCTAGAAGAGTTACTGGTAAACACCGAAAATTGATCGATTGTTGGGTTATTACATTATGACAACCATCGTTGGGTCATGTTTTTTGGATTCGATTAAATTTGCAGATTAATTTGAAGATATGTGTATTACCTACAGCAGCTGGTATTTTAAATGGTCACCCATTTAGTACAGTACTAGCTCAACGTTGCTTATAAACAATGAAGAAAGTTTCCACAGCCAACTTTAGTTCTTCTTCTAATAAAGATACTTAGCTTGCATTTGTCTCAGGATAAATATAGCACCAGTGGTAATTTGCCCAGGCATAACACCAAACTGAATTTCATCTATGCTTCTCTGACTTCTAATTTGCTGCTCAATTATTCTCTTGACCCCTTTCAGGTCCTGATCCATCAACTTCAAGCCTCTGTTATTAACTATATCCAGAGATCCTTCTTTTACTCTTGTGACAGTTCACAATTGTACTATAGAAGTGAAACCTGGCCGGTGAGGGTTGAGGACATCTGTTGCATGGAATGAAATGATATGAGAATGATACGATGGATGTGTAATGTGAGTCTTAAAGACAAGCTTAGATCTGATGGACACAGAATAAGATTAAATGTGGACAGTATAGAGAGGTACATGTAAAACAGGAGACTCCAATGGTATGACCATGTTGAAAGAATGGATGAGATTTCAGTTGAGATTGAAGGGTCATTTGGCAAAGGAAGGCCACAAGGAAACATAGAAAGAAGTGATAAGGATAGATTTGAGAGAAAGAGGGATAAATAAAACCTGGACAGAGATAGGTTAGTTTGGAAGTAAATTTCTAAAAAGCGTTCAACACATGTCAGCATGTAAGATGGATATGATGATGATGATGATAATGATGAACATTGTTTAAACCACTCACATTAATTCTCCACTAGCCATACTCTTTTCCACAAACTCTGTAACTTAAAATCATGCGATATTATTCCCTAGGAATTATTCGCTGGCATCAGGTTGTGCAACAGTAATTACATATACATTGTGATAGAAGAAAACCTTATGTAAAAATTATTCATGTTCGCATCGTGAACTGTTTATAAAACATGAACACACGTTTATCGTCTTTGTTTTGCACACAGTTTAGTTGTCAAACAGAAAAATAAATCGGGCCAGTGATTTAATAAACTCTTAGAGCAGAAGATCAGATACAAGCTTATGAATCCTTGGAAATTGCTGCCGTGCTGAAAAAATATTTCTATTCTATAGACGTATGGAATAGATGTTTTTGCCCCATTATATTATTATACTATGTTTGTTCAAGCTGAAAGATACTTATCTAAATACTCTGGTTAGTGTAGTTTCATAATATTTCTGGTTTTTGGGGTCTATCTCCAAAACCGTTGTAGTATTTTGTGACATATTTCCATTCTATGGGCGTCCGGCGCAAACGCAGACCCCACGATATTAGTACACAATCTTTGGACAGAACAGATACTAGACTTTTATCCTTGCCCATATACCAAGTAAGTGTATCTTTAGACTAGTGGGAGCCCGTGGCAATTCCACAGTTGTACCCTTCATCTGTTGTATAATGCTGCCGCGCATCCGGCGTGAATGCAGACATCACGATATAATTGTACTACTTGTGTACAAACTGAAACATACTTATCTAAATATTCAGAAAATATCTTATCTTAAAAATTATTGTAGTAGTTTGTGACATATTTCCATTTCATGGACGTTTGGCACAAATGCAAACCCTACAATATTATTGTACTCTCTTTGAACAGAACAGATACTACACTTGAAATTATTTATTTGCAAAAAATATAAAAATACAATTAAAATTTTAAATAAATAAGGCCCAAGGCCATCAAAAGCGTGAATAGTGGTCATCTGCTGTCTATCCTACTTTGTCCTACTATTAATTATAATCATTGCAGTCACTACAATACCATATCCTCGACCAAAACCCAAGAAAGTACATTTTAGTGTGAGTTTCATGTTCAACCCAACAGCAACATCAGATGAATTTTTTTTTAATTAATTTTATTGCATGGCATTTTCAGCGATCGAGCGATCCCATCTTTTTAAAAAAAGGCAGAGGGCGATAATGTATGTACGAACATGAATTTGCTTTAGTTCCCAGCATATTATTGTACCACTTTTGTTCGAATAGAAACATATTTATCTAAGTACTCTGATTAATGTAGTTTCAGAATATAGCCTGTTATGGGGGGTCTATCTTTAAAACCCTTGTAGGAGTTTGTGACATATTTCCATTCTATGCACACCCGGCGCGAACGCAGACTCAACGGTATTATTGTACCATCTTTGGAGAGAACAGATACTATCTTTGATCATTTTATTTACCTCCCCAGGAGGTTAGGCACAAGGCCAGTTTTATCTTACTCCCACAAGGTAAGATGTGACCCAAGGTCGAGTCGGGAAAGTGGGGCTTGAAAAGCCAGCGTCCGAGAAGGTGAGCACTCTGGCCATTAAAATTTGCCTGGGCAGCCTCGTCGGCATTCCCCGGTAGGGGCGCCTCAGGCAGTAAGCAATAAACTTACTCCTCCCCAAAGAGGGGAGGAAAAGCCTGGGAAGGTGGACCTCCTAGAACTGCACAGGACAAACCCACAGACCGGCGGAATCAAGCCCCGAAGGACAAGACGACACCGGTCTATAGGGTGCAGTATCTATCGGAACAGATACTACACTTTCATCTTATCTTAGCCAAAAGGCCAAGAAAGATGATTTTCTTTCTTTGATCATAGCCCAAAGGTCAAGACAGTGTATTTTAATTTAAGTTTCACATATGACACAACAGCGGCATCGAATGAAATTAAAAAAATTATTTTTTTGCATTATATTTTTAGTCATCAGACGATCCCATCTTTAAAAAAAAAGGTGGAAGGTTATAACATACGCATGAACATGACATTGTCTCAGTGCATTATATAGATTACTAGCTGGCTTTGCCGGCTCGCTATCGCTTCACAAAGTTTGCTACTTGAAACATTAATTTAAAATAATAAACATTTCATTTATAACTTTATTGTAAACAGGAAACAAAATCTTTCTCATTTATTCATATACGTAGATAGATAGATAAACATTACCATTTGGCTAATTTCGATACACAGTTATTTATCTTTTAAATGCCTTTTTACTTGCAATTTAGAAATAGGTTGCAACATGTTGAAAATCAAGTCGGCCCCTCAAAAGAAAGGAACATTTGAACGCAAATGTTAAATATTTCTCCAGGAAATAAAACAATATTACGAAGCAGAATTATTCGTTATATTAAAATTAAAACAATCATTGAATTAAAAAACAGTAACAAATAATAGTTAATTAATAAAATGTTCTTTTTCAAAACCAATATGTAAATTAGTTAACCTTGCGTCTGATATCACATTTATATAAACAGTATATAGAAAAGATAGTGCGTCTATTGTGTAAAGTTTAATTAATTTGAAAACCTGCTGTAATCTAACTAAACAAAAAAAAAAGATTACAAAGGCAATCCAACTTTGAAACTGATTTCCAGCACCCCTACTTTCTCTCTGCTCTTCCCTCTGCTCTCTGAAAATTGACTCACTGCTTTCCATTCGTCCTTTCATTTGAGTCAGTTGGTCTCCACACACGCAAATTAGTTCTTCACATGTGCAGATCAGTCCCAACTATAAAAGTCTACAATTGTGAAGAGAAGCCCTTTTGTTTTTTACTCCGGCAGATGGACGTACACGACATGCGAAGCATTTCGTTCTCTTTTTAGCTGATAAATGTTCGTCTTTATTGTCACGAGAGCGTTTTGACTTTACGGTTAGTGCGAGAAATGGACCCAACTTCTGCATTTATTCATTTAGATATATCGTAATGATTTTGTTGGCGTTGTTCGTCAGTGGCGTCTTTTATTAATTCGCAAAAGGATTCTCTGAATATTTATTTTTCTAAAACTGTTTTATTTTATCGAAGGGTTTATCTTTATTTAATTGTCACTCTAAAATCTAACAAGATCAAAGATATCTAATAATTGCTTCCCTCGGCTAATAATTGCTCACCTGAAAGGACTGAACTGAATGCTTGTACCCAAAGACCCTCGAGTCACACCCTCATTTGCTAACCAACAATTATTATCTCGGAAGTTATTTCGTCACTCCTGCTATTTTAGGCACGCTTTAATTATTCTTTCTTTCTTTATATTTTCTCCCCATTCACAAAGGTTAAGATTTTCTTTGTGTTAATGAAGTCCAGAAGATCTATAGTATTTCCATATTTTCATTATAGTCGTAATAATGTAGTGTTATCACCTGAATCAAACCGTTCACTGTTTGATACAAGTGTAAGGAAGATAACACAACTTGTCTGTTTGGTTCACCTCCATGCAGAAGTTGCTTCCCTTTGTATAAAGAACAGCTTTATTATCAAAAAGATGCTTTTTATTTCTTAGTCAAATTCATTTACAAATGAACACACGGGTGTCGAACCTGTGCTAGATTTATCACACCGAAACTCTTCTGCTCCATGAGTTTCTCGGTCTGTTAGACTCTCTTCTCTCCCAGGAACCCTGTTAAATAAGCTTTTGTTTACATCATCTGACATCAACTCTATTGTAAATGGTAGTGACCCGATTCCCGATCACAGCTTTTGTTGCTGACGTCATGGGCAAGGAATGTTTTCCCTTTATTTCTTTCCAAAATAAGTATTTTTTTTTTCATTTTGACCTCGAGTCGGTCTGCAGACGACCCCAGGTTCAAAATCCGCATCCTGCTTAATAACATTTAAAACACAATTTTTTTTACATTTTTTTAATATATTTTCATTTTTTTTTGTCTTTTTTAATACATTTCTTTCTTTTTATTCATTAATTATTTCATTTCATTATTTCTTTTTATATACAGAAATCACAGATCCGTTTTGTTTGCAGCTTTTTCATTTTTCATTAAGCTAAATGCATTTAGCGTGATGATTTCCTTCAGAAATAAAATATTTACGTTTCTGTGTAGCTTACTTGCCATAAATATACTTTTATAATGAATGACGAATTTCAATTTTACAAAGTAAAAATGAACAAACATGTTAAATTTTTATGTACCTGGGATATCATGTGAGGATTACTCCCTGGTAAACTAGACTAACCCAATAGTGCAGGGATAAGGGAATCCTTGTGGGGGGTTTCACACATGGACTAAAGTTTTAATACATGCTGCTTACTATATTGTAATTGTGTGCACAATTGCTTTTTGCGAAGCTGTACCAAACAGGACGAAAAAAAAAGATGTTTTATTCTTCCTATCATTTAAAAATTTTTTCTGTGAGACATTTCAAGAGTCCTTCTGTCCAAGATCAGAAGTCAAACATTCTAAAGATTTTGAGTTTATACATAATTTTCTTCAAAAATTAATTTATAGATTTTATTTTCATGACGTCAGAGAATCAAGTGTGCGTAGAAATTTTTCCAATAGTTTGAGGACTTTCGATCGTCTTCTTCAAAACTCGATCAGAAAAAAATATGATCAAAATATGAACGCAATTCTACCAAAATCTAATGGATACTCTTCAGCAATACAAGAATTCTTCATAATAATATTAAATCAAGGAAAAGTTAAAATGATACATAAAATTAATGAACTTTTTTATATATAACAAATCAGAAATAAAATATCATTAAACGTGGAAATAATTAGAATATTTTCTGTAGTCATTTTTCAATTCAAATGTTTTATACTCAGTAAATAATTTTAGTAATGATTTTGCAACTTCATAATACAATTCAAATTTTGAACGTAACGGGATTCAAATTTTGAACGTAACGGGATTCAAATTTTGAACGTAACGGGATTCAAATTTTGAACGTAACGGGATTCAAATATTGAACGTAACGGGGTTCACATTTTGAACGTAACGGGGTTCACATTTTGAACGTAACGGGATTCACATTTTGAACGTAACGGGATTCACATTTTGAACGTAACGGGATTCAAATTTTGAACGTAACGGGATTCAAATTTTGAACGTAACGGGATTCAAATTTTGAACGTAGCACAGTGGAAAATTGTTAATGTAGCACACACACACACACATATAGAATAAAGATGATTAAAAATATTTTGTAATGTGAAATAGGCTTTATTCGCACCATATAACATTTTGCATATCTGTTCTGATACTACACTCCATCTTTTCTGTCCTCGGTCAGTGAAAGAGAAGTCCTTCTATACTGAGGCAATTTAAATTTTTGTTCCCATCCAGAGTGCCTCTTTTTGAGGAGCTGGATTTTTCCCACATTAAAAATCGACCTTGTATATAACTCTGCTCTCGTGGGGAGGTAAGTAAATAGGAACATTTCAGTCTATGATATATCTTTCCCAAGAGAAAAAAAGATGTTTTTCCCATCGGAGATAGTGTTACAAATGAATAAGGAAAGATAATGTACAGAGAAAAGAAAAAGAAAGAGAAGAGAGATGAAGGGGAAAATGTAAGCATGACCTCCTAGAGGGGATCAAATGTAATTCTACATAACTCGCTTAAATTTAGAATTTTAATGGTGAGAACATTTTTGTGGATGTGGCAACAAGACCGGTGTTTATGTTAAGGTCATAAACCGAAGTGAGAGTGAAATGTAATTAAACGTACGTGTGACCCGTTGGGTCACAACCACTACCACTATTTATTCTACTTGGATTTCGTTTGAAAATTCATAAACTGTGATATATCTTTTACGACATACCTCTTGCATAATTAAAAATAAGTTTCTTTACTTGTATATTATGTTATTTGTACTCACTAGGAGTTCTCACACAGATCATCGTCAGTGATTGCTCACTGACAACCCCCAGTGGTATTTCCTGGAGTCTGAGTGACAACAAGCCTCCCCAGATTTCCAGTATTCTTCACCTCTTTTCGATAACGATGCGGTATCGCAACAGCCTCTTACCATTAATTTCTCGCTGGTAAGGACAATTGGTCTTCTCTAGGATTTGGGTGACAATAAGCCTCCCCAAGGTCTCAGCATTCTCCGCACTTTTCCAGTGGAGGTCTGGTTTGTGCTGTCCCTCCTCGGTCTTCTCATCCTCTTCGACCCTCTACAAATATTTTGTCTGGTGTCAGCCTAGGTAAGCACCATTTAAAAAAAAATAAATAGATAATTATTATTTTTTAATTTTTTTTAATTTTTGGGGTGGAGAGAGAAGGGGGAGCTTATGGTGTTCCTTGTTTCATTTTTGTGTGGTGATAGCTGAGACCGGTATAATTTATTGGGGGGGGGGGGGGAGATTATGAAGTGATGTTTCTTGCGGTTTCTGTTCTTTGGTTCCTGTTGTGGTGTTCTTCGTGTGGATGTTATTATTATTATTATAAAGGACAGTAGAAAGTAAACCTTGGGTTTACTTTCGGTAGCTTTATAACTCTCGCTTTCCTTATTTTGTCCTTTAGTCCTGACATTACATGAGCAATGTTTCTGACAAAGGGGGAAGAATTGCTGTTTTCTTAGTCGGAATCTATCCATTTAACACTTATCGTAAGCCAGTTTTTGACCTTTAGGTATTTTTTTTAGCTCCTTGCATCAAGTGAATTTATGCTTTGTCTGGAGCCATTTCCATAAAAAAAGAATAAACAAACAGAAGTAGTGAGTACAAATAACATAATATACAAGTAAAGAAACTTATTTTTAATTATGCAAGAGGTAGCGCTGAAAGAGAGAGTCGTTCTTTCTCTACATGCTCACAAAGACATTAAGAAATATTAGAGAGTGGTTGAATCAGAATCGTGATAGAGGGACAAAATAAATAGCTAAGAGAGAGAGATGGATGACTTGTTCAGTTAATTATAAATTAAGGCCAATTAGAACAATCAAAACAGAATTTTTTCGAATATAACTCAATCCCAGAACTAAGGTATAATTAAAGATGTATTTTGTCTTATTAAAGTAAATTAGAACAAAGTCTAAGGGAAACAAACGTTAACTCACATTTAGTATAATAATAGATTTGTATATTTCCAACGTTTTAAAGATTATTTTTTATGAGAATAATATAATGAGGTATATTATCAAATGTTGGTTGTTTATTCCGTAAAAATTATGGGTTGGATTCAAAAGTGTACAATACTATGGTTGGCCTCCTTTTCAGACTCAAGAGACAATGGATAAGCCCTGTAAGAGTGTCTGCTCGATATGCTTATGCTGAAAGAATTTTCCATACCTCTATTCTGAGTGGTGTTAGGATTACCTTCGCTTCTTGGAAGAAGAGGAGAGAGGGGTAATCAGCACACGTGAATCATGTTAGCAAGGAGATAGAGGAGAGGTTGGGTATTTAATGGTTCAGTTGGGACCCGGTGGGGCTGCTTGACAAGTGTCTGTATTCCATACAGGTGGACACATATTATGGTTGTTTGTTTTTTTTTGATACCCTATCTCTTCCCTGCTTACCTCAGGCCAACCTAATAAGTTACCAACTATTTCTTTAAACGTGACTAATGTTGTAATTAATTTTGGGGGAAGGCCAGAGATACTAATTTCTCTTATTATTTACAACTGAATTTCGGCTGAGATTTGTTTTGTTTTTTTAGAGTTATTTACTTTTAGTTGGACATTCTGTCCAGGTAAGTCAGTGTGTTTTTTTTTGTTTTTTTTTCTTCTCCCACCGAGAGGTTATTTCCCCAACCATAATTATTTTAGGGGAACACTGTACTTATTCGGTTAGGCCTATGAAAGGGTCTCGTTTTCCTATTATGTTAGATGTTACCAGGCAGAACGAGCCGCGACGCTAAAAGAGCAACGTCGCAACTTTGAAAAGGAGGTAAGAACTCGCTAACGTTGAATTTTTTTTTTTTTTTCCTGTTTTGCTGCTTTGTTGGTGTTTGCAACGGTTCAGTTTTCCTGCCTGTTGTGAGAATTCGAGCCCTAGCCATCTTAAATTTCCAACATTTTGTGACGCTCTTTCCAACATTTTGCGACGCTCTTTCCAACATTTTGCGACGCTCTTTCTAACATTTTGCGATGTGGAGTTATTATTTATATATATATCATTTTGGGAGGGGAGAGCGTATGGTTGGAAAAAGAGATGGCTTTATCAGGGTTAGACAGCTGCTGTCAGCGGCAGGCAGTGCTGCGAGATAAGATTAGTACAGAACTATGGGGCTTACGTGGTCAAGCTACCTTGCCTATAACAGTTTTTGAAGAACATCGGAAGTTGATAGTGGGATGGCTGGAACGCCTTGGCGAGCTGGAGGATGAGGTGACAGCTGTGTGCTTGGACAGTCCTCCCAGTGTGAAGATTAAAACTCATGATGACTCATTTGATCATGCCTTCCGATTTAGAAAGAACACTTTCCAAAAATTAAACGAGTTGAAGGAGAAGTTTGAGGGGAGTCAGACGGATAAGTGAGAAGGAAGTTTGGGGGTTGAAATTGCCCCAGAGTTTAGAGCTAATATAGAGGCTCCTACCTTTAATGGAGAATCTTCTGACGATTGATTCGTCTTCAAAAATTTATTGGCTGGCTTCTGAAATTGTTTGGAGTACTTTCACTCTGAGTTGACAAAGTTTCGCTTGTTGAAGAGTTGCCTAAAGGGTCAAGCTCTTCATTTGGTGAAGCACCTTTCCACCACAGAAGCTAATTTTCCTGTGGCTTTGCAGCTGTTGGAGGGAGAATATTTGGACATACTAAATATTTTGGATCAGATGTTTCAGCAGTTGTTAGCAGCCAGGCCAAGGTTGGATAGCCAGTTTTCTCAAGTTAAAGTTTATCTTAACCAAATCAGATGTGCTTTGTTGAAGCTGAAAAATAGCTACCAGTTGGACTTTTTGGAACCGGACACACCGGGTTATTTACTAATAAGTCCTATTGTGTTTGGCCGGCTACCAGTTGCCTTAAAAAGAGTTAATGAGCAAGACTGGCAACAGTTATCCGGGATTTGATGACATTGTTTCTTTGTCTAAAAATTTAATTAAGCATCTGGTGAGATTGGAAGAGGGTTCTGCCCCTTTGGCAACGGCAGGTTTCGATCTGATCAATTTGTTCCAGCCTCTTATTCACCAAAAAGAACTTTGGAGAACTTTTCCTCTACTGACTTTAATTTGTAAGTTTTGTTCTTCAGGCGGACACGAGGGAAAATTATGCAAAAAATTGGCTAGTTATAAAGAGAGATTATCAAGATGCAAGGAATTACAACCTCTGCATTGCATGTGCTGCGGAAAATCATTCATATGATGAATGTCCTGGTCTCTCTGTCTCTCTGTCTCTCTCTCTCTCTCTCTCTCTCACACACACACACTAAACAGAAACTGCGATCTTTATATAAGTAAACCTCTCCGTCTCTCTCTTTCTATCTCTAAAAAAGCAGAAACCGTATTTAAGTAGACCTCTCTCGCTCTTTCTCTGTCGTTCTCTCTCTCTCTCGTTCTCTCTCTCTCGCTCTCTTCTCTTAACCCCCCCCCCCCCCAAAAAAAGCAGAATCTTCGATCCGTATATAAGTAAGCTTCTGATTTCCATTAGTGGCAGATTCAAGATTTAAAATACTCATTAAAAGATTAAATCGACAAGAAAAGTTCCGAATCAATTTTCCCCCGCTTAATTTTTAAATGGCTTCCGTCATGAAAAGTGGATGTTTTTCAAATTACAAAATTTCAAGTGTTTGAATGGACGCCAACTTCTTCCCAACTCACGAGCTACGTGGCACTAAAACGTTTACTTTTAGCTTAATCTACTCACTCTACACTCCCCTCCCTGCATCACCTGATCACTTTTTCTTGAGATTCTTTTTTCTTTGCAGTTTAAATTTAAAACACTATCCTTCTCCTTAATCACCATCCATCATCACCAACAACACACGCATACGCATACCTCTATTAATTCTTTTGCCACGAAAGAAGACTGGAAAAAAAAACCATTTATATTTAAACTAATTGGAATGTCTGTCCTAGTATTGTGTATTAAGACGGGTTTGGGGTTAGAAGACGTCTCGTTGGGATTTGACGTCACAGGTGAGCAGTGAATCGCACAAAATCTTCTCTTTCCCAGAAAGTAGACGCTCGTGAGTGCTCGTAAAGTGGTCACGACACCAAATCATAAATGTTGTATTTTCATTTACCGATGTGTGTATAAACCCTGATACATCTGTCTCCTCGTCAGGAACCCAGGTTCTTACTTGTCTGTGGATACAATCACTCGAACGCCGATGTTTATAAAAACGGTTTATTACAAAGAGAAGAACAGCCACGGAAAATATCCTAGAGACAGGTTACTTTCGTACATGTGAGAGAGAAAGAAAGACAGTCAGATAAATAGCCGGATGACCCGTTCTGATATATCTAGTTACATTGCAGGCGACACCTGAAAATCTCCATTCGAAAGTCACATGATTTCGTTAACTTCTGTTCTGGGGGTACCTTTTATCTTAAGGTGTCACTCAAACTTTCCATTTAAACAATGGCTCTCGTTAGGTAACAGGAAGGAACATCTCTCCAGTCTACGGGGGTGGAGTAAACGGTGATTCATACCATGATTCGCTAAATGTTTTCTCTAGCTAGAAGAATAATAAAGGAGTTGAACCATGAAATTGTGTCGAGTGTTATTTATGATCGATCTGACTGCATGGTGAATAAACAAAGATGGTGGACGAGTAGCAATGCAACACTAGGACACATATTATAATTACTTTACCACAATTTCTAAAGACTTTTTCCTGTATATACAACTAGACACTTCTAAAAAATACCATTGGAAGTGAAAGAAATCATGTGTATGAATGTTTCTAATTTTCTAAACTATTCAGTCCAAAAAAGCAAATCCCAAATCTATTTAGTAGATTTCAAATCATGAACATAAAAATTAAACAGAGTTATTTGATTTTATTGCAGACATTTATTCATAGCAATGAAAGAAACCTGGTACCAATTGATTTCTGATCCGTCTAGAAATGAGAATGTACTTTTGCCAGTCTGATGATTGTAAGTCGTTGTTTCTGTCCTACGAGTAGTGCCGTCGATTTAGGATTCGGTAAATCCTAGAGCAAAGCCACTCAAAGACGGACTTTTAAAACCTGACAAGATAAGGAATTGTACTTTTTCTGTTTATTTTCTTTGTTCTTCTTCTCTGGTAAAATTCGGCTGTCACTGATGTCGGCCAAGATTATCTGTGATGGGTTTTGGTTGACAATTTATCATGTCGACACGTAGACATTCTAACCATAAGATTCTTGAAGGCAGGAAGTTGAACCTAAGCAAAGATTGCCTTAGAAAACTTTGCTGATAACATTTGAGGAGTTAAAATGATAAAACCAAAAGAACAAGTGTTCTTAGATGTGTCCTACGAGAGGCTTGTCAGTCGAGCGATTATTAACTGTTTTGTCAATTTTCTTTTCTCTTTGGTTTTGCCGGGGATGGAGAATTCTACCGGATGTCAGACATTCACCTGCTATTTAAGAGATCTTCCGAAGGTTCCAATTTCTTTTCATGCCGTACATAAGACCAAGCGAGTTTTTATACGACAATGAGAAGAAAATAGAGATCAACAACTTCTATAATGTAATTTCTCCTTGTAAAAAAAACTGTGGTTCTCACAAAAATAAAGTCCTCAGAAAATAGAATTTCATAATTTCACAAAAATATAGTTTCTGTTTCTGAATTTTTGAGATGAAGATTGATAATTTGTATTTGGATTAATTTGGACTACTGTTCTTACCTTGAATGTTATTCTCACAACATTACGGTCGATGTAACCTCCGACCTTCTGCAGGTGTTACCGCAAGGACCTGTGACGTAACGGATAAAGTACTAAGTAATAATCAGTTCTAAGTGACACTCTTCTGGAGGTTGAAGGTTCAGTCCTCAGTGCGGGCGATACTAAGAATACAATTGTGAATTACTTAAGACTTCTACTTGGCCATGGCTGATGGATCAAGAACATGCTACACCCGTGGATTAAATAAAGAGTTCCATTCGAAATTCCATACAGATTCCCGAGTTCGACAGAAAGATTCCAGAGTTCGAGAAGTTACAGCTTAAAAAGGTCGGAGGTTACATCGGCCGAACATTGTGAGAATGACATTCAAGATAAGAACAGTAGTCCGAATAATTAAAAAAATACAATATGTTTTTATCTTGTTTTTCAATTTTCTTTTCTCTTTGTTTTTGTTAGACATTCAGCCATTATTCTAAAGATTCCAACCGAGAGATTTTGTTTGGATTCTAAAATCTTTAAGTGCAATTGTTTTGATCTCTCTTGCACTTGGTTCACCGAGTATATTTTTCAGATAGTTTTTAAGTTATTTTTCATTTCCAACGGTTCTTTCCTAGTTTATCCACCAGTTGCAAATATGATATTCATTGTCAAAGGCACGATTTCAATGGATGAATCCTACTGGGTGACCCCAAAGCAATGTTATCCTTGGAATCGTTAATAAAATTCACAATCCTTTCTACTATCCAATCATCACCATCAGCATCATCATCAGTTTAACATCTGTTTTACATGCTGGCATGTGTTGGGCGGCTTTTAGAAATCGACTTTTGAAGTGACCGTGTCGGTTAACTGAGTGGATGTAAATTTGATTATGTAAATATGAGTTAACTAACCTTGACTGAGGAAACTTAGTATGGTCAAGAATTAATTATTTATTTACTTTTTATAATTGAAAGAAAATGATTTACTAATTAATTGAACAGTTGCGGTGGGAGCTGAAATGATAACGTCTTTAGAAAATGTTTGTCTCTGTTGGAAGCCAAGGGGATGTTACTCTCCAAATCGAATGCAAGGGAAGCAACTCTCACAAGTTTATCTCCCTTGAATATGTCCATTCTGAATGTCTCATTATTTTCTAGCTAGAAATGTCTCTAGCTAACAACTTCCAAGCTAACCGATCTCTGGTTAGGTCATTATTAATCTCTCTTTCACTCAAGTTGTTCATCTTTCTCACTTTCATCCCATGTTTTCCTTTGCCTTCCCCTGTGAACTGAACCTGCTACATCAACTGTTCTACATCTACTAACCCAAGAATGCTAATTTATTCTTTCAACATGGCCATACCATCGAAGTTTCCTGTTCTGCATGCAATCTCCGTATACTGCCCAGATTTAATCTTCTGAGATCATCAGATCTAAGTCTGTATTTAAGACTCACATTACACATCCATCATATCATTATCATATCATTTCTCTCCATGCAACGTTCACTGGCCAGGTTTCACTTTCATACATCATCACACTGCGTACAAATGCCTGATAAACCCTTCCCTTGGTCGAAAGTGGTAACACTCTGCTTGTTAGTAATGGCAGACGTTCCCTGAACTTCTCCATCCACTCCTAACTCTTGCAATTACACTAGCATATGCTCCTCCCCATGCTCTAATTATATCACCAAGGTAACAAAAGAATTCTGAATTTTATTAAAGATTCTGTGGTTGACATTTCTTTGGGGTCACCCTGTAAGATGCAGCCATTTAATCTGAATATTTGACAAAGAAATTTCTTATTTTAAACTGGTGCATGGTCGGTCGACTGACAAAGACTCTTGAAATCATGCTATGACACATCTAAGAACTGTTTCGTTTTTCTGTTTGTGTCGTTGTTACTTCTACAATGTTATCAGGAAATACATAATCACACTGTGTACACTTGCCTGATAGACTCTCTCCTTCATCGAAAGTGGTAACGCTCTGCTGGTTAGAAATGGCAGAAGTTCATAAACTTAGTGACGAAAAAAATGATGCATCTGTTTACTTTGAAGGCGTTCTACATTCAAATGTGATTTTTGAACCTTGAAACCATTGATTAGAAAGTAATTGTTAGATAGAATTAAAGTATGAATGTTCGTATTTGCCTCTAAATGAAAGACCACATTTATAAACGATGCCCTTGTCGTATCATTGAAACCAACATTCGATATCCATTTTTAATTTTCAAAAGGAACAAATTGCCACATTTTCTTGTCAGGAAAGAAACCGGGATTTCTGTTTTTGTAAAAACGAAAATCCCTTTATGTCTTCGTACAGAGAAATCTTTAAAACAAAAATAAAACAAAGATTATAATAACAAAGCTTTTTGTTGTTCATCTTTTTTTAAACGAAATGAAAAAAAACGTTGTTTTAAGATTTTTTTAAGCTAAATCTTTTAAGTGGTAATAATCTTTGAAAATCAAAGAGATGGAAAATTTAAAACCTTCTTGAATTTCAGGTTTTGCTTGATTCAATCTTGTCATTTTTTTATTCTGTAAATATTACAATGGAGACGAAAGTGTAACTAGGAACAATATTCAGAAGATGCATCCATTCAATTTGCGCCTTTAGTGATTAAAATGCGATTTCGAACATAAGCGTGACAGACCATACTGTTGGTCAGAAAAAGGTTTAGCATTTTAGAGATAATGTACTATCATTAGATTGATTACTAATTCAAAGAATTTAGCGAAGAGCCAGTTCTTTCACCAGAGTTTTTGAAAACTGGTACCACAGAGGTAATTTTCCAGATATCAGGTAAGCAAGATTCGGCAAGGCATTTGTTGTAGAGTTTGGAGAGAACGGGGGATAACTCAGCAGAGCATTTTTTTATTACTATAGCAGGGATAAGATCAGGTCCACGTGCTTTTGAGGTGTTAAGGTTTTTGTATGATATCCAGGATGTTGGAAGGAGTGGTGATTAGATCATAAAGTGTGGTTTCTGTCAGTAGTGAGACATTTGCGAGGGAGTAGTTTGTGGAGTCCAAGGCGAATCGCTGGGCAAGAAGTTCAGCCTTATCTATTGCTGTGCAAGGGAAATCATGGTAGTTGGCTAGTGGGGGAATTGTTGATTCCACATTGTTCACCACACTAATATAGATTTTCCACAAATCACGAATTCATAATTTCTGTGACTGATTGCGTTTTCTGGTAATCTCAGTATAACTAACTAAAGTGTGGCATGGCCCCAAAAAATGCTATTTCAAACTTCAGCATGACAGACCAAAGAAAATGCTATTTCAAACTTAAGCATGACAGACCAAAGAAAATGCTATTTCAAACTTAAGCATGACAGACCAAAGAAAATGCTATTTCAAACTTAAGCATGACAGACCAAAGAAAATGCTATTTCAAACTTAAGCATGACAGACCAAAGAAAATGCTATTTCAAACTTAAGCATGACAGACCAAAACAAATGCTATTTCAAACATAAGCATGACACAGCAACGAAAATTCCATTACAAACTTAAGTGTGACAGCAATAAATTCTACTTCAAATTTCTGATGAAGTCATTCATAAAGATGAACGGATGTCCGACCAATGAAAATGTTATTTCAAGCTGTGGAGAAATTACTGTGGTCAGAGTAGGAGAGGAGCAATGTCCTTGCGTTGTGTTTGGTTAATGATTAACCAAAGTGTGTTATTATATTTAATAACTCTTTATAATTACTGGAGTCATGTGACCTTGTATCACATGATCACTGATGTAGTTATAAGGGAAGGGAAATTTGTTGCGTTATGCCCGGTCCTTTTACTGATCCCAAAATGCAAAAGTTGTTTGAAGACGCCCTATCTTTCACCAAATGAGTAGTCGGTACAAAAACGGTTTTTGATAGCTTACTCTTTATTGTAGTAGAATACCGACATTCTCTTAGCACACTCAGCTTTACATATACAGTCAGCTCCCCAACCCTCGCTGGGGGGAGCAATAGGAGGAACGTCCGTTCACCTTGATCTCTCTTGTTTTTCCCCAATTCTCTATCAATCGGTGACCGTCATTCTGAAAATTTGTTTTTCTTTCACACATTCCTTAATCGAAAATAACTCTAGCTATCAAACAATAAATGTTTATATTTTTTTTTCCTAAACTTGAAATTGTAAAAACAACCACAATCGCATCCCAAACGCGACATCTACCCACATCCCCTGATTTACATCTCTCCCTATCTATGTCCTTTCACACCCTTCCCTATCACCCCTCCTTACTTATCTATCAACCTTCACTCCTCTTTCTACCCCACCATTCTCTCTCCACTCTCTACATCTCCCTTCCTTCCATTCTCTCTTCTCCTCTTCCTTACATCTCCCCTATCTCTATCCTTCGCCCCTCTCTCTTTCCATCGTTTTCTATAAATTTCTTTTTCTCCTCACCCTCTCTTTCTCTCTATAATTTTCCCCCTCTTTTACCCTCCTTCATACTCTCTCCTCTCTTCTCATTTCTCGACTCCTAGCTCTATTATCTCTCTCCTCCTTTCCCTCACATCTCCCCATCTTTACCCGTTTCCTCTCTCTCTATTTCTTTCTCTTCCTCCTCTATACATGTTTTTATTCCCCCCCTCTCTCTCTCTCCTATTTTCATCCTTTTTTTATCTTGTACCTCTTCATTTACAACCCCCCCCCTCTCTCCCTCCATTCATTTACTATCCTTTCTCATACTGCTTTTCTTTAGAATATTAAAAATGTTGTCTTTTTTTATTTTCAGGTAAGTTTACTTTCTGATGCTGGAGATTTTAGATTCTTGAAATCTTAATTTTTCCACGAACCCAAAATGTCTTCTCTCGGTAACGTATAAGCCAATTACTTTCTTTCGTGTCAAGAAAGCTTTGAATGAATTTTGTTTTCAATATTGTCACTTTTGTGTTGCATGTCATCAAAGCTGCATCCCAAAACCGTGAACACCTGGTCGCAGTGATTTCGTGTATGCACACATTTATCAGTCCTTAACCCATAATAGTAAAAAGTATTATAATAAAATAAACCATAATATTAAAACATCCCATAATAAAATAACCATAATAATAAAATAAACAATAATATTAAAATATCTCATTAAAATATCCATGATGTTTACCAAAAGATCTTTTAAAAACTAAAAGTAAAAATTGAGTTTAACTTATAATTATCAGGTTGTCACGAAAGTTCTGTCCGCTTTTTAAAGCTGAATAGAACAATAAAAAGAACATTTATTGGATTGTTAATGTAGTCACGATTTTTCTCTAAGACATCTTTACATCTGCTATCATCAAAACCAGCGAAGAAAGCGAACAACTCTGTTTCTGCTGTAAAAATACTACGGCGATTACGGTTACTGCCACCACTGCTGAGAGATGTCATTATCTAATGAGTTAACTACTTGTCAACAAGACGAACAGCTTTTTTTGTCGACGAAGAAAACGACTGACAATCTGTGGGGGTAAAAAAACTTCACACAATGTTACAACTAGACCTTACATTGCATAAAAGGCAAAACTTCTAAAAAATATGCATGAAAATCAATGTATCATGCACCATAGTCTATGGACCGCATACTTAACCGACTGCCATCATTTAGAAGTATGTTAAAATTTACTTCAAGAGAAGAAGTCTACAATGAGTTTTCATTTTCAGCTAAAATAAGTAATTTCATGAATATAACATTAAAAAGCTTATTGACAAATGGTAAGAGATCGTAGAGAAGAATGGGGACGACATTAACGATTAACTACGTCTGATATGGTCCATATTGTTTGATTCGACCTGAAAATATGCCTGGGTAATTAACCATCACCCACCATAGTATTTAGGCCTCGCACCAACAGATTACCATATTACCAAACTACAATATTTTTATATGCCAACAGGCTGCTATCTATTTTGAAGTCTGTAAAATCATGTGAGTTAGTTAAGATTTACTTCAAAAGAAGACGTCTACAATGAGTTAACTTTTTCTTTCAGTTCAAATTTTAATGAATTTTATGAACGTTGCAATATAACGATTATTGACAGATGGAAAGGAGTCATAGTTCAGAATGATAACTACATTTACGATTAAATAAATATCAAATTGTGTTTTTGATTTTGATTTTTTGGACTACTGTTTCTCACAATGTATTCTTACAATGTTTTCACCGATGTTATCTCCAAGCTTCTGTCAGAATTGGGAAATCTGTGTGGAATTTCGAATGGAACCCTTTATTTAATCCACAAAAGTAGCTTGCTCTCGTTCCGTCAGCCATGACCAGGTAGAATTCTTAAGTAATTTGTAATTGTATTCTTAGTATCGCCCGCACTGAGGATTGTCACTTAGAATTTACTATTACTTAGCACTTATATCCGTGGCGCAACAGATATAGCAAGCTAGGCCAGTGGATTAAATAACTGGTTCCGTTTGAAATTTCATAGAGATTCCCGAGTTCAACAAGATGCACCTAAAGAAGGTCAGAGGTTACATTGACTAAAACATTGTGAGAATAACACTTAAGGTGAGAGCAGTAGTCCGAAAAATTTAAATAATACAAATTATCAATCCTCATCTAAAAAATTTTAAAACATAATGCTTTTTTATTTATTCTAAAAAAAACGAACAAACATAAATTTTGTTACAATGTTGATTTTTATTGTGAACCCCTTTTTGGAGCAACATCCTATGAATTAAAATGATGAAATTATGTTGATTGTTCCGTACAAATAAAATACCAGAAGTAAGCTGTTACAGGAATCAAAAAGCGGTGTCCAATAATAGAAGCCACTTTTTGAAGCTGCTGATGTACTGATCATATAAGACTAATTTTTATGATTTACTACTTATAAGTTATGTGGAGTATCGATAATCTTGCGGTATAGTTTACAACCAAGAAATAAAAAAAGAACATTTACAACTAATAACGTTTACTAAACGCATTACAATTTAATTTTCTATCGATCTGTACACTTTAAACGTTCTGAAATTGTTTTCAAGTTTTTTATTTCAAAATTAGATTTTATTGAAAGCTCTCTCGTTTAACACAGAGAATCAAAATAACTGTTTGTTTCTCTGATGTTTGTGCTTCATTACTTAAAAAAAATGATTTAACCTTCCCTTTAAACCTAAGTCTGAGTGACACTACACCTAATACGGACGTAGGGTTAGTGGTAGGGTAAGTCATGTTTTTTGTGCTATCTTTTAAGTCTGAAATGATCAAAAGTTAACCGAACACCTAAAAAAATCAACGCCATTTTTAATTTTCTTTGCGTGTGATAAGTCAACTTAATGATAACACTTTCAGAGATAATAAATCTTAGTTTCCACACTTCAAAAGTATACAGGTAGGTAGAAAATAAAATTAAAAGTAGCATAAAAGTGAAGGCAGCTACGTCGCTAAATAGAACCGATATTTAATTTGGGTAATCATGCAGTATAGTTAACAGCCGATAAATCGACTAAAAAATAATATACAACAAATAACTTTCAGAGAGCTTTGAAAAAAATCTAATTTTGAAATTTAAAAAAAAAAACTTGAAAACACTTTCAGAACGTTAAAAGTATACAGATCGGTAGAAAATTACATTTTAATGCGTTTGATGAAAGTTATTAGTTGTATCATTGTTTTTTGTTTGTTTTTCGATTTCTCAGCTGTAAACTATACTGCAAGATTGCCGAAGTACCAAACTAAAAAAAAAATCTCCCCATAAATTATCTTTTGGAAAATAATCTTATATAAATAGAGATTTGGTCCGTCCGTCCGTCCGTCTGTCAGTCATAATTCTTTTAAACGTAATAAATGCATTGTAGAATTTGTCTCATTTCGAAATGTCAGAGACCTAAACTACTTTTAAAAATGGAGAATATTACATTAATAATAAATAATAAATTCCCAACAGATAAAGCGAATACCATAACCGGAAATCCAAACCGAAACCTTGAGATCTTTAGTCTGAGATTACTAACTGACCTATTTGGACTTTCTTGTATATAGAGCTTAAAACATTACCTTAACAAAATAAGTATAGTTTGGGCGTTACGTCATAGATGCATGTTTCAAAACATGAATTCAAACATAACCGATAATAAAAAAAATAAATAAATGGGTAAACATTATCAATAGCATTTGAAATCTTTTTGCTTTAACTACGTATTGTATGCAGTTCTTTCACAATTATATAGTCCTCCTAGCCTAGCAAAAATATGCGACCTAGGGAGCATATATTTGCTTGTTTGTTAAAATAAATTAATGAATAAATAAATAAATTAGGTCTGCCTGAAGCTTTTTTTGTTTTGCCAGTTCTAAATATTGTTTGCATCTTTGTGTTGGTCAAGTAAAAGGTCAATATAAGTGCATGATTGACCGCCTTTCTATTGACTTGTTGTATAGTAATTATTTGTTGTTTTTTTTTATATAACTCCACAATTAAATGAAAATGTTGTTTGAAAATCTACATATTACTTACGAATTTTTATCAGAAATTAAAAAAAAAAAATTATTCAATGAATACATAATTCAACATTTGACAAAATAAGAATATTAGATTTGAATTTAAAAGTTCATGAAAATATTTTCAACTACCAAATTTTATGTCTACATTCGGAGCACTAGGAAGTTTCATTTTATATCCTGCTGGCTTAGCAGATTGAGAGCAGCCTCAAGGCGTTCCTTCGAATAATAGCAATGGATAGGCGTTTGTAGAGCCATAGTCTCCGGTGTGGTGCATCATTAATAAACCAAGGCTGTTGAGGAAGTCCTGCGTGGCAGGGCCAATCGCTCCACCCGTCTCCATAGTGGTGGGTAAGAATACGAATCTGCCGAGAAGACTTGCATATTTTGATCGTTTGTAGTCCTATGCTGACACTGCTACATGTCCAGGGTTTGTCACCAATTACATTACTAATTTTTTGTATCATTTGTGTGACAGTATTTTGAAATCCATGAAGAAAAGCAGCAAAACTGCTTTAATTTGTGTTAATTTCGGAATTTTTAGTTAAATTTGACAAAAATGTTTTTTTCGTAAATTAACAATTCAACTTTTTAAACATTTATTAGAAATAAAACTGTATATCAATTACTTCATGCTTACTTGCTTCCACCCGAGGGAATTTGTTTTCTTCATCAAAACTTAGACTTGTGGAATGAGGTCATAATAGACATGGCGTTGCCTCGGATGATAGCTATGATCTCTCTGTTAAAATTACAAGAACCGTTTGACGAAAGTTTTGAAGGTTTTCCCCGGATTAATATTTCAAAGATGTTAAAAAAAACACACACAAATTTATTTGCTTTTCTTTCATCATTTCTTTTCAGTTTTTTTTTAAATTTTATTTCTTTATTTAAAAAAAATTTTTTTTTATTTTCATTCGTTTAGAAAGTTTTAATTTGTTTTTTTTTAATTTTTATTTCTTTATTTAAAACATTTTTTTTTTTAATTTTCATTCATTTGCATTTTTTTTCATCATTTCCTTTCACTGTTTTTTTATAATTTTTATTTCTTTATTTAAAAAAGATTTCATACTTATTTTAAAAAAAAAAAGTAGTCCATGTCTTTATTAAAGGAACACACACTTGTAACTTTTAATTTATATGCTTTCAAAAGATTTTCGTTTCATTTTTTATCATTTTTATTTCTTTATTTAAAAAAGCTTCTAATTTGAATTTTTTAAAGTTTTCTTTTCCATTTTTCATTTTCATTCCTTTATTAATTTTTTTAATTTTTTTAAATATTACATTTTGAGACAGCCAAAAACCATATATGCTTATTTTGTCTTTAAAATAAATTATTTTCCATTTTTTGTTTTGTCTCCTTTTGACCTTGAAAACTCAAATTTTTACAAAAATTTTCAGCAATTTTAATGAACCAATTTATTGTTCCATTCCAATGTCTATTTGCTCAACAATGCATACGAATTTTATCTGAATTAAACATTTTCGAATCGTTTTATTGTAAATTTTATTCTTGTGATCGCCAACTGATGGTCCAGGGACCACTGATTGTTCGTGTAAAATTTGCTTCAGATTCAAAAATAAAGAGCACCAAAACGTATTATAGATTGTATATATTTGTTCAAGATCTTATGTAATCACGAAATAAACACAAGTACACAAATATGACATCATCCTGCAATAATACAATTTAACATGACGTTCAATTATTGAATAGAATCAGAATTGTTTATTTATTTCCTGCTTCCTTTGTTTTAGCTCGTTTGACTTGCTAGTCTAGTGGTCTTCGTCAATTCGCTGTTCAAGTACTTCGTTGTAATACATCTTTCTATTCCAGTAACTTTTTTCCAAGAACTGCAGACTTGTGGAACTCTCTTGCTACTAACCGTTTTCCTTCAACCTATAGCTTTGATCTTTGCAAGACTAAAGTCGATAGGCATCTCTTGTCTTTGTGTTAAACATCTTTGTGTTAAACATCTTTTTAGCCACTTACATGAAGGGACTTCATACCTTGTCTGGAGCGACTTTCATTAAAAAAGTTTCTGACCATTGCTGCTGATAACTAGTTATTTAGTGATTTACTAGTATAATTAAGCAAGCTGACAATCACAAGTAGTTGCGCAGGAGGATGCCGAATGGGGTGAAATTAATTTTAATTAAATTTTGAATACCATGAATAATTGCTTTTATTGAGAATTCATTAATACGGTTTGATGTCTATTTCTCTTATCATTTCTAAGAATAAAAAAATGCTGTCGTCTGCTTTCGATTCTAAATTGCTATGCGATGTTCGTAAGGCTGTAAAAAGCTAAATTTTCTTAAAATGTGACTGGTTTTGTCCGGGAAGGAACATTTTGTTATGTTATCTTGTCACTAACCGATGCATGTATACACCAATTGTGTACACGTGAGAGAGAGAAAGACAGATAGATAGATGGATAGCTTGTCTCACAGCACCCAGTTATACTGTGAACATTGCCCTTCATTGGGGACAGCGCCCCTAAACACGTCTTTTCTGCTTGAAATCTCGCCAGCCAAGAGATAGAAACACGTCTTTCCTGCTTGAAATCTCACCAGCTAAGAAATAGAAAATCTTCACTCGGATATGATGTGATTTTGCAACTTCTGTCTGGGGTTCACTTCTGACTCTTCAAAGTGTCACTCAAGCTTTTTCATTGAAACAGGGTCCATGTTATGTAACAATTCTGCAAAAGATATGAAATAGAATGTCAAGAAAAAGAAAGAAAATAGGATAATGTTTGTAAAACTAATTGAAGTGACAATTTATGAGCGATTGTGTATATGTAGCTAAAGTCTGCTGTGTGTTTGAAAATGTAAATCCTGCTAATCTGCCAATCTAATGAAAAATCAATATTTGAAGATGAAAAATAGAAAGTTAAATAAATATTTTTATGTATTCGTGTATAGATGTCACGTGTATAATATCATTATGTCAGAACCCACGTGTGTTGTCTCTTTGAATGACCGATTACAGGAACACAGGTTTTATTTAAAATGGAGGTTTTATTATTATTAGAAAGATAGACATCTACTCAATATTACAGAAAGCCAAGAGAGAGAAATATATCTAACCAGGAGAGAGAGAGACATACGGACAGACACAGAGCAATCATAATCACTTTATGACTCCCCCTCCTCACCGGTACCGAAGTTTGGGGCAGGGAAAACTATCGCTTCACACGTCTGATAGCTTAGCTGTCAAGTTTATCTGAAGAAGAGATCATGTTACCTTCTGACAGAAATTACGTCACTTCTTGATTTCCGTCATCCACTGAAGTCATACTTTTACCTCATATCTGTCAATCGTTTAGTGAGTTATACACATATAGATATAAATTTTATTAATAGAAAGATACATAATAAATATATGTAAACGTTGCACATATACAAATTAGAGTTGTGTTTCATCAAATAATTCAGAGAGTTTAAGAAGTTTAAATAATTTATTGTCGATTTTAATGAAGTTAGTATTTTTCGTTTCATGTATTATTGGATGGCGAATCTATTGAGGTTGTCGAGAACTTTTATTACCATAGTGATACCATTGGAGAATAGAGTGGAACAAGTGCTAGTGTGATTGCAAGAGTTAGGCATGGATGGACTAAGTTAAAGTAACTTCTGTCATTACTAACCAGCAGAGCGTTACCACTGTCGACCAAGGGAAGAGTCTATCAAGCATGTGTATGCAGTGTGATGATGTATAGATGTAAAACCTGGCCAGTGATGGTTGAGGACATGCGTTGCATGGAGATAAATTATATGAGAATGATACGATGGATGTGTAATGTGAGTCTTAAAGACAGGCTTAGATCTGATGAGCTGAGAGGAAGATTAAATCTTGTAAAGGGAGACTTCGATGGTATGGCCACGTTGAAAGAATAGATGAGAGTTCTTGGGCCAGTCTATGTAAAACAGTTAAAGTAACAGGTTCAGTTTATAGGAGAAGGCCAAGGAAAACATGGGAAGAAAGTGATAAAAATAAACTTGAAAGAAAGAGGGATAAATAAAGAGCTCGTCAGAGATAGGTGGTTTTAGTAGTAATTATCTTAAAGCCGTCTAACACATGCCAGCACGTAAATTATTATTATTTCTATTTTTCGTCTTTTTGTCTCATGTTAGACGTTTCGTGAATGACTTCCAACTTTTCCTGTCTGTTGCGATTTCACTTGTGCCGCCCGCCAGAGATCAGGTTGTCAACTGATTCCCTCGGTGTCTTCAGCTGCCTACCGTGTGGCTTTGGGCTATCGACGTCAATGTGGCACGGATGACTGAGGGCAGGCGAGGTGCCCATACCAGTTAAGACGTCGTTGTGCAACATACTTTCTCATAGAGGCCTATAGAGTGAGGCCGACAATTTAGTCCATCCGAATCGTTTCATTCTGACGTTTCGTCGTTGACCATGTTTCGCAGCCATACAAGAATACAGATCGGACATGTGTGTCTTATGCTGCCACTCGCATACAATGGGATCCCTGCATTTTGTAAAATTGTTGACAGCTGTTTGAAGACTCTCCATGTCGTCTTATAGTTGTGTCAGTTCGCCCACTGGAATAAATTGTGTTACCTAGGTAGGTGAATTTATTGACTCTTTCAACACACGCAGCATCTCTTTCCATGGGAGTCGGATTTCGACAGGTGCTGCAAATGAAATTAGCTGCGTTTGCTATACAGAGCTTCGGCAAAGTGAACGTTAAATTTATGATGATGACGCCGGCGGCGACGGTAGCAATTTCTGTTTTCCCATTAATTGATTTTCTCTATTTTATTTATCACGTCAATGTTTATTTGCAATCGTCATCCGATAGTCTTAAATTATTTTACTCGGGTAGAGTATGATTTTTTGTTTTCTGTTTTTTATTATTATTATTATTATTATTATTAATAATCCTCCTTAGAATTCTGCAGCTGACATGTCAACAAGAATTTCAGGATTAACATCCAGGAGCAGAAAAAAAGAGAAATTTTCGTTCAAAAGAAAGAGGAAAAATATTATAAAAATGAATCTACAAAATGAAATCGAAAACTAGAAAAGAGAATGAAATCAAATTTTATTTCACTATATGGAAATTCATATATATATATATATATATATATATATATATATATATATATAAGACACATACATACATACATATATATAATATATATATATGAAGACATACATACATACATATATATATAATATATATATGAAGACTCATACATACATACATATATATATATAAGTATATATAATATGAATATATATTTATATAGAAATATATATATAATCTGTACATATATATATTGTATATATGAAGATATACATATATATATATATAATGTATATGTATATATGAAGATATATATATATATATAATGTATATTATAGAATTTGATACTTAGGGCTCAACTGGACGACCAGTTAAGCAGCAAAATACGTAAAGACTCAAGTAACCAAAAAAGCAGTTTATAGTGAAGCTGGACTGCTCCACTATGCCAAGTTGGGCAAGTCCATTATATGAATTCTGATTGGCTGCCAGTCTGAGAGTGAATAATTCTATATATAAATACTGCTTTATTCAAACAATATGGTGTATATCCCAGAAGTTACGGATTTCCATCTCAGTAAGTGAACGTTTTGATGAAAAACCTAGTTGCATTGTGTTGATCAGAGTCGTGTAACACGGATCATTTCGGCCTGATGCACCTACGTGATCAGCTGACAGATTGTATCGTTGCCTTTAAAATCGTTCATGGCTTGCTGGGTTGCTACCTCAACCATGGTATCTATTTTATCTGAGAGATGGATGTCTTCAGAGGAAGGGTGTGTGGAAGATAGTGATGTAAGGGCACTCATTTTGGGGACTGGGTTGCGAGAAACGGCATCGGAACCCTGATGCAACTTTCCTGGGCAGTGTTGGATCGTAAAAAATACTTGAGTTATTTCTCTTTAAGCTTAAAGAGGCGTGGGTTATGTATCTTGCTCAGGTCCCTGTCGCCAAATACTCCTATTAAGGGCTGGTGGTCTGTTACTACGATAACGTTAGGGCAGCCCATAATGAATATATGGCTTTGTCTAATGCCCAGGCGATTGCTGCTGCTTCGCCTTCAATGGGTGCATATCAGCGCTCTGCATCCGTGCAAATTCTGCTGCCTTCCCTCAAGACAACATACCGGTGCTTTCTCAGTGGAACATACAGTGTTTTTATAATAGCAGGAAACCCTTGCCTTCTTTACTACAGTCTGGAGCAAGGCAGGTTGCTCTGTTAATATCAAAGATCGTTACACCCTTTTTAATCAAATTCACAATGACTTGCCTGGATGTGAAAATGCATTCTCATGATCCGCATTCCAAATGAAGCATGAATTTTGTTTGGCAAGGTCTCGAAAGGGAGACATTATGGGGCTTAGGGAATGTGCCCATGCTACTTGGTTAACTAATCCAAACAAAGACCTTGCATCAGTTATATTTTTTGGGATAGGAAAGTTGGCAATTGCATTGAGTAAATTCTAGGAAGGGGCTACTCTTGATGATGTTATTTGAAGGCCTCCAAACTAAACCACATCTTGGCAAAATTGGAATTTATTTTTCTTAAGGACAATTCCGTTTTTTGCACAAAGTGATAGGTAGTCACGAAGTATGATAGAAGGCATCTTCTATACTGTTGTCAAAAAGTAGCGTATCATCAACGACTTTTACTTTGCGAGGAATTTTCTTAATGATCTTATCATATCTACATGTGTATGCATCACCGGAGGCTAAGTATCCCTGAGGCATCCGGAGATACATAAAACAGCCCCACTCTGTGATGAAAGTTGTAAGTGGCTGAGATTCCTCATCTAGAGGGATTGAATGATAACCATCCATTGCGTCCAAGACTGGATTTTTTTTTTGTTGGGTGGTACCTGTAATGCCAATTGGAATGGCGGACTAGTGTGGTGTGTCTCACGTTTACACTACGAAATGCTGATAGTCCACCGTGAAATGATAAGTCACAGGAATTGAGTTGTCTGGCTTTTGGAACCGCCCCCTCTTTAAGGTGAATATGGTGAAAACTCATATATATATATATATATATATATATATATGCATATATATATATGAAAACTCATATATATATGTATTTATTCAATTGACATTATACACTTTTATCATCCATTGGTACCTTCGGTTTCACAGAAATACTATAAACTCAACCATACTATCCTGACATCGGCTGATGAACCGGCCACATGTATCTTTAACCCTCCAGGTTAAGTTTCCAGTGTTTCCGTGAAACTGAAGGTACTCATGGATAATCCAAATTGTCTATAGTGTTCATTGAATAAAATATACATGGTCTTGCACAAGTAATTGAGCACTTCTGTTATTTCTCCTACAACACTAAAATATACTATATATGCATGTATATATATGAAAATTCATATATGAATATGTACATACTAGTGCACACCTGCAGTCGAAAAGGACAAAAAAATTATGCTTCGCCAGTGTTTAGAGTATTATTCATATAAAATCATAGAATAACCAACCGTTTACTTTTTATTTCGAATGATTTCTTGCCAAATTCATTTCAGTCAGCAAGGTTGTCTGACTTGCTATTTGTTTCAACTCAACACTTAAAATGGTTTAGTCTGGGAGATAGAAAAGGGCGCGTTTTTTACTCGCTAACTTTAGTGTGATAGGACGGATTTATATTTATGTATATACACATTTTTTTTTATTATAGAGTGGAGAATATATGAAATCTCATATGAAAACTTGTGTATATATATATATTTCTATGTATTTGTCAATTTTATGTATAGAAATGCATTCAGATTTTTGACATATGTGCATTTGTTATGCCTGTATGCACATGTGTGTATGTATATGTATTATGCAGCCACACGTCCATACATACAGACGTATATAAATAAATATATATATATATACGTATGTATGTAAAGTAGTAGTACAAAACTCAGATTCATGTAGAAAATGGTGTGCTCTGTACCTAAGCATAATATCAATAAAGAGTTAAAAAAGATCAATAAATCGATTCAAATTTCAATCATTTTTCTCATCTTTCTCCCAAACTTACAATAACTTCAAACTAGAAGGTTTGGAGCAATTTACTATCCCTTTTATTCCTTTTAGGATCCATTAAGTTCTTTTAACACTTTTAACTTCAACCATTTTATTTCCTATAGCAAATAAATTTGTAAAAAATCATATATATATATGTATATAATTTGATGAATGTTCTGAATTTATTTTTTTAAAAAAACTATTTTTTTTTCAAACAATTGTTTCTGTAAATCCTCAACATTATTTTCTCTTGATAATATACTCTAGAAGTTTTCATTAGTGATTTTTCTTGTCCATCACATTAAACAAAAAAAAACAAACACAAAAACAAATCTAAAACACCAGCATCAAAATTTATCCCTTTTTTCTAATAATGAAAAAGTCTATTAGTTACGTCTTTGTTTAGACAAAACACCAGAATCAAAATGAGAATACGCTTGAAAATAATAGTTTTACTTTCCCGCGAACACATAACAAAGGAAAGAATAAAGAAAAAGTTGTTTTTTTAACATACTTGCATAATATTTTTCCTTTCTCGTTGCTTCAGGATTTCTCCCTTTACTCATCCCTCCATATATATATATATATATATATATATATGTATATATATATATATATATATATATATATTGCAGAAGTTTAAAACAACATTGGTACCATTGGTTTCAAATCCAACACGGGGGAACAGCACGTGGACTGTCCTCAGCCTCCGTTAAAAGATGGCAGGAGAGTCCATGAATGGCGGTAACCTACTGTTTCCTGCTTGTTGGATTTGAAACCGACGGTACCGATTTTGTTCTAAACTTCTATAATAAATACATAAATAAATATTACGCTTTTATTTTCTAATTTTCTTTAATTGAGCAATCTGTGGGTTTCTTTCCCACTAATCTTACAAAGATATATATATATATATATTCGAAGATTTATAATAACATTTAAATCAAATTTCTGAATGAAAACAATTCAAAAACATTCATTTTACGTACGTTTCAAGAGGACTTTAATAGCAATCATAACTATAAATGAGTCAGCAATTAAAAATAATCAGAAAATCATGTTTAAAGTTTAATATGTCCGTCATGCCAGGAAAAACGTTATTCCGACTATTAACCGATTTGGATAACCTTGGACTTCTAATTACAATTTTAATGATTTTTTTAAAAATTATTTTATGGGAGATTTTTCCTAATACTGGGAAGTATAACCGACGGTAGACTAGCACCCTGTCATGTTCTGACAATCAATTCCAGCTAACACTACAAACCGGTGATAAGCATCAATCATATGAGCGGTCAGCTTTTGAAAAGAAGCTTAACGACTTTTTATACAAATCAGTATTAAAAAAAAAAAACACAGATTAAAACTCAAAAATCCCATGTTCCAAAATCTTCTACTGAATCATGGAAATATCCTCAGGCATAATTTAGAATTTAAGGATCTCTTTTTTTTCAAATTCTGACCATTATTACTTCACTCATGCAGAAAATATCATGTCAGCACAATGAGATTGAATTAAAACAACGTTTCATGGTATGGCGACATATTGCTGTCATGTGAGAATGGCATCGCTGGAGAAAATGCTTTGCCAATTGTGTTAATGAGGTAGGAAGGGGGTCGCCTTCACACATCAGACTCGTGCTAATCTATGTATGTTGTGACTTGGTGTCATTAAATAAATCATTAATAAATAATTCATTGTAATTTCATACTCTGTCATCCCCGTCTCTATGGTTGACCAATTCAGTGTCATTTAACACATCACGCAATAAGTCCCGGACCTGACACATAGATGGCACCACTTATAAAAACTTAATATGATTTTTATAAAGTACTAATCTTCATATGGCACGTGTCAAAATCTGAGCCCTATCTGATCATAAGTTTGCAAATTAGTTATTTAAATGAAGCTACTGTTGCAAATTTTCAAAACAATGAAAACATCTGAATTTTATGTGTTGATAAAGCATTGCTCTCTCTCTTAGGGGAAAATACTCTTCAAGCAAATCAATGGTTTTATATGTGTTATTCGGACTCTGCTCTGTCGAAAACAACGGTTAAGAGGTGGTATGCTGACTTTACACGTTGTTGTACAGACAGAAATAATTCGTAATGCTCAGGTCGTCAAATTCAGTAGTTGTGCCGGAAAACATAAAAAATGTCTACAAACTCGTTTAAGAAAGTATGAATTAAGAAAAGTATGAATTGGGGAAGGTATGAATTGATAAAATTATGAATTGATAAAATTATGAATTGGGGAAGGTATGACTTTCGAAAAGTATTAATTTCGAAAAATAGAAAGTGAGAAAAATATAAATTGGGAAAGGTATGAATTAGGAAAAGTATAAATATATTTCTCCATTTATACGTAAAATAGAATATGGTGTTTAATAAATGGTTTACGTTGAATATTGTTTAAATAATTCTAAATTTTATATTTTGAATATTTAGAGACTTGGTATCTTGAATTTTAGAATATTTTGATATCTTCAATATTCAAAAACTTGATCATTTGAATCTGAAATATTTTGTTAAATGTTATTCTGTGTGTGTGTGTGTGCGTGTTTTACCTACCATTATTTATTAAAAAGGATTATTTTTAATTAGGAGAAGACATATAAAATGAAATATGATATATCGATGGCGGTTCTATCGTTCGTTACTGGTAGATATCATTGAATTTAGTGTCATAGGGTACATCCATGATCGACTCATATCGAAATATAAAGAAAACTTGTAATCAATGAATGAATCAATAATCGATTGATTCCAATCGAATGAAACATAAATCTACGTTCTCATCTGATCAGTTTAAAAGCAAACACAACTTTTCAGTCTGCTAAGACTTTTGTTTGCCAATCAATCGATTGTCTTTTATTGGAAATAGCGATCACCATAATGGTCCCCTTTTTCAATACTTTTGAATACCCTGTTCTCATTGGTTGATTCTTCATGTGAATTATTTGAAATGAAGATCTTTCAGCATTTCCCAAGCAACGAGTAAGCAAACTTGCATCTTTCAGTTTGAAAGTTGGGAACTAAACCGAGATTAGGATATAAATAACATAGTATGGATTTATTCAGTCACCTTACATAGTTACTGCGTCGAAAAAAGGCATTAAATAAATCAAAAAGGGTTGATATGCCGCAAAAAAACGACCAAAGCAAACACATTAAAAAATATTTGAAGATATTAAGAACTTGAAGCATAAATGTTTTTACCAAAATGACTGTATTCGGCATTAAATAACCCGAAAATAGTTGATATGCCGTAAAATAAACTACCAACCAGCTTGTATTTTCTACCTAGGGTTTGTACCCCTTTCAGCTATTTACTTCTAGAAAATATACAGAGAAAGAATAAGATTGAAAATTAACAAAGAATTTGAATGAAAACTCAAGACAGGGAATGAAAAGAATGAATATGCACATGAGAGAAGCAAAACGTTGATTTAATTTGAAAAGAAGGAAGAAAAGGTCAGATGGGTACACCATGAACTTGCTTTACATCCCATTAAAATTCTGCTTTCAGAGTTTTGTCAAGCTTGAGTTTTGGCTTTGTAAATTAATTCATTTAGAAGACGCCTTTTATAAGGTTTGAAATTGAAATTATCCTGAAAATGCCAATTTCCGATTAATTAAATGAAAACATTAAAAAATTTACCCACAAAAATAAGAAAAATACAAATGAAATTCTATTTATGTAAGCAAATTCATGTTTTATATATTTTCTGTCTTTTTAAAAACTCATAATTTACATATTTGCTAACTAGAAATAAATTATAACAGCACATCATTCGACAGATTTTTCAGTCTTGTTTTGTTATTCAAATTGAGATTTGTTGTGTCATTCCTGTTAAGTGCAAATTGGTGATTTACCGATGAGGCCCATTCAATGTTCTTTCCTCACTTGACAAGAATCCATTTTGATTTCTATTTTCAAAATGGCGATCATTTTCATTTATGCTGTTTATTTTTGTCTGCCTTTTTAATCAGGTTATCAAGAAACACACGATGAAATGTAAATTATTTCGAGAAAATAATTACTTTATTTATAAATGTTTACTCATTTAAATTACAAATATGATAGTTTGTTTTTGAACAACAACTATTTGTTTTGGAAATAAACAAAATAATCAGTTTTTTTGGTTTATTTTATTTTAAATCTATTAGCCAACAGGATCAATATATTCCTATTATTTCAATCTTTTTCACATTTATGTGTTTGAGATTAATATTTTTGATAATTGGTTCTTTAGAATTTAATATACATAAAAACACGGAATAATCATATTCGGCTTAACGTCAGCTTTACATTCTGTCATGCGTTCAACAGCTTTTAGAAATTGATTTTTAAACTAACCTATCTCTTGCAGGTCTTTATTTATTCCTCTTTCTCTCAAATCTATCCTTATTACTTCCTCTCATGTTTTCTTTGGCCTTCCCCTTTGATCTGACCCTGCTACCTTAACTGTTCTACATATACTAACCCCAAAACTCTCATTCATTATTTCGATGTGAACAAACCGACGAGATCTTCTATTCTGTACACATCTCCTTATACTGTCCAGATTTAATCTTCTTCTGAGGTCATCAGATCTAAGCCTGTTTTATGGCTCACATTACACATCCGTAGTATCATTCTCATTTCATTTCTCTCTATGCAACACATATCCTCAACTCTCTGTGGACAGATTTCACTTGCAGATATCATCATACTGCGTACACATACATGATAGACTCTTCCCTTGATAATAATCCTACATGATATTTGTAATTTTCTGTGTATCTGTGTGTCCGTTTTACACAACATAATAATAATCATTTAATAAAAAAAATGTTTACCCTGTATATCTTTATCTTTCCTTTCTTCTCCTCCTCTGATGAAAAGCAGGCGTTTTAATTCGCAAATGTTTGTAGAGATTAAAATTACAAAATTACATTAAGACAATTTGCACTATAAGCAAAGAATAAATATTTAAAGTGCAGGGTTTAATTAGAAAATTGTTAGTGGTAGCCTCTACCAACAAAAGCTGAAGATCAATTCTTCATACACTATGCCAGTTTCAGCCAAAAAGCATTTACCTAAATCTATATGTATAAAACTCAATGTGTGTTTGTGTGAAGTTTGCATGTTCCCAATAGAAAGAAAGGTTAGCGAATGTACTTAAAGGCTAAAAATGTATTCTTATGTAAAATTTACCGGGGAAAGACAATGGAAGTGTCCTGAATCTCTAAGTGCCCTTCTAAGCTAAGGGAGCTCTTTAAACTTTAAATATATCCTATTTTGATGGAATTTATGTCATATGTATAAAAATCTCCGGGGAAGACAATGGAAGTAGTCCCGAATATCCATGTTACTCTCTATGTGCCAAATATCTACATGCTCCACCTCTAAGTGACCCATTAGAAGAGACCCCCTTTAAAACTTCAAATATAAATATCCGATGTTAATGAACTTTAAATCATATGTATAAGACACTAATTCAGAGTTTTCTAAAATTTTAGCTTGTTTCAACTCGGTTGTTTTTATACCAATCGAGGATTCGTCCTCGAAAATCAGTTCCAGCAGAGTCTAGGTCATGCTGGTGTGGCATTGTTCTCTGTCATTTTGATAGGTATGGTTCTGGGTAGTCTTAGGGGGTCCACCTTCCCATGATTTACCTTCTCGCTCTTTGAGAAGGGGTTAGTTAATTGCTAGTCGCCTGAAGCGCCCATACTGGGGAATTCCGACGGGGCTACCTGGGTATTTTTTTTCTTTTTTTTTCGGCCAAAGTGCTCTTCTTCTACGGTGCTGGCTTTTCAAATCCCACTTTCCTGAGCTTGTGTCTAATCTTCCTCCTGTAGGAGAGAGATAAATAAACAACTATATTAAGGAGCGAAACGGGGGGGGGGGCGGAGGTAACAACAACAAAGTAATATGGTGTTATGAACATAGTGAAAATGTACATAGTAGTGATCGTCGGGTCTTCCTGCTAGATGATAGATGAAAAATTGAAAACCTATGTAAGCATTTTAATGCTTTCTTACAAGTTACAGATTACATTGAAACATAGATCTATAAAAGGACGATGGGCTGAATAGTTTCAATGCCTTCAAAGTATCAAGAAACTTTGGGCACATGGGACAATCTCCCCTTCCCTCCCTTTCTCTCTCTATCCCTTCCCCTCTCTATCCCTACCTCTTTTTCTCTGCCCACGTCTATCTACCTCTCTCTATCTCTCCCTCCCTCTCCCTCTCTCACATCTAATAGAGCATGAGCAGAACTCCCTTGGGGCTCAATTTTAACAACGCTGTTTAATCAGCTTAAAACCAGCCCTACCTCCTATATTATGCCGTTATATTCTCATCAAACACAAGCCAGCATGTAAAACGGATCTTAAACATGATGATGATAATGGCGACGGTAGCGACGACGACTCTTGATCTAGTATCATCGTCAGACACGATTTGTATTAGTATTTTATTTAGTATTTTCTGCATTTGTATGTGCATTTTTCTGTGAGTATTTGAACCAAATACTCGTTTCTGCCAATTAACCAATGAATGCATCTCAATCTATTCATATTAACCAATAACAATTCTTCCTGTCGTGTCTATTAAGTCAGTGCAATTTTATCTATTCATAATTCATCACTGGTCTTCATATAATTTTCAACTTTCAAACTTAAATTTATAAACAAACAATAATATTTGGAATAAACAGACAGAATAGATTTTTAAAATAAAGGAAAACAAAATGAAAGTAATTACACCTATTTATTTATACATTTAAAAGTTCTTCTTTGTGTGTCTTTATGCAATCCTTTGCATTTTTGTTGTACTCTGCAAGATCTTTCAAGCTGGACTGGTTAGACAGTAGGCAGCAGACAAGGCAGTGTTGCATTGTATGGTCCTCCTCTCAACATTCACAGATGGTTGGGTCAGTTTTGTAGCCCCAACTTGTCATATCAGCTTTTGATCGTCCCATTTTCGTTCTGAGGTGGTTGAATGGTTTCCACTGAAGCCAGGGTGCATCTGAACCGGATGGGAGAGCTTCAGATGGGAGGATTCCCATGTCAGTAGGAGGGGATCCATTCTCTAACCGTCTGATCCACAACTGTAGTCTGGTCTCTACCTGAGATGTTGGTAGGGGCTCGGCATGGCTGAGGAAGCTTCTCTTTAACTTCAGTTGTTAGGCCGATGGTTCACGTCCATAAAGGAGATGGCGTTCATCACTGGTAGCCATTGTGATCTTTCTCATTCAAAAGTTTAAAAAATAAACTAAATAATTCGTCCTAGTTGGGATATCTTTTGATTAAGGAATGAAAAAATGTCCGACTAATAAATAGCTGCAGTATTTGTCATTGAAAGTGTTACTTTTTTAATTATTATGTTTCATATGCTTCTGATCTGCAATACTTTCGGCAGAATGACTGTGCCATGATCCGGTGGATGCACAGCAATGAACTGAAGAAAAGGATCCCTTCAACCATGTTTCATCAGATATTTGGTATTGTTGGGATTTTGGATGCCTTACGCACTCATCGTCTCGGGTCCTTTGGCCATGTACAGCATGCCACCGCTTGCGTCAACTCCATAACACACCTGGATATTCCAGGCACCAGGGAGCATGGTAGACTGGGCAAGACCTGGCTTGAGTGCGTAAAAAGTGATTTGACTGCATGCATGATTCATAGCAATACGTTGGATAGGGCCGCATAGAAAGCAGGCGTTAGACATTGCCTGTTTTTTCCACCCCAGTCCAGAACACTTGCAACACCTTAAATACTAAAACCTGATGATGCTGTTACTGATGATAATGATGCTGCTGCTACTGATAATGACGATGATGATCATTTAATTTCTTCGCTACGAAATGTCAATACATTACTCTTTGTTTCCAGTTTTCTTTCTGTGAGCATTTGAACCAAATACTCATTTCTGCCAATTGGCCAATGAATGAATCTGAATCTATTCACATTAACCAATCACAATTCGTCTTTTCATGTCTATTAAGTGAGTACAATTGTATCTATTCGATACACAACCTGCTTGATTTATTCTTCATTCTGTCGGATGCATTTACTTATAATCGAGGGAATTTTGCTATTAGAGCTCTTCTGCTTCGTTGAAGAAAGAAAAGAAAAAAAATTGTCTGCTTTTTCCATTTTCATTAAGAAACGTTTAACTCCAAAATCAGGAGACATTTTCTTTTCAGGTTGAAGTAAAATGGATGAATTCTTGGCAGGGAATACTGAAATGAGAGATCAGAAAAGGGTGAAAAAGGGAAGAGTGAGAAGAAGTAGCAATGGAAAAAGCAGAGGGAGACAAAGAAGAGGTAGTAATAGGAGACAGAAAAAGAAGAAAGGGAAGTGGGAAGAGATAATAATAGTTAGAAAAAGGGAGGAAAGGTGGAGGTTGAGAAGAGATAATAATAGAAGAAAAGGAGGAGACCACTGTCTGCCCAGCACCAGTCCCTGTCACATCACCGCAGTGTTGCATCCCTGTGCTTGTTTTACAAGTGCTTCGATGAACTGTCTCCACTTGAAACCCCCTAGAGAAAATACCTCTGCCCAACCCAACTAGCAGCAAAATCCTACCTCTTCACTTTAGAGGTCCTTAGATGCCAGAAAACTTTCCACTAAAATAGCTTCTTTCCTAGAACCTTTGGAATTCCCTTCCTGCTTCTTGTTTCCCTGATCATACCAACATGTAGAGATTTAAATGTAATGTGAACATCTTGCTGTCCAACTCTCCACTGATGTTGCCCTCTTATAAATCTGGCCCCTATCACAGTAGACCCTTAAGTCTCAATGGCAATATGCCTTGTCTAGATTACTCTTTGTGCAAGAAAATGGAGCTATCAGCTAATTGACAATGTTTATATTGAAATTTCGCTTACTCTTAGCAGGTGCCGAATGATAGCCGAGTTGTTAGGAGCGCTGACTGTTGTCAAGACGATCTATTTTCGATCTTAGCTTGAAGCACTTGCTTGTCTAGCCACTCTGAAGAGGTGTAAAACAACGTTACAATCTGTAGATGACTATATATCTATATATATCATTTATTTATCCATAGACAGGCTTGTTTCGTTTTTTGAACACTCATCAGTATAGATTCAAACAACTTGCCGACCCTGAGTCTTGTAACTCAACGACATTAACCCCTTGGCTAGCAGGTCAACTGCGTGATTGAGATGTGTAAATACGTTTCTTAATACAAACTCGTACCAGTAATTACATCTAAAGTGTTCAACCAAGGGGAGGGAAATGATGATGCTTATGGAATGAACAATCCAATGTAATCCAAATGAGAAGGGAAAACCGAAAGTCGTTTATTTGTTCATAGATGTTTCGTCTTTTCTCCTAAAAGACTTTTTTAAGATTGCTGAGGCAAAGGAAAACATAGAAGTTACAATCCGAAATGCGTCCATGAAAAAATGAAAGAAACAAGTGAAGAAATGTAAAGGTAAAAGAAAAAAAGAAAAGTATTTTCCATTTTTTTCTTTCCATTTTTTCTCTTCTCTGCAAAACTGTCTGTCCTTTTGTATTTACCATTCTTCGATATTACTCCACGCACACCTTCAGGGTATAAAACTCACTCAGTAATTCCATGAAAAAAAAATGGTAAAAGATTCTTTAGCAAAATTCCATTAATTCTTCCGTTGTTGCCGTCTGTAAGGAACTCCATTACTAAGACAGCAATTTGCTGATGTCTGAGTTATTCCAGAATTCCATGCGCCCAACAGAAATATTTGAGGGGGGAGGTGGGGATTGGCCGATGAGGGACGGGTTTAATTTTCTTTTGTCAACATGGGAAGAAGAAAAATCCCTTTTAGCAAAAAAAAAAATCGTTTCGTATAAAAATTTTAAATTTATTGAATGTTTTCAACTTTGCACTTAAACGAAAAAATATTTTTTAATACGAATACCAAAAGCAAATAACTCGTTTTCTACCACAACGAAATAAAAACTTTTCTTTTCTTCCTCCGTGTGCCTAGTGTCAGGCGGAACCTCCACAAACAGCGCTTCTTCTGCAAGGCTTCCCATTACCACAGGACTGCTTCCCTGCATATTACAACAGGGTCGTCATCAAATTCAATGTGAACAGATTCCTCTTATGAACTGTCCCCATAAGTATTCGAGCTTGATCCATTCCAGCAATCTTTCCCAATCCTCTCATAAGGTTCTTCATCTCTCAGCAGACAATTATGCCATCTCATTAACGTTTGCTCTCAGTAGTTTTTAGCCTTAATAAGTGGTGATACATTAGCAAATAAAACATAACCCTACTAAATTTTCATCCAGTTAGAAAGTTGAATGAACACTCTGATTTAAAATAAGATATCATCATCATCATCTTAATGTGTATTTTACACGTTGACATGTGTTGGACGGCTTTTAGAAATTGTCTTCCAAACTAACCTATCTCTGCCAGGTCTTTATTTATCCCTCTTTCTCTCAACTTATAAATATATACGTACGTATATGTTTTTGTACTTATTAGTTTATAGATAAAATAGTGGATAAGTATAATAAATAAATACATCCATAAAAAATGGGACGGCATTCCGTATCTAAGGGAGGTAACTCCTAATGCTCGAGACGAGCAAACATACCACCAATTTATCGCTAAAACAATAGCGACAACAAAAAAAACATACACAAACACATAAGTTGATATACCATGAAACTCTACCTAGTTAGAAAAGACTTGCAATTAAGATACTAGACTTTAGTATGTTAATTGCAAGTCGTTTTCTGAACTATGGCTGAATATGGTCGGTTGTAGATCCTAATGTTAATTTATTGATTCCAGTCCAATGCTCTAACGGTTAGAGTATTGACTGAAACTCAACTCAAGTCAAATGAAATCAAATTTATTTGAAAAAAATAGCAAAGTGCAACAAGCCATGTAAGAGGACAGTTTGAAGATGTGTACGTCTATATACCGTCCGAATGTTTGTCTGAGACAACGTTAGGGTTAAGATATGATAGGCATCATCATTACCTCTGGTAGGCAGTTCCAAAGAACAGAGAATGCTTCTTTTCTTTTAATGAGACGAAAGCGATTATGGTACATTTTTTGCTAAGTCCTGTGGAGACGCTGAGGTGAAAAACTCCTCAAAAGATATATTTAAATTTTAGTTGACGCCAGAATCGCATCCCCTCGCATCCTCCGCTGCTAAAATGAGGAGTAATTATCCAAAGTTAGTGGCCATGATGCATCCAGCGCTTCCTGGAACTCTTTGGTTGTCGGTTGTCTGCAAGCTGACCAGAGCTTCTGGCAACCTGTTCCATGGCGCAGCGACTCAAAATTCAATCAAGATTAGAATCGACAACTGAGCATATTCAAACATAGTGTAGAAAAGACTTGCAGTTAACATAGTCTAATCTGTCATGTAAGCTATGGGAATCTCACTGAATCGACCAGAGACGATAATGTTGCAAATTGTTCTTTCAAGAGAGCCATAAACGAAAGTCCGTCCATAACCATTGAAGCAAATATATTGAACTAAGTTCACTTCTAATAGTTCAATAATAATGGTTCCTGCATTGTTCAATGCTGATGGCGATACTGGCCAACGTGTATTTGTGGCAGTGACATTTTCACAACTCGAGTGGACAGAAGTCAGAAATTATGGCGAGAGCTGTTGGAAGGCGAAATGATACCCCTGTTACCAAAACTTTTCTGATCAATGGTCAGCATAGGTAATGGCAGATTGACAAATTCAATAACACAGATGAGTCATTATATTCAAATTTATTGATAAATTTTCTCATTCACGCAAGATTGGTTTCGACACGAGACCCATAAAGTATATTGTGCAAATGGGATACAGAAACATATTGCAGTTACACAAAATGGTTGTTAACATGTAATCCACTGAGGACAGTTGGAAGGAATGGAAATCAAACCCTGACTCCATTAAAATGAGGTACAGGGAAGGGAGCTGGTTATATAAATCTTCAATTCGGATTCATTTTTAGTATATCAATGAATTAATGCAAAAGCTTTTTCAACTTTTCTTTTTACTAAGGTGTCACCACTTATCAAGGCCCAAAGGCCACTTGAGGATAAGGGTTAAATGAGTGTCAGGTGGACGGTGAGACAACACCGTGATGATTGGTAATGATGGTGGAAATTGGGCAGAATTTGATTATTTAAGAGGGCGGCTCAACAAGAATTTGTTTACATTGGACTTGAAAACAACCATGTTGTAGTCAGCTGAAAAACAGTCCCGCAGTATAATGTTCCACAGACAGGTAGTTCTAGGAAAGAAACTTTGCTCATGGAAGTTTCGCTTAGTAAGCTATCACTCCTATATTACCATCAAAACAGATTACTTTTATTTGAATCAATAATACAACACAATATTTTGATATACTGTATATATAGTACTGAGGAAAGTCCTAAAGACAGTTATTTGAATGCATAATTTGCCAAACTATTTTTTAAGCCGTTCATAATAAATTAAAGTTTGGTATTATTCATTTCTAATTTTATTGTCCTATTTTCCTATATGTATGCAATAGTTTTGTTTATATTGGCAGTAATTAAGGTGATTTAATAAAAAAAGGGATAAATTACTCGAACCTTTGTTACATCGCTCGCTAGAAAGAAAGATATACGGACGAGGCGTAAGCGATAAGAGTTTGTAGAGAAAAGAGAGAGGGTGACTGATTGCTTACTTGCTTGTTCGCTATCTCTCTCGATCTCCCTCTCTCTCTACTTTCTCCTTCCCTCCCTCCCTCCCTCCCGTTAGCGATGCCACATTTTCTAATTTATGGTTTTTAAATGCAATTATTGTTTTGATCCCATGGACAAACGTTTCACATTTGTGTTTAAATGTACTTTTTCAACCTTTTCTTTAGGGGGGGCTTTCGTTTCTGAATTGTAAGTTAAAAAAGAGCCCCTCCATACACACACACCATCGCTCAGGCGAATTGATTTCTTCTTTCTTTTCATTTGTGTACGGTCTTATTTAAATAAATAAATTTGTATCAGAATTACAAAAAATTTTATGTTTATCTAATTACATGAATAAATGCGAAAGTTTTTGTCTTGTGTTTACAAAAAACTTATGAATGAAATGTTTATTATTTAAAATTTTGGTTTCAAGTATTTCAAGTAGCAAAATTAGAGAATGGGCAAGGCCAGCTAGTATATCATAAATCTGAACTATTATCATTACATTCTTTTGCTCTAATCAGAGCAAATCATTTTTTTTTTTTTTTTTTTTTTTTTTTACATCAATTCACCCCAAACAAGGCACACTGCCACTGAGACGTAAGGGGCTACTGTGAATTAGGGGCCAGATTTTAAGGGGCATCCTAAGTAGGGAGTTGTGCAGCGAGATGCTTGTTCCCATTACATTTAAATTCCTGCATGTTGGTACAGTCGGGGAAACAGGAAGTAAGGAAGAGGATTCCAAAGACAAGCAGTTTGAGGAAAGAAGCTGTTAGGGTAGAAAGTCTTCCAACATATGTGGACCTGTACAGTGAAGGGGTGTAATTTTGCTGATTGTCGGGTTTGTCAGGAGTATTCATGTTGAAGATGCATAAGTGCAGCAAGTTTGTCGGGGCATATTCTATTGAAATACCTGTAAAAAAGCACAGGGAGGCAAAATTGTGGTGATGGGACAGGGTCTGCAGCTTGGTAGACAGTGTGGAACATATTAGGTTAGAGACTTTTTTTTTAGACTATTTTACATCTATTGCTTAATCTATCTATATAAAGTTAGTATATGACTATAGATCAAATTTAATGCAAATCTGAAATATTTGAGTTTTTAAATGGGAGGTTATGCTCATATTATGCCCTCTAAAACCTGTTAAAATACTCCCCAAAACTGAAATTTGAGGAATATTTATTATGTTGATGTCTATGATGTTAATATTTCACAAAAATACAAAGTATCTGAATTTTCATGAAGGGCTTTTACCTCCTCTTTGCTCCTTTGCATAAAACTAAATTAAACAAAATATAGCACACATTACGACCCCATACGCCAATGAGCTGTGTTTCCAAAATTCATAATGATCAGTTTATTAGTATAGAAGGTAATCTTATACAAGGTAATATATAAACATATACACATGCCTAACTTTATATAAATAGAGATTTATGCTTGTAAGGTTCCCTGGATTCATATGCAAAAGAATAAAATCAAATGAAAATCAATATTTTGATGTAATTTATGATTTCAGTTTGAGAAAATCAAACGCGATAGATAAAGGACTCATACGCAGGAGATTACCAAAGAATACGAAAGCCAAGAAGAGATTTGATAACATTTGAAATGAATTGTTATAAAAATAAACAAAACCAATTCATTTTCTCGCATTTTGTTTTGCTGTTAATTAAAACAGAAAGAAAATCTTATTTTAATTAAGTGTTTTATTTTTTTTAGAGGTGGGGGGGGGGTCTGATTAATTAAGCTATCAGTTTTATTTTTGTTACTGTGAATTCCTCGGAGGGGAAACGTCTCGTTAATGAAGTCTGACAACAAATTTGATCTTTGGTGCTGTTATTTTTTCTTTTTCTTCTTTAATATATTAATTTCCTAAAATAAAAAAATAAAAAAGTCCATGATTGAAACCAGGAAAAACTTCAGTATCTCAACTTATATGGAATCTATAGGATTGTTAAAAATTTTCTGTAATTAAGACATGAATACTGGAATCTGCTAACAGAGTTACTACTAGTGTTGGGACGATTAATCGGAATCGGGAATCAGAAAAATCGGAACTTTTTTGGGGGTATCGGAATCGGAAAAATTTGTGCCTATTTTCTCATGTCAAAATCGATTCTTTTAATTTTTAAAATTTTTTTGTGTTTGTTTGAAACTTAATTTTCCATTACTGGTACTAATTATAAAATGATAGATATTTATTGATTTTAAACTACCAGTAAAACTAAAATCCATAGATTCCCCCCCCCCCCAAATGTATTTTTACTTTTGCAAAAATATATGCATACTAGCAAAACCTACCCGCCCTCCGGGCAGTAATTAATTGGGGGAGGGTATAGTTAACTAATATATTTGTAACACTAACCTTAAGTCCGACTGGCACGTAATCGCCCCCCCCCCCAACCCGAAAAAAATAACGGACAGAATAACGCATAATTTATGCTAAATATATATGAACCTAATCCACCACTCTAAATTCTAAAATGTTTTCCTTTCAATTTTTCCCGGTGTTCACACGTAATCGTCTAAAAAAGCAGAGTGTATTTAGTGGGGGGGGGGGGGGGGTAGTGAAGTGTGTTAATCTGCAAATTTATCCCTGTTTTATTTTTTAAATCTTATATTTTTTAACTGTACGTCCCTTTTTTTATTTTAACGTTAAGCAATTGAGTTTAGTGGTGTTATTTTTTCGCATGAAAATTAAATAAATAGCTTCTTTAAAATTATCTAAATAATTGAATACCTTATTTTTCATGTATAAATAAAAAAAATATTAAAAGTTTTGGTATTATTGTAGATTAACCCCCTCAGCTACCCCTCCCCTAAAAAAAATACGATTCTACTTTTTAGGCGATTACGTGTGGATACCCAGAAAATCCTGGCGGCGATAGAAAACAAAAAAAAAAATTATTTTAGAATTTAGAGTTGGGCATCAGTGTCGCATATAAATTTAACTTAAAATGATCTATATCCGGGCCATTCTAGGGTTTTATGGCAGTTAACCATTTTTTTTTTTTTTTTTTGCTATTGGAGATAAATTCTGTGCGTTATTTTTTTTTGGGGGGGGGGGGGGTCAGGGGTCCACTCTTTTAGGCGATTACATGGTTTTACAACCTTGCCAGTCAGTCAGACTTAGGATTAGTGTTAAAAAATATATTAGTTAACTGTCGTAATAAGTTAGAATGATGCTAAAAAGTAGAATTACATTGTTTAAACTTAGCTGAGGGTGTTAATGTACAAATTTATCAAAGTTTGTTGTTAAAATTATGTAAGTCTCTGAGTATTTATTTACTCCTCTCCAGGAGTTAGGCACAAGGCCAGTTTTTATCTTACTCTTACAAGTAAGATGTAACCCAAGGTCGGGTCGGGAAAGTGGGACTTGAAAAGCCAGCACCCGAGAGGTGAGCACTCTATCCATTAAAAATTGCCTGGGCAGCCCCGTCGGCATTCCCCGGTAGGGGCGCCTCAGGCAGTAAGCAATAAACTTACTCCTCCCCAAAGAGGGGAAGCGAAGCCTGGGAGGGTGGACCTCCTAGAACTGCACAGGACAAACCCATAGACCGGAGTAAATCAAGGCCCGAAGGCCAAGACAATACCAGTCTATGGGGTGCAGTATCCATCGGAACAGATACTACACTTTGATCTTAGCACAAAGGCCAAGAAAAACATTGTTTTAACTATACCTATCCCCAATTAATTGGTGTTTTGATATAAATATAGTTTGGATAAATGGAAAAAAAATCGCATTTATTCATTTAGAAGACAGAAAAAACATTGTTTTAAAAAAATATGATTTTTTTTTTATTATTTAAAAAGCTGAGAGCAGTGGGAAACTTTTCTTTTTTCTTTATTATAGCAAATATAATTATATTCAATAGTTGTTGTCGAAAACCACAACAAATTTAGTTTTAAAGATAAAGTACATATTTAAAGAAGAACTTGGTTAGTTGTTGTGTTCATTGCAAAGTGTAAATCGTTGGAATTAATATTACTAATACTACTACCAATAATAACATTAATGTTAACAAAACTTTTGAATATATGTAAGAAAACTGTAAAACAAAAACAAAAATAAAAATGAATTGTTCAGAATATTAATTTATTAGGTGTTTATAAAATTATTATGCTAATTAAGCATCGGGATGAACGTGTTTACATAGTGTTCTGTTACCTTAGTAAGCGTAACGTGTTTTGATAAATTAAAAAATATTTCGCATTTATTCATTTAGAAGATATTACATGGGTTTTACGGTAATCCAAAAATTAAAAAAAAAGCAAAAACTCTATAGCTAAATATTTATAAACTTTAAAAGAATCGGAATCGGTAATTGTATCGGAATCAGGAAAAATTTTGGAATCGTCCCATTACTAGTTACTACAACTTGAGCAATCGGCTCGTTTGAATGACTCCTTATAAGAGAAAATACTTTTCTTTCTAAGTATGTACAGGGAAATTCAATGTCAGAAAGAATGACAAAGTCAATCCATACAAAAGAAATTAATTTTTATTAACGACTGACAACGAATTTGGAGAAATAGTCGAATATACAGGGTGGCCCAAAAGTAGGTTTACAGTTATCATTTAATATTTGAAGTTTTTTAACTAGGTTATTCGAAAAACTTTAAATAGGTTAAATATTTATTTGAAATTCTACACCAGAACAGCGGGAAATTCATTATACCTGTTAACATAAAAGCAAATAATTTTATCTCTCAGATGCTCAAAATGTCCTCTTTCAACATTACAACATTCTTTAAATCTCTCCAGGACACTCTGACACACAGTGCGACACAAATTCCGATCTTCATGAATTTCTGTGAATGCGACATGAATGTAATCTTTTAAATCATTTATTGTTTTTGGTTTCTTCTCATAAACCTTGTTCTTAACAACACCCCAAAAAAAGAAATCCATTGGTGTCAGGTCAGGTGAACGTGGTGGCCAATCGATGCTGCCCCTTCTTCCGAACCAACGCTGTGGAAAAACTTGGTTAAGGTAGTCTCTTACTTTAGACGCATAATGTGGTGGTGCTCCATCCTGCTGAAAGAAAAGTTCATCAAAGTCAGGTTTAATTTTCAGTTGGGGTACTACTACTTCACGAAGCATGTCCAGGTAGTTCTCCCCATTTACAGTTCCATTAAAAAAAACGAGCCCAATAACACCTTTGCTTGATAATGCACCCCAAACTGTAATGCCAGGCTGGTTCAGTTCAGTCTCTATGGTCAAATGGGGATTTTCATCGGCCCAGTACACAGTTATGCCTGTTCACATGACCAGATAGTTTAAAGCAAGCCTCATCTGACCAAATAATCTTATCCAAAGAGTCAGGTTGTTCTCCAGTAAATTGATTACACATCATTTCGCAGAACTGCATTCGACGATCTGCGTCGTCCTCTAAAAGACCATGTACAGAAACAAAATAAATTACAATCAGCAAGGAAATAGCTGTTTATGTAGGTTAGATCCATACTCTGAGGAGTATTTTATATTGCTTGTAATTAGCAAGTAACTTCAACCATATAAAAAATAGTTTAATAACTGTAAACCTACTTTTGAGCCACCCTGTACAGTTATTCGTAAGAAACGGTCTTTTGCAGGCTCTGAAAAGAAGCATCGTTGTATCAGGAGCAACTCGTTAAGATCGAGATTAGCAGTAAATTGAATAGTCTGAATCTGTTGCCGGCAGTGAGGCAAAGGGAAACGTGTAGTGAAATATTTTCAAGCAGACTATGTGGAATATTTCTTGGGCTTAGCTTAAGTATCAATTAGGTAGCTCACAGCATATGGCGACAATATTCCAACGTCTATTTTTATTAAGTATGAAAGTGTATATTTCCTGCGCTTTCAATTGGCTGAAATAAAATTTCTGTATTAAGACTCTTATCCAATCAAGAGTTGATATTTTTACAAAAAATATTAGTTTGCTGCTGATGATTGAACAACGTACCACCAATAAGTGTTAAACGTTAATTTGTTGCTTGACTCTCAAAAATACGGTAAGCAATTGACTCATTTAAATGACAGCTTTAAATTGGCTTGTTTCAATGGCTCCTTTAAATTAACTCCTTTAAATTGGCTCGTTTCAATGGCTCCTTTAAATTGGCTCGTTTCAATGGCTCCTTTAAATTGGCTCGTTTCAATGGCTCCTTTAAATTGGCTCGTTTCAATGGCTCCTTTAAATTGGCTCGTTTCAATGGCTCCTTTAAATTGGCTCGTTTCAATGGCTCCTTTAAATTGGCTCGTTTCAATAACTCCTTTAAATTGGCTCGTTTACATGACTCCTTTAAATTGGCTCGTTTACATGACTCCTTTAAATTGGCTCGTTTACATGACTCCTTTAAATTGGCTCGTTTACATGACTCCTTTAAATTGGCTCGTTTACATGACTCCTTTAAATTGGCTCGTTTACATGACTCCTTTAAATTGGCTCGTTTACATGACTCCTTTAAATTGGCTCCTTTAAATTGGCTCCTTTAAATTGGCTCCTTTAAATTGACTCCTTTAAATTGACTCCTTTAAATTGACTCCTTTAAATTGACTCCTTTAAATTGACTCCTTTATATTGACTCCTTTAAATTGACTCCTTTAAATTTACTCGTTTACATGTCTTCTTTTAAATTGCTTCGTTTAAATGACTCCTTTAAATATCATTTCTCTCTATGCAACGCACTGGCCAGGTTTCACTTCCATACATCATTGCACTGCGTATACATCCCTGATAGATTCTTCCCTTGGTCGACAGTGGTAACGCTCTACTGGGTAGTAATGATAAAAGTTCCCTGAACTTACTCAATGTACACTTAATTCTTGCAATCATACTAGCACCTGCTACACTCTGTGCTCCAATGGTAACACCAAGGTAACAATATTTTTCAACAAATTAAATAGCTTCGCCATTCAGATATACTTTTTCAACATCTGAGTTCTCATCCATTTCAATTGTTTTACACTTCTTGCACATAAAGGACTCGTCCGCAAGGACCCGTGGTGTAGTGGATATAGTACTAAGTATAAATCAGTTCTAAGTGACAGTCATTTGAAGGTTCAATCCTCAATGCGGGCGATACAAAGAATTGCGAATTACTGAAGTCATGGCAGATGGAACGAGAGCATGCTACCTCCGTGAATTTAATAAAGGGTTCTGTTCGAAATTCCGTCCAGATTCCCGAGTTCGACAGAAAGATTCCCGAGTTCGACAAAGTACACCTGAAGAAGGTCGGAGGTTACATCGGCTGAAACATTGTGATAAAAACACCCAAGATGAGAACAGTAGTTCGAATATACGAAATTCTACGAATTATCAACCCTCATCTCAAAAATTCTGAAGCATGTTCATATCTTTGTTATGTTCACGTGTCAGGCCGATGTAACCTCCAACGTTTTTTAGTTGTATCTTTTCAAGCTTGGGAATCTTTGTCGGACTCGGGAACCTATACAGAATTTCAAACTAAACCTTTAATCTAGTCCACAGGGGTAGATTGTTCTCGTTCCGTCGTGTAGAAGTTTTTCTTATGTAATTCTTAGTTATTATCGCCTGCAGTAAGGATTGAACCTTCGACTTCAATTCCTAACTAGCAATGTTGTAGTTTCTTTCTTTTTTTGTTATGTTTTGTATATGTATAATTGTATGGTTTATGTTTTTAAACTTATGTGATTTTATAGAAATGTATGGGTATATGTGTGCTAATATACATGTTTTTTTTATGTGAGTCGCACTATTGAGTTTGAAAATTACAAAAATTTCTATACCTGGACATGTCTAGTTTTTTTTTACATGTGTGTATCTGTGATTGTCTTAACATTTAGGTGCATGTATATATGTATGGGTTTATACATGTATGCATACGTACATTTCTCTCTCTCATATATATATATATATATATATATATATATAATGAGAGAGAGAGAGGCAAATTAGAAGGCAATACAATACAGAGGTATAATGGATAGGCACAAAAGGAAACAAATAAAGGCATATAATGGTGAAATGAGTTATGCAATTTCCACCTTTTTATTAATACAATATATATATATATATATATATATATATATATTGTGTGTATTTAGGCAGCATATTTTCATTTAGGCAAACATTATTAAATAACACGGAGTGGTTTTGTTTGATGCGACTTTTTTTTTTCAATTTTCCGAATTGTCCATCTAATGTTTCGGTCAAATTGATGTAAATATGATCCATGGGTTTCTTGTTCGATTCTTTTTTCTTTTTTGCAAGTACTTTCGATTTGAATCGTCAACTCATCTTCAGGCGGTAAAATTGAAAAAATAAAAAAAGTCGCATCAAACAAAACCACTCCGTGTTATTTAATAATGTTTGCCTAAATATATATATATATATATATATATATATATATATTATAATCCTACTTGCGTCAGGGTGGTCTGATGGAAGTTCCGTATCATATTATATTTCGGGAAAATTTCCCTTCGTCAAATGTGTGTTTAACCTTAATTCAAACGTTCATATGAAGGTTGCTGCCACAGTGACCTTCATATGAACGGTCGATTGGCAGCGACCTTCATATGAACGTTTAAAAACAATTGTGTATGCAACGAAACTTAGTTCATTAGAAGATTTGAAAGCCAAAATAACTAATGTGATTTCAGGCATTACTGTAAATCAGTTGGCAAATGTTTTCCGTGAACTGCAAAATTGTATTAACCTTTGTATTGCTAATAAAATTTCAATAAATCCTTACAAAATATAGATTTACTTTCTAATCCTTTTTACAGATTATTTCTATCGCAAATACAAATAAAGTTATATTTTTTTAAAGTGCACACGGATTTTATGGACACTATATATATATATATATATATATATAAAGCTCTCATTTGGATATCAAGCCATTAAAATAGCGGGCTTTTAATGGTATGTTGCAAGTTGATGATAAACCTATTTAGCTAACCCCAAAAGTATTTTCTAATTGATTTTAAATAACGTATATGTGTGTAAATATTTGGCATTCTCTTAAGTGCCATTCTATCCTTTTTTTTTTCAAAAGAGCCTGTTTCGCATTTGCAATGACAAAAATGAACTTGTTCATCTAGCTAGACTGAAACAAAAGAAGACGCCATCTTTGAATTCGACTGAATTTTCTTTTTCTTTTCTATTATTTTGTTATTCCATTCTGCTGTATTTCATCTCCTTTCAAAGAAGAACCATTGCATTCGTGTTCAATCTAAAATAGATATTCTTTTATAGCACTTTTTGCAAAATTCTTCCATTAAACCCTTTTGAAATCTTCCAGAAAATGCCTGCCTTGCACATCTAAAGATATTTGAAAGGAATCATCCTTTTTGACCGTTTTTGTCTTTCAACATAGAAATTTATGATTTAAAGCCTACGAAAATAATAGACAAAGGCAAATTTAGCATTTGTATATATATATATTTATATATATATATATATATATGCTTAATTTGCCTTTTAATTTTGTAATTTCTGTTAAGATATGTTTTTGATAATGTTCCTTGTAAGTGTTCTTTTAAAATAATTTCTCTCCCTTTTAATTAATAGCGAATTTAGCTATTAATTATTTTATCCCTGTAAATACTCATATATTAATATAATTTTCCATAAAAAAATTTTTTTCTCATTGTATAAAATCTTTTTTCTATTGATGTGTGTTTTTTCTATACCTGTACTCAGTCTTTCTTCTCCCTATTGCGTCCCTTTTGTATATTCGATTTCATTGATTTGTACACTGTTAGAAGTGGATTGTAATTATCATATCCCAAGTCTCCCTCATCCTATCGAATTCGCTATTTTCTAGCTTCAAAGATGGTGTCTATACCCTGTGCTGATGAAGACTCTTGATATCAATAAATATTCATATCGTCTCAGAAACGATCGTACACAGAACTGTTGTTTATGTTGAATTCTTGGAACGTACGTAAATTAATATGTCATGAATTTATTTACCTCTGAACTATAATATATATATATATATATATATATATATATATATATATATATATATATATATATATATGAAATAAATATTTGTTATTGTTTATTATCTATGTACGGATACGTTTCGTCCTTAATAATCGGGACTCATCAGCATAGAGATATGACTATTCACTATCGGTGATGCGATTCGAAACCCCGGATTACGAGTATTTTGCAACTCAAATCCGACGCCTTAACTACTCGGCCAATTTTGAACAGCGAATATTTAGTATTAAAAAAATGTTATATATATATATATATATATATATATATATATATATATATATATATATATATATATAACATTTTTTTAATACTATATATATATATAAATATAAAAATAAAACATTTTTTTAATAATAAATATTTCTTAATTATTATCCACAGACATATGTTTCATCCTTACAGAATCCTCAGTGTGGAGATAACTGTCACACGATTTAAACCCTTTGAATATTCGACTATATATATATATATATATATATACTGCAAGAATCGGCTTTTTTGGCCGGTTCAGAATTTTGATGTGCACTTGTATACAGTGCTCTAGCCTTTCTCAGACAGAGCTTCATATTACATAGAAAGTTAAGTTAATTGAGAATTCACCATTGCTGAATGCTTCCTACGATGATCCCGCAGGATGAAGAATATCTGGGTCCTCTTGATATCGATATTCCTATCTTTAAAGTTAGATTAAAAATATTTTATTGTTTTGTATGATGCTATGTTGCTGTCTTTTATAAATGGCAACTGTACATAAATGTCTTAATTATACTTATTTTTAGTTTCGTCTATTATTCGTTCTGATGATAGATATGTTTGGGATATATGTTTAATACATGGGCTGTGAAATAAAATAACTTGTATTCCAACAGTTGTTAAAGGAAAGTAGCTTTGTGTTTGTAGCATTAAATAATTGATGACAGACTAGCATCTTGTTATGGGATTGGTTCAACTCATCCTTTCTACTTGCACTCGTCTTATGAGCCTCCAGGTTTAGAATGAAAGCTTTATTTTACACGCATTACATTCTTGACACGCCCTAGCAACTTGTTCCGGTAATTAAGAACTCTTGCGGTAATGATCATAAAAACTTCAAATCCAAAAGCTAAAACAGAAAAATATATATTTCAATAAAAGCATAAATAATTTAAAATATAAATAATTAAATATGAATTTTTTTAAATTTATTTTATTTTAACGAATTTATCATTGATAAATTCGTTAAAATAAAATAAATCTAATGAATTTCTTTCTCTTTAATATAATTTTCTTTTCTATTCTTCTCAGCCTCCATATTTTTTTCTTCGTTCCATCGTGTGTGTTTTCACATATTTTCCTCATTTTAATTCTGATCCTCATGTCTTTCTTGTCTCCTCTCCCCCGAGGCCGAAACATTCATCCTTCACTCAAGAAAGAAATTAATGCAAACCTCCGTGTGCGGAATAGCAATTGGGAACAGCATGAGTTATCTTCTCTTTGTTCATTCTGATTGACATCACGGTTTAGCCCAATTGTTAAAGCGTTGTCCAACAACTACTTTTCCCGTTTCTGTATCTTCTACATTGAAACCAACAAATACTCTCCAGATGATATGGTTCTCAGTGATCTAGACATGTTAATGGTGGCTGATAATCTAATGGTTAACGGGTAAACGTACTAACAGCAACATAAATTATTTTTAAAGAAATACAGTATGGAAAGTAGTCAAAAACAATATATTTTGGTTTAGCTATTCATTTGTGACTTAGTTGCGTTTAAAAAAAATGATATTTAATATTTAATTGAAATTAGATCATTTTAATTACCGTAAATATTGGTTGCAATTAAAGTAATCATGGTCGTCATCTTGATTATTGATATGAAGTAAGATACATAACCGAACCGGAAGAGAGTGAGAGCTTCTACATTTTAAACTTCATTTCAGACCATTAAATTAAACGTGGGTTCTTCCAGTCCAGTTACGTACCTTACTCGCAACCAATATTTATGGTAATTCAAATGCTTCGAACTTATATTAAATAATATATATTTTTAACACAGATAGGTCACAAATAGGTAACTAAACAAAAATAAATGGTGTTTGACTAATTTCTCAACTGTTGTATTTCCTTTAAAATAATTCATGTTGCTAATAATAATGATTAGCGGTTAAAGTACTAAAAAGCTTACAATAGACCTGAAATTTCAATGGCTAAAAAATAGAAAAATGAATGAAAATCTTGATTTAATTCTTTAATAAATTTTAATTAAATTCAAAACTCTCGTCTTCTTGATGCAATCACGTCCGAGATGGGTATATTTGCTGATGACAAGATGCTCTATTCTTGAAATGAGGGCAAACCGAACCCATGCATATCCAAGGCAATGGCTGAATCGTTAGAAAATGACCCCCAGTATGTAGTGGAATGAGATCATAAATGGATAGTTACACTTAATGCAACCAAGACAAAGCTGGTTTCCTTTAATAACTATAATAAACCTTACCCACCACCAAGCACTATAGCTGATAGCACTCTTCCCGAAGGTCCAATATTCAAACTCCTCAGCCTAACATTCACAGGTAACATGAATTGGAATAAATACATAGAAGATATTGCCAAGTATGCTCCAAGGAAGGTGATCTCCCACTATCAGGCTAGAAAACTTCTCACACTTGCCAGTATCCTATATCTCTAACAGACTTTTTGTATCAAACATGGCGTCAATAGAGTAAACAAGATCTTATGTTCCTAATTAAACCTTCATATATAAATGCTTTAATGATGTGGGTTTTATTATTTTTGCTTTCTATTTTTTTTATTTTCTGATGTTTTTTGGACACAGTGTTTGAACTTTCCTTCTGATGAGTCGCACCTATAGAAAATCCAGAATATATAACTCAGTATTTTGGTCGTCTAAGTGACGACGAAACGGTCCGTCAAGATCTGGATCTTTTTAAAAATAAATAAAGATATAGTTACTAGAATCAAACTTTCTATTGCTTATTTATACATGCCATGGAGTTCAAAAATTAACATCTATTGAGCTTAAATCTTGAAAATATGACTATTAATAATGAATATGTACACACACATATCTATCTATATATATATATATATATATATATATATAGATAGATAGATAGAAGGATGAAAAGGAATTAGAAAAGCGACGAAGGCAGATCTTTTTTCAATTCAGTTGCTCAATGCAAGGTATATTCCGCAAAAAAGTAATTTATTCAATTAATTTTTTCCTTAAGCCAGACTTTTCAAAGATCAAAATCTTATCAGAGGAAATTGCTGGGATAGATAAGTTGGCAGAAGCCAAGATTTAAAATCTGAAAAAGTAAAACAAAGGTTGTGGGGGGAAAAAAAACACAAGGCAAAAAGCTGCCCGAATGCAAGCAAGTGTCCGATTGTAAAAAATCCGGTGTCAAAAAGGTCCAGCGGAGAAAGTGATTTGTAGGTAGGTCGTTAGAAGGCACGAGAAATAAATTGAGAGGTTTCAAAGTTAAATTCCAGAAACCACCATCTTCAGGTGCGGCCAAAATAGATAGAATCCAGAGGTTAAAAAGTCACATAGAGGGTTTCGTTCGTGGATGCAACAAGGCTCAGTAATTCGTCGCTTTTCTAATTCCTTTTAATCCTTCTATCTATCTATCTGCTCTATCTGGTATATTGAGCTGTATACTTTCACAATAGGTTTTACCTTTCCTAAAAGTTCGCTTTTAGTTCTCTACTATATATATATATATATATATATATTATATATTTTTTTAATACCCTTTCTTATATATATATATATGTTTGTTGTGACCTTGAAGGGGCGATAATAATTAAGACAACACGGTGGTATATTTACAAGAGTGTATTTACAGAAGTACAGAAATAGTATGTTAGAGAAAGTCTGCGGCCGATACTGTGTCTATGGCTGCCAACAATGACGGCTGCCATGACACTTAGTCGTAACTCTATTTATAGTCTCTGGAAAAGTTGATTTACACCCAAAATAGAGTAGATCAACATCAGACCATAACAATATATATATATATATGTTTAGAATTCATTATTTCTCCATTTATATACCCCCCCTTCTTCTGTTTTTTAGTCCCTGATTTTACTCAGTCTATTCTCTACTCTCCTTCTTATCAAATTCCTAACATTTTCTCTCCTATATATTCTTCTTTCTCATCTTTTCCTTCGCTATTGCTCCCCCTCCCCCGTTCTCTCACTTTTCCTCTTTCCTTCCGATTTAAAATTATTTGATAATGTTAATGCTTTCTTGTTCTTCTTTACCCTTCTTTTTTCTATCTTTTTCCTTTTTCCTTTTTCATTTTGAACTGCCCATTTTTCAAACGATATATTTTTGCTTTGATTTATGCTTAACATTTTGTACTATTGGCACCTAAGTTTGATTTATTTTCACTCTTTTGAACCCTATTGCATTGCCTGGAAGCAGGAATTGGCAATGGATATTATTACTCGAATTTGGACCTATTAAATTGCATTTGGATTCTTCAGAATGGATACTTTATTTATTTTATTTTTCGCTGTTTTTTTTCTTTTTCCACGGATCTGTACACATTCAGATTGCATAGATCTATCTGAGTGCTATTGCTTGGAATATCCGGACTTTATGCATGGCATTTAAACATTTGAGTATGTTGACTATTTCCATATTTCCATTTTTATATTCAACATTATTTATTGGGGTTAATTTCCCTAATTAGGATCTTTTTAGAAAATAAGTCTTCGTTTATATGTATATATTTTCATAGTTTCAAAGCTTCTATGTTACCGGTAATACATACATTACCGGTCTTTATCGTCTGATGAAAAGAATTTGTCTTTAAAAATCCATGGATTAAAGATTTGAGATTTCTTGTTTTCAAACTATTGATGATTTAATAAAATTTGTAACTCTTCCAACTTTTATTCTTATCATTCCTTTTAGTGATTTATTGCTCTATCCAGTATATTGAGCTTTCTATTATCACAATAGATCATTATTTAAAGATACAACACTTATCTTTAAATGTTCATTCATTATTAAGTTGTATGTTTATATATTTATATGTGCAGGAATCACTCCTGAACTAATTATGAATTTTAGAACGCAGCTGCTATGCTTAAGGGGTCAAAAGAGTTTGATTTAGTTTTGTGCAAAGCTTCATGAAAATTACGATGCCGTCGATATTTGTTCAATTTAAAAAAATAGGTATTAGACATGAATTTATAAATATTCCCACAATTTCAGTTTCTTTGGAGAATTTTAAAGGGATTTAGATGGCATAATATGAGCACAACCTTCCATTTGAAAATTGAAATATTTCAGATTAGCATTGAATTTGATCCATGATCATTAGACACAAGGTTCCCTGAATTTCAATTTCTTAAGACCCTTCAAGCTTAAGCCTTAAATTTGAGATATTTTCTAGAATTAAAATGATGTAATGGATTTTGATCAAAATTGGAAGAAAGATTCTAGACACAAGGTTTAGTATAATTATATCTTCATTTTAATCTTCATAAAGGAACAGAAAATGGTACGACATGAAAAGAAACTGGAATCTTATTATTTTTGGAGAAACTGGACTAATGAAAACGAATTTCAAAAACTACCTGGCGAATATACCCGGTGAACCAAGTGCAAGAGGGATAGAAACAATTGCACTTAAAGGGACGGTTAGAATCTTAAAAAGATCTCTCGGCTAGAGTGTCTGAAATAGCAGGTAAATGTCTGGTATCCGGTAGGATGCCCCATCCCCAGCAAAAACAAAATTAAAAAAATTTTTTTTTAAAGTGTAAAAATTTTCCCCCTGGGGAATTAATTTTACCCATCTTTGGACGGCTATTCTTCTAGTAACAAATATATATATATATATATATATATATATATATATACACACTCATTTTTCTTAATGGGACTTCTGTTATAATTGTAAGCTCGAGGATGTAAGAACTGAAGCAGCTTGTTGTGCTTTATTTTTATTCTTGCACTGATGTTCGGTAAGGAATGTTGATCTATGGAAAACACCTGGCAGCATCAATATTGAGCAAAAACATTTATTTGATTTTTGATTTTTTTACATTTCACTCCTTTCTTTTATTTCTCGATCTTTCTTCTCAGAAGGTGGGGGGGGGGTGAAGTGACTGTCAGGGGAGGGTTAAAAAAGGTTTTGCTAAGGCAAAATTGAATTCTCATTTTTTATTGGTGGAAATGAGAATTTGACTTCTTTGGTCGAATCAAATTTAATTTGGCTTAGAAAATATCAAATCAGTTTTTCTCACAAATATTTTCTTTTTTCACTGGATTTTTCAGAAACTCGTAACAGAAATTTCTGAATATCTGAAAAAATCATTCGATTTTTCTTCAAATAACAATCAAATAACAAATTAAATATTTAAATAATTTACAATATAGGATGAAATAGTAAGCAAAACATAGAAAATAATGGAAATAAAATAAATAATTAAGAAAAAATTAAGTAAAAAAATTTAAAAAACACAATACTAATAATATTTATTTTATTTTAAAGAAAACAAGATAGAGTAGAGTTAAATTACTGAAAAGTTAAAATAATTAGAAGATAAAAAGGATATTTCTATATACTCTATTAGTATATAGAAATATACCGAGAAAAATTGATATAACGTGAAGATATAATTCTAATTATAAGAAAAAAATGTACCATAATTAGAAAAAAAAGTAAAATAATAATGAGAGTGAGTAGATGAATAAAACGGATGTATAAAAAATACCAGAAACGAAAAAACATTCATATTCAAAGTAGAAAAAATTATTTAAGTAAAATTACGAGAAATAGAAAAAAACTCAAAATTAAATAATAAGAGAAAACACAATATTCAGAAAAAAATTGTGTATATATCTTTATATATATATATATATATATATATATACATGAAAGATAGATGAACTGAAAATTGTTTATATGTTCATCGATGTTTCGTCTTTATTGATCAAAGATTTTCTCAAGATGGCTGATGAGAAGAAAAACAGAAGTTAAAATTCAAATACGTGGTGCATCTATGAAATGGAATGAATGCAAAAAAGAATGAAGAACCAAAAACCAAATTTTTTTTGGTGAGGAGAGAACCCAATGACATTATTTAAAGAGTTTTCCCTCCTTATTTTTTAGCAATGCCAATCCCTTATTAAAGGTTCTTACCTAATTAGGAGACTCTCTCAGAGGTGGGGAAGGAGGGGAGGGGCAAAATGAGAATATATTTTTAACTTGGTTCGCTATGACAGAGTTCGGTTAACTAAAAATATATAATAGAAACCTTTCTTTACTTGAATTTGTTTTTTTAGATCTCAAGGTTATCCTGAACTCTCATCTCTCCCTGTGGGCCATTATATCATTATTTTAGGTGAGTCACCATGGAAGGCTTATTCCATGTCTGTACAACAGTATATATATATACATATATATATATACATATATATATATATATATATATATATATATATATATATATATATGATGAGTTGAAGTATATATATATATATATATATATGATGAATTGAAGTAAATATATATATATATATATATATATGATGAATTGAAGTAAATATATATATATATATATATATATATATGATGAATTGAAGTAAATATATATATATATATGATGAATTGAAGTATATATATATATATATATGATGAATTGAAGTAAATATATATATATATATATGATGAATTGAAGTAAATATATATATATATATATATGATGAATTGAAGTAAATATATATATGTATATATGATGAATTGAAGTAAATATATATATATATATATGATGAATTGAAGTAAATATATATATATATATATATATATGATGAATTGAGGTAAATATATATATATATATATATGAATTGAAGTAAATAAATATATATATATATGAATTGAAGTAAATAAATATATATATATATGAATTGAAGTAAATAAATATATATATATATGAATTGAAGTAAATAAATATATATATATATATGAATTGAAGTAAATAAATATATATATATATGAATTGAAGTAAATAAATATATATATATATATGAATTGAAGTAAATAAATATATATATATATATATGAATTGAAGTAAATAAATATATATATATATATGAATTGAAGTAAATAAATAAATATATATATATATATGAATTGAAGTAAATAAATATATATATATATATATGAATTGAAGTAAATAAATATATATATATATATGAATTGAAGTAAATAAATAAATATATATATATATATGAATTGAAGTAAATAAATATATATATATATATATATGAATTGAAGTAAATAAATATATATATATATATATATGAATTGAAGTAAATAAATATATATATATATATGAATTGAAGTAAATAAATATATATATATATATATGAATTGAAGTAAATAAATATATATATATATAGATGAATTGAAGTATGTATATATATATATATGAATTGAAGTAAATATATATATATATAGATGAATTGAAGTAAATATATATATATATATATATATATGTATTGAAGTATATATATATATATATATATGTATTGAAGTATATATATATATATATATATGTATTGAAGTATATATATATATATATATATGTATTGAAGTATATATATATATATATATGTATTGAAGTATATATATATGTATTGAAGTATATATATATATATATGTATTGAAGTATATATATATATATATGTATTGAAGTATATATATATATATATATGTATTGAAGTATATATATATATATATATATATATGTATTGAAGTATATATATATATATATATATATATGTATTGAAGTATATATATATATATATATATATATATATATATATATGTATTGAAGTATATATATATATATATGTATTGAAGTATATATATATATATATATATATATATATGTATTGAAGTATATATATATATATATGTATTGAAGTATATATATATATATATGTATTGAAGTATATATATATATATATATATATGTATTGAAGTATATATATATATATATATATATATGTATTGAAGTATATATATATATATATATGTATTGAAGTATATATATATATATATATGTATTGAAGTATATATATATATATATATATATATGTATTGAAGTATATATATATATATATGTATTGAAGTATATATATATATATATATATGTATTGAAGTATATATATATATATATATATATATGTATTGAAGTATATATATATATATATGTATTGAAGTATATATATATATATATATATATATGTATTGAAGTATATATATATATATATGTATTGAAGTATATATATATATATATATATGTATTGAAGTATATATATATATATATATATATATATGTATTGAAGTATATATATATATATATATGCATTGAAGTATATATATATATATATATGCATTGAAGTATATATATATATATATATATGCATTGAAGTATATATATATATATATATATATATATGTATTGAAGTATATATATATATATATATATGTATTGAAGTATATATATATATATATATATGTATTGAAGTATATATATATATATATATGTATTGAAGTATATATATATATATATATATGTATTGAAGTATATATATATATATATATATGTATTGAAGTATATATATATATATATATATATGTATTGAAGTATATATATATATATATATATGTATTGAAGTATATATATATATATATATATGTATTGAAGTATATATATATATATATATATATGTATTGAAGTATATATATATATATATATATGTATTGAAGTATATATATATATATATATATGTATTGAAGTATATATATATATATATATATGTATTGAAGTATATATATATATATATATATGTATTGAAGTATATATATATATATATATATGTATTGAAGTATATATATATATATATATATGTATTGAAGTATATATATATATATATATATGTATTGAAGTATATATATATATATATATATGTATTGAAGTATATATATATATATATATATGTATTGAAGTATATATATATATATATATATGTATTGAAGTATATATATATATATATATGTATTGAAGTATATATATATATATATATGTATTGAAGTATATATATATATATATATGTATTGAAGTATATATATATATATGTATTGAAGTATATATATATATATGTATTGAAGTATATATATATATATATATGTATTGAAGTATATATATATATATATATGTATTGAAGTATATATATATATATATATGTATTGAAGTATATATATATATATATATGTATTGAAGTATATATATATATATATATGTATTGAAGTATATATATATATATATATGTATTGAAGTATATATATATATATATATGTATTGAAGTATATATATATATATATATGTATTGAAGTATATATATATATATATATGTATTGAAGTATATATATATATATATATGTATTGAAGTATATATATATATATATATGTATTGAAGTATATATATATATATATATGTATTGAAGTATATATATATATATATATGTATTGAAGTATATATATATATATATATGTATTGAAGTATATATATATATATATATGTATTGAAGTATATATATATATATATATGTATTGAAGTATATATATATATATGTATTGAAGTATATATATATATATGTATTGAAGTATATATATATATATGTATTGAAGTATATATATATATATGTATTGAAGTATATATATATATGTATTGAAGTATATATATATATATGTATTGAAGTATATATATATATATGTATTGAAGTATATATATATATATGTATTGAAGTATATATATATATATGTATTGAAGTATATATATATGTATTGAAGTATATATATATATATGTATTGAAGTATATATATATATATGTATTGAAGTATATATATATATATGTATTGAAGTATATATATATATATGTATTGAAGTATATATATATATATGTATTGAAGTATATATATATATATGTATTGAAGTATATATATATGTATTGAAGTATATATATATATATGTATTGAAGTATATATATATATATGTATTGAAGTATATATATATATATGTATTGAAGTATATATATATATATATGTATTGAAGTATATATATATATATATATGTATTGAAGTATATATATATATATATATGTATTGAAGTATATATATATATATATATGTATTGAAGTATATATATATATATATATGTATTGAAGTATATATATATATATATATATGTATTGAAGTATATATATATATATATATGTATTGAAGTATATATATATATATATTGAAGTATATATATATATATATATATTGAAGTATATATATATATATATGTATTGAAGTATATATATATATATATGTATTGAAGTATATATATATATATATTGAAGTATATATATATATATGTATTGAAGTATATATATATTGAAGTATATATATATATATATATATTGAAGTATATATATATATATTGAAGTATATATATATATATATATATATTGAAGTATATATATATATATATATATATATATATATATATATATTGAAGTATATATATATATATATATATATATATATATATATATTGAAGTATATATATATATATATATATATATATTGAAGTATATATATATATATATATATATATATATATATATATATTGAAGTATATATATATATATATATATATATATATTGAAGTATATATATATATATATATATATATATATTGAAGTATATATATATTGAAGTATATATATATATATATATATATATATTGAAGTATATATATATTGAAGTATATATATATATATATATATATATATTGAAGATATATATATATATATATATATATATTGAAGTGTATATATATATATATAAAACTACCTCTAGTAACATTATCAATGGCATAAACAATGACTCTAAATCCCTACTAACATCTTTAAATATCCTTAATTACACAGCAATATTTACCCAGCCACACCGAGATGCACCTTAAAGGACCACAAAATAAATTTTCAGGAAAACCCATCCATTAGACTAATCTGCCCATCCAAATCTGACCTAGGCATAATAAGTAAAAAGAATCTTAGATAGAATCATTAAATACCCCTAATATATATATATAACACTTACCTAACCTTATATATATGGAGAGATTACACACAATACTGTAAACTACATGAACCTTTTAAATGACTAATTGTTTCTATAAATTCTTATAGTAAAATTAACAATAGTAGCCTTCATGACGAGGTCCGTTTTTGCTAGTGCTTATTGAAATTCGTATTTATTTTAAAATGGGGCGATTTAAGGAGGCTTTGACCAAAGGGGCGGCCGTTTATTGACGTTGACATTATTAATATAATTGGTTTATTATGCGAGAGCGTCTCCCTTGCCGGTGTATCAAAGCGACCTGTTAATTTGCTTGAAAGAGGTTTTGTCTGATCAATGAAGGGCCTCTCTTCTTCCCTTTTAAGTGGGACAAAGGATGGGAATTATTTTCCTTCCGATAATGTCAAGAAGACATCTTGGAGAGAAGAGAGTGGGAGGGTGCTTACTTGGAAGAGGAAGAATTATGAGAGGGAAAGAGAGAGAGAGAAAGGAATTGAGGGCTTGTTTGATAGAGAGGTTAGGTTTGGGGTTTAGGTTATGCAAGGACTCCTTTTTGTAGTTTCTGTCTCATTCTTTTAGTTTTATCTCTTCCTCATAACCTTAAATCTCCCTCTCTCTACCAAATAAGCCCTGTCTCTTTCTCTTTCAGGGAGAGAGATGGTGAAGGGAGAGAGAAAGAGAAACTACAGAAGATAAGTAAGAGAAGGTGTATTTGGTGGAGAGATAGAAAGAGAGAAACTAAAGGAGTGAGAGAGAGAATGAAGGAAAAGAAATGAGAGAAAAATCGAAGAGAGATAAAGAGAAAACAATGAGAATAAAAGCGGCGGGGGGGGGGCCATACATTGTGTTCAGTAAACCTAAAGGTTGAAGCACAGCATGGAGCAGGTGCTAGTGTGATTGCAAGAGTTATGAGTGGATGGAATAAGTTAAGAGAACTTCTGCCATTACTAACCAGCAGAGCGTTACCACTGTCGACCAAGGGAAGAGTCTATCAGGCATGTGTATGCAGTGTGATGATGTATGGAAGTAAAACCTGGCCAGTAAGGGTTGAGGACATGCGTTGCATGAGGAGAAATTATATGAGAATGATACGATTGATGCGTAATATGAGTCTTAAAGACAGATTTAGATCTGATGACCTCGGTGGAAGATTAAATTTGGACAGTATAGGAAGATGTATGCAGAACAGGAGACTTCAATTGTATGACCACGTAGAAAGAATGAGTGAGAGTTCTTGGGTTAGTAGATGTAGAACAGTTGAGGGAGCTGGTTCAGCTCACGGGGGAAAGCAAAGGAAAGCATGGGAGGAAGTACTAAAAATGGGCCTGAGAGAAATAGGAAAAAATAATGAGCTGGCCAGAGATAGGTTAGTTTGGAAGTCAATTTCTTAAAGCCGTCCAACACATGCCAGCGTGTAAAACAGATGTTAAACCGGATGTGATGATGAGCATTTCATTCTTCTATTCATTTTTATGTGAAGCCGATGATGATGATGATGATGATGATGATGATGAAGAAACATCTGCGGGAAATACCTGCACCATGGATAAGATGAATGCAGCTAAGTAACGTCTTACCTAAAAAAAACACTTGGTGCTGTGTGTGCTCTCGCGTAGCCGTCGTTATAGCAGGCCTGTTCACTGGAAAATGACGTCATACTCTAAAGTAACAAACGATATCAGTCGAACACTCAGGCTATGGGCATTTTGACGCCTTCCTTCACTTCAGGAAATCAACCAATTTTAATGAAATTTTCAGTGCTTATTAATTAACGATCACAGAATATAATCAACCCATTACTTCATTAGAAATATTAGTGCAAATTTATTATTTCGTGTAATTTATGTAGGCTAGACAGCAAACATTAAATTAACATTTAATAATAAAATGGTGTTGTCATAAATTTATTGAAATACATTAAAATGTGTGTGTGTCTTTTTTTGTTTTTTGTTTTTTGCAAAACAAAGTTTTTATGCAATATAGTAAAAATTTGTAATAAATTAAAACAGTCTTGTTTCTTTGGGGCGGGGTGGATGAAACTTATTAATTAGTCTAAAATTGCATATTTTATACCGAAATAAAATTCTAATTTATTTTTTTTTAACTTGAAATTCGAATTTTAATCACGACCGTCGTAATACAATGCAATGCCTTATCTTTGAACGCCATGATGGATTTAAAAAAAATGTCTTCTACTTAAAAAAGGAAATACGCTTGAAAAAATGAACAAGGTAACAATAATTTCCAAATGAATGAATAACCCTTAGGAGGGTAGCCGTGTTCTTGGAAGTGAATAACATCATAATAACAGGAACAATTTAAATGATTTCCAAGTGAATGAATAATCCATGCTGTATATGAATATTGATTAAAGACGCACGCATGCGCATTACTGCGCGGCTAATTTCCGGTCCTGATTGATCGTGGGTCTAAGAACCACGACCAATGACACAACCAGATAATCTTGACTCAGTCGATGAGGCCTGCTATAACCACGGCCATTGCTCGAGTCAGTAAAAGAACAGCAAGGACAGGGAAAATGTTTATAGACAATATATGATAATTCTTGTCAATCCCTGTAACATCAAAACCAATCATAAACTACCTTCTTTTATAACTGACTAGCAGGGCTACCCGGTATTGCCCGGGGCCATAAAAAAAACAAAATAGAAGAGGTTACAAAGTCGGTGTAACATCATTATATTAAAACTTCTATCTCTCTACCTCTCTCAATCCGTCTCTCTATCTTTCTCTCTTTCCCCGTTTTTCCAAATTTCTCTCCCCGCCCCCCCCCCTTTCATCTCCGCCCAGTCCATTTCTCTCTATTGAAAATAATAATAATATAAGTCATTTACCTCTTCTTTACATAATAGATAACATCGGAAATGGCTGAAAAACCGCCCCT
>OY744516.1:114342156-114397156 GCA_963556195.1 Sepiola atlantica | reverse complement strand
GCTAAGTGATAATCACTCCTAAGTCACAATCACTCCTAAGTCACAGTCTTCTGAACATTGAAGGTTCAATCCTCAGTACAGGCGATACTAAGAATATAATTAAGAATTACTTAAGACTGCTACCCCATTTTGGCTGATGGGCCGAGAACAAGCTATCTCCATTGAATTAAATAAAGCGTTTAGTTCGAAATTTTATATAGATTCCCGAGTTCGACAAGATGCACATGAAGAAGGTTGGAGGTTACATCGGTCGAAACGTTGTGAGAATAACATCGAAGATAAAAACAGTATAATCCAAATAATATGCGAGTGTTTTCGATGAACATACTGAATCAAAAAATAATTGCGAAATTTGATTTAGGAGTAAATTTTAATGATTGTTGTTTTACCGTGCGAATGCACACAAGCGATTTCTAGCTAATACAAGTCAGAAGAAACTACCAATGAACATTGTCTAAATGAGTTTCTTACAAGACGCTGGATTAATATCTTGATCCATAGACGCATGCCTTTTTGTTGATATGTTAATTACGAGGAGGCGGGATGTATTTGGATTAGCAAAACATGAGCGCATGTATTAGTGGCTTTATTTTTTCCAGTAATTACAGGGAGTCAGTCTAAACAGAAATCACCGGTGTCCAGTTTGCGAGTTTCTATCTTATTATAACAATAATAATTTAAATCTCATAAAGTTTTTTTTTCTGTTATAAGCAAGTTTAGTTAATAATAATCTTTAGCCCTAATTTCGATTTTAATTTTCTTTTTTCTTATTTCAGCATTTCATAAACTTACAATTATTGTTTTAATGTTCCTAAAGTGACAAAATTATTTAACAACAATTTTGTCACCATAGAAAATGATAATTGTAAGTTTATATAATGCTGAAATAAAAAAGAAGTAAATTTGGGTTCGAGATTATTATCTTGCATATTTTTGTTAATTCATTTTTATGTAAAGACACTGTTAAAGCATGAATTAGGTATTCAGCCACAAGGTAATAGTGGTTCCAGCTCAAACTACTGCTGATGTTCCTGCAATTTCATCCGGCTGTTGACTGACTCTACTTATCCAGCCGTTGACTGTGGGGATCACTACTTGTTGCAGGGGCTGTGCCTGGAAGTCTGTCTTTACATTTTTTTTTTTTTACTTTTATTCACCCCAAAAAAGGCATATTGCTACTGAAACATAAGGGGCTATTGTGATAGGGTCCAGATTTATAGAGTTTGGAATTTGGCAGCAAGATGTTTTTTCACATTACATTAAAATGTTTATATGTTTGTTACTGTCAAAGAAACAGGGAGCAGGGAAGGAATTTTAAGGGCAATTGGTCCAAGTAAAGAAGCTATCAAATTAGAAAATATGCCATCTAGGAACCTCTACAGTGAAGGGGGTGGATTTTACTACTCGTCTGGTGGGACGGGGCTTTTAGAGAGTTGTAAGGCTGATTTTCATATGTGGCTCCTGCAAGATAATATTAAAATTAGAGGTTCCACAAAGAAAATTCACTAAAGTAATAAAATGAATAAAGGACAAAAAAATAGGTTGGAATCCATACGTTTTACTACTTTACTCGAGAGAATAATGAGAAATGACTTAATCGAGACCTTTAAAATAATTAATAGGATTTTTAAATATGGAGTACACTATTGTAATATGTTTTCTCGCACTGGACAGCAAGAAATCTATCAACTAAATCTACAGCAATATATTTTTATTTGTGAATTGCTTCATTAAGTTAAAAATAGAGTTAACGTATAAAATAGTAAGAACAAGTTGGCCTTTTGGCTTGGAACAATGTGTAGTATCTGTTCTGATGCTTCACTTAATCTATCCTGTCCTCGAACAATGAAGAAGAAATCCTTCTAGACTGAGGAAATTTAAATTTTTGTTCCAATCCAGAGCGCCCCTCCTTTTTTTAGCTGGATTTCACTCACATTAAACCCGATCTTGTGTCTAATATCACCATCGTAGGGAGGCAAGTAAATAGGAACTGGATGAATTCAGAAATAATGGTACAAGAATGAATTTACAAAGACATTCGACAGAGTACAAAATTGAATTTGCAATCTAGTGAAGGATGATCACTTCTCTTCCTTACCCTTACCTTAACCCTAAGCTCCTTTCTCACAAAACAAATTCAACTATTTATATGGAAAAGCATTTTACCTAAATGCTAGGTGGCAATAATGTTTCCCTTCACTAATGTAATGCCTCTATATGGGGAGCGACATATATTTTTTTAATATAATTAACCACGGACATGTGTTTTGTTATCTTACGACTCATTAGTGTGGCTGAAACTAGCAAGATTCGAAACCAGGACACCAAAGACTAACGCCCTACGTGCTACCACTGAGCCAAATCTGGCTAATTGAATAAATTTATCACTTTTATAGATGTTATTTATCTGATTATTTTATTTGGATACTTTGAACAAATTCAACTATTTATACGAAAAGAATTTATATATATACAGGGTGTCTCAAAAAAATGTACTCACTCTTAGAATGACGAGAAAACCTTTATTTATGAACATAGAGAGAAATGATATAGCTTCAAATACATGAAACAAATGTAATTGAAAAATCATGTTCGCAAATGTTCAAATTGATGTCCATGTATTCGATGCTATTTCATTTCACTCTATGTTCATAAATAAAAGTTTTCTCGTCATTCTACGAGTGAGTACATTTTTTTGAGACACCCTGTATATATATATATATATATATATATATATATATATAACAATAGTAAGCTAAATTCCAGTGACCAAGTCTTTATTCATTTTTTTCTTCCCAAAATCCAAAACATTTGGTGCACTTTACGATCGTTTTGCGCATACATAAAAAAATGGAATAGACACGTATTTCCAGGATCATTCATCTATGCAGCTCATCAGAAGTCCAGGGATTGTTTCCAGAAGCAGAAATAGACATGCACACACAAAACACTAGACGAACAACTTACATTGAGCCCTGTTTTTTTGAGGAGCGAGGTATATATATATATATATTTTAAAGAAAGAAAGATGAAGATAAAAAATTGTACAAAATTACATAAAGTTACATAAATTAATACAAATTTTATTACATCGAAAGTTCAGATGCAAGGAGTTACCTTAATCCTTAAACCATGGTTTTTTCAAAGATAAAACTCTTCTCGTCAGAGGATAAATCTGGTAATATGGTATTTATAACAATTAAATATTACCTAGTTCCATTTCACTTTGAAAAATTGAAGAATAAAAAAACAAAAAGTTGAGGATAAAGAAATAAAAAGCCAGGAAGTAAAAAATTAGCAGTATTGCGAGGTGATTTTTGAAGACGAAAGGGACGTTATGGTGTAGATAGTTAATAGTAAAAGTAAAAGTTTGTAGAATTGAAGAAAGTTTTTTAACAAATAAAAGGTGGAGGGTTCAAAATGTCTCACTTGGTCCGTATGGATTCGTATTCTGTTATAGTATATTTCCGTGGAGTTACAAGTAAAAATCCTGTATTATATATATATATATATAACATAAAGATAGAGGCAAAATGCCTTCAAAGAAACCATGTGTTAGATGCAGATATTTTTATTCAATCAAAGTAAAGATCAAATATTTTTTTTTTCTTCATCTTGACTTTTTTTTTATCTGATATTTCGCTTGATAAAACAAGCCTCGACAGAACTTAGACAAATAAAAGGTATAAACCTTTTTTTTATATATATTTATTTTTTTAAATATATATATATAGATAGATAGATATGTGTGTGTGTAAATTACATTTTTTTAAATTAAATAAAAGTTGAAATGAGATTTTTTTTTATTAAAATAAGAGATGCACCAAAGTGGTGCAAAAAAATGCATGTAAAAACACCTGCAAAACCTTTTCTGAGGTGCAGGTTCAAATCCTGTCTGTATCTCATTGGGTTTTTTTTTTGCCGTTTTTTCTATGTTCCATCCCCATAACTATCATGCAATCTATATGAAATCTATCTACGCCAAACACGAGTATCTTTAAAAAGAAAAAGCAATCTATATATTTGCATTTTAAATCTTCTTCCATTTGTGAGTAATTCTACTTTATACACCCTTAGTTATTTGACAATGCCCATCTCCAACCAGCAGATACATATTAGAGATTGTAAAGAGTTAAATGCAATAATGTCCCCATTTACTTGGCTCATCACGAGGGGAAAGCTAAACACAAGGTCGATTTTTCATCCAGGGGATATTCAGCTCCCCAAAAAAGGGACACTCACGATGGGACAAAAATAAAAATTGCCCACAGCCAAAAAGAATCTATCCTCCTCTGACCGATGGCAGAATAGATACTACACTTTAAATTATTTACTTGAAAAAATATATTTGAACCAGTTAGGTACAACATCATCAAAGTGTGGAAAGTCAAGGATCGGTGGTTATCTTTTGTTATTCCTTCTTTTATTGCAAGCACCACAATACCACATTTACTCTAGGGAGCGATTCTACTTAAAATATCCACAATTGTTGAAATTTAATATTGTTTATAAACTAGAAGATTACCCGTCGCAGTACGGGTAAAATAAATTCCCCAAACTGGAACAGTTTTGCACCACTTTTATGTCCCCGTACAAAGATTAGAATCAAGATATAATAATACTAAACTTTATGTCTAGAATCTTTATTTAAATGTTGATCAAAATCCATTACATGATTTTGATTCTAGAAAATGTCTCAAATTTGATGCTTGAAGGTGTCTTAAAATGAAATTAAAATTCAGGGAATTTTGCTTAATTAGTGTCTAATGACTATGGATCAAATTCAATGCAAATCTGATATATTTGAATTTTCAAATGGGGGTTTGTGCCCATATTATGTCTCTTAAAAACCCTTTGAAATGATCTCAAGACATTGAACGTTGTGGAATATTTATTAATTGATTCTAAGACCTATTGCTTAAATTTCACAGAAATTAAATTTTTACTCCATTTGCATGAAACTAAATATAGTCCATATTTTGAACCCCTTACGCCTAGCAGCTGTGTTCCAAAAGGCATAATAATTGGTTAATTAGTTAAGGAATGAATTCTGCACATACAAATATATAAACATACCAAATTTATATCTACAATTCCCCCGAAAGGCAGCAAGTGAACGGCTAATGGCAGAAAAGCGTGTAAATATTCGTAGTTTATGAAAACGTTAAAAATCACCAGAAGTGTTTAATTAATAAGTCTGCAAAAAAGTAATTTCTTTATTCTAGAATAAAAATACAATTTAGAATATCATTAAAATTGTGTCGTTTATTTGTAAGAAAATATATTTATTAATCGTTTGAGATCAAAATTATAATTAATTCAACACCAGGTTAAACTTCAGGTTGAATCGCAATGATCCAAGGGAGATAATTCGCGCTTTAAAAGAAAATTTTGTCATAAATACAGGCAGAGATTATCTCCCCTGTTTTGATAGAGATTTTTTTTCATAAATTTTGAAGATTGCCGTCACGCGCAATATTGTGTTTGTATGCAAATAAATGAATTTAATGAAAATATTGAAATAACATGTCTTAATTTTAAACTAAACTTTTGTCACTGATCTTTCAATGTCAATTTTAGCGAGATTTTTAATTTGTGATTAAAAGAAGTTCGGTTTTCACTTAAAAAATATTTTGTCCAATTTCCGCAAACTTGGAAAACAGAAAACAGTTTTGTTTCAATTTTGATTTTTAAAGAAGCACAAATGAACTTTAATACTTGTCTTTTGCTTTTTAAAACTTTTCTTTATGGCCAGAAATTCCTTACAGTCACAAGATAAAAAAAACTTTGCTTTTTATCCTCCGTGTGCTGCGTCAGGATGAATTTCCATGAACAGAGTTTCTTTCCAAGAACTTCCCGTCTGTGGAACACATTACCATGGATTGCTTCCCTGCAGACTACAACATGGTCGTCCTCAAATTTTAAAAAACTTATCATAAACCGTCCCCGAATTTAGGTAATGATAACACAGGTAAAAATGGCACATGTAAAGATCGCACGGTAAAATGGCACTGGTAAAATTGACATAAGTAAAAATGGCACAAGTAGATAAATAGGTAAAATTAGCACTGGGAAAAATATAGATGAATATCTCACAATGAGTTTATCAAAATTTGAGATCCTAACCCTTATTATTTCTAAATTTGTCCCTGGGTTTATTTACTATGCCTGTTCCTTACTTATACAACCAACAACTAGTAATATATAATAACGCATATACAAATAACTAGAGTTTGAATTACCTACTAGACACAATCCTCGAGTTTCTTCGGTCTCTCTGTACAAAGGTTTGTCAGGACAACCTGATATAAGGATACTTCACCCGACTGTGACTTAGGAGTGATTATCACCCTGACCAAATATTCAAAATTAACATAGTATTCGAAGCCCAAATAAAATCTCCTCTACACGGCTATACACTGGCTCATACGAGGAATGGTGCACTTTTTATTTGGTGGTGTTACCTGAAGTAACAGCACTTAGCTGAATACTCCACTAGACTAGATGAATTCTTGTCCTGGAATCCAGTAATACCCAGAGACCACAAGAAAGATATACTATAACATAGTTAACTGGTCAATTGTGGAGAGGAAAGGTAATGTTCTTCACTTCTTTACTAACTTAACATTTGACAGGTAACGGAAAACTTCAATGGAAAACTAGTGGGGGTTGCGGTCATGTCATGACGATGGAAATTGCCTAAGACAGCAGTTAGGAACCACTGCTGTATGTTCTTGCTTTGTGCCATTTTTAACGTGCCATTTTTTACCTGTGCCATTTTTAACGTGTGAACCGAATTACCCTTATTAAACAATCGGCCTTGTGTAGCATCCATGCTTCTTTGTGGGAAGAAGGGTTAATGCCATACCATTATTGCAGCGTTCTACAAAAATATTCTTCTTTATAAAAAAACAATTTTTTGTTGAACATTTAGCCACTCAATTATTTTTTTATTTTTTTATATTTTTTTAACATGGTTCACTCCAAACAAGGCAAGCCGCCACTGAAGATGTAAGGGGCTACTGAGAAAAAGGGTAAAAGTTGTTTGTTTTGTTTTTTTTTGGGGGGGGGGAGGGGGTCAACCTAAATTGGGAGCTGTGCAGGAGATGTCTGTTTACATTAGTTTTAAATTTCTGCATGTCAGAACCGTCAGGAAAACAGGGAGCAGGAAGGGAGTTCCAGAATCCAGCAGCATGAGGAAAGAAGCTTTTGGAATAAAAAGCTATTCGGCATCTGGGGACCTCCACAGTGAATGGATGGGATTTGGCAGATTGTTGGGTTGGTCTAGTGAATTTACGTCATGGGGGCACCAAAGCAGCAAGTTCATCAGAGCACAATCCATTGAAGTACTTGTAAAACAGACACAAAGAAGCAACATTGCGGCGGTAGGATAGGGGCTGTAGCTTGGTGGATAGTGAGGGGACTATTAAGTTGGCGACTCTTTTTTGGACCTTGTCTAAGAGGGATAGACTAGTGGATGATGCCCCAGCCCAGATGTGACAACAATACTCAATGCATAGGCGGATGGTGGCTTTGTAGAGATATAGGATAATGTCAGGTGTGAGAAGTTTACTACCACGGTAGAGGGAGCCCACCTTCTTTGTAGCAGCCCTGGCAATGTTTTCAATGTATTTATTCCAATTCATGTTATCTGTGAAAGTTAGACCGAGGAGTTGAATGATGAACTCTCAAATAGGGTGTTATTTGCCATGACAATCGGTGGTTGAAGAGGTTTCTTGTAGTTATTGAAAGAAAAGGAGCTCTGTCTTTGCGGCATTAAAAGTTACCATCCATTTTTGACCCCAATCCACTACAGACTGGAGGTCATTTTCTAAGGATTCAGCCATTGCCTCAGATATGTGCACGTTGGTTTTGCCCACATAACGAGAGTAGAGCATGGTGTCGTCAGCAAATATTCCTATCTCAGTCTCAGGGAGGTCATTTATGAAAATCAGGAACAATAGAGGTCCAAGGATGGATCCCTGGGGTACACCAGCATTTATGTCATGTTGCTTCGATGAGCGGCCATCGAGGACAACCTGGATCTTTCTTTTTGTTAGGAAGGATTTAATTATATCAAATATTTGTCCTGTAATATCATATGAGTGCAGTTTTAGAAGCCCTTCGTGCCAGACCTTGTCAAAGGCCTTGGATATATCAAGTGCTACCGCCCTAGCTTCACCTGCCTTATCCAGTGTATGGTATATGCGTTCAGAGATGACCGTTAGGATATCTGCAGTAGATTGTGCTTGTCTATGAAATGTTCTATTATTTAAAACATCTTCTGATTTAGAAGTTTTTGCAAATAAAAAAGGGATTTAATTATAAGAATTAGATTAAAACATATCCCCTCTTCCCTTCTATAAACATCTTATTCATGAGATTTTCTCTTTATTTCATTGACAAGATTATAAAAAAAAATATGAGAATGTTTTTCATACTTACGGGGAGAGTCCTGTTCGCACTGGACTTGTAATATCTAATTTAAAAAAAGCAAAAAAGAAGCTATTAGGTAAAATTGTCGTTTCCTACTCAAAATTGATGGACAACTTCGACGTCAATGAATCGTCTGCTATTTTCCGACCTCACAAATGAGTAAGTAAACCCAAATAAATTGTTTTGGACTGATTTCAATTTACTTAAAAATATTTTTAAGTAAATACAGATGAAAAATTAGTCTGAAACAATTTATTTAGGTTTGCTTACTCATTTATGAAGTCGGAAAATAGCGAACGATTCATTGACGCCAGAGTTGTCCGCTATTTTGAGCAAGAAACGACACATTTACCGCTACTTTGATAAGTAAAAATAATTTTAAAAAATGAATATGCTCGCTTTTGAACTGAGATATCAAAGTGTAGTCTGTTCTGTCCTCGGTCAGGGAAGGGGAGATATCCTTCTAGACTGAGGCAATTTTAATTTTTGTCTCAATTTTTGGGGAGCTGAATTTTCACATTAAAAACCATCTGTGTCTAATTCTGCCCTCGTGGGAGGGCAACTAAATAGCGAAGTAAATATGGGGTAAAATGATGACAAACTAAATATTGTTGTAATGTTTATTTTTGTTAAATACAGCCTAATCGAATGATTAAAAATATTTTTATTTCGTCAAATGTTATATGGCAGCCATTTTGGTACCTTAAAAGGAATTGTTGGCAGAGGGGGGGGGATGGTATAAATTTTTACAATTGATTTAATTATGAGACTAGAAATGCTAAAAATTCCTTTTCATTTGTGAATCATATTTTATTATCGTGAATTACCAGTACAAATAAAGCAAGGGAAGTAACTCTGAAAGATTTAAAAGAGTTATTTCCCTTGCACCAGCATTTTAATTTTTAGGTTTTCATATTAGGCGAATTTTGTGGACGAGTGAACTGTAATTGTGATGAGGATTTTTGTGATTTGAATAAATTTTGGTTTTAGTTCGAAGGAATTTAGGATCTGCTTTCTGATTTTTCAACTTTGATTGATTTTAGAGCGATGCAATGCTAAATGAAATGTCTCGTTGCAGGAGGTCTGTACTGGTGTTTGGGTAAAAAAGAAACGTGTTTATTTTGTTCTAATTTCCGGAATCAACGGCATTTTCGATGCTTCTATAGTATTGTGTACATATAAAATATGTTAGTCTTTAATTTAAAAGTGTGACTTGATAGGGGGGATAATTCGAACAGATCGCAGATTCAAACTATTTTCACACGTTTCGTTCTTTAAACTTTATTTCATTTCAATTACGTATTTTTTTTACTTATTGAAACTTGTTTATTTATTATTTGGTCCCCTGATTTAAAAAATTGGGAGACCTATGTTTTGAGGCATTTCCGTCTATGTGCGTGTCCGTCCGGATTTTTCTCCGCAACCATCCATTGAATTTCTCTGAAATTTTGCATGAAGTTGTAACTTTGGTCAGGGTAGAAAGTGACATTCTCCGATTTTTGAAAAAAAATCTGGTTAGGTCAAAAGGCTCCGAAATGGCCGAAAATGACATTTTTTGCCCCATAACTTTTCATCCATCCATTCAATTTCTCTGAAACTTGGCCAAAATGTGGAGGCAATCGTTCCTAATAGAAACTAAGTATCGCTGACCTTGGAAAAAATCTGGTTCGCGCCCCCAGGGGGGTCAAATGCCCCCAAAATGGCAAAAAACTGACCCTTTTCTCCCATAACGTTTGATCCATCCATTAAATTTTTCTGAAACTTGGCCAAAATGTAGAGGCAATTGTTCTGGATATAAAATGAGCATCCTTGATATCAGAAAAATTCTGGTTCACGCCCCCAGGGGGTCAAAGGGGGGTCAAAAATGCCCCAAATTGCCCAAATTTATTGCATTGTACACTCGTCACATAAAGAGGGGAACCACGCATGCGCGGCTTGTTTTTATTTAAACTTTACTTCATTTCAATTAGGTATTTTTAAAACTGGTTTATTATTTATTTGATGTTTAATTTTTTACAATAAATCTATTTAATTTTAACGTATCATCTGAATTTTTATTTGATTTTATATTAAAATGTCAGTGCCAAACAGCACCGAGTGTTGTGTGTGTGTGTGTGTGTGCAAGTCGTGTAATAAAATTTGTTATTTCCAACTTTCATTTTTGGAGAAATCAGATTTGTCAAAACAATTGAATTATCTCCCCCTTTCATGTAACTTTTAAAATTAAAGACGAAAATATTTAATATGTACACAATACTGTAGAAGCACCGAATTTGGTGTGTGTGTGTTGGGGGGGTGTCATGCTTCTTCGTCATTCAGATGACAATATTTGCATCTCATTAACCCTTATCCTCGAGGAGCTTTTGGCCTTGATAAGTACTGACCATATCTCATTAGTAAAACAGATGAAAAAAAAGAGAGAACCAGAATTTGAGGAATCATCACAAACTTAACAACAACAAAATATTTACATTGTTATTTCTTCAGACTTTTGTCCCCGTCGACATTGAGATATTGATTTCTGCGACGTTTCAGCTGTTTTGAATTTTAAAACAAACATGAAAACTATCAGTTCATCAGATTTAGATACGCAAGACACATCAGTAAACAACATTGACTATGGGGAAAACATGGATGAACCATGTACAGGATGTGTGAAAAGTAACTCCCTATTATTAAGTGATGGTAATTTATTAATGAAATATAATTCTTACAAGAAATGAATATCATAACAAAGTGTATAGCATGGGGTTTTATTTAGAAATCAATAGGGGCGTCAGCATTCGCCACCAGCTTCTCAAGCTGCCTGGTAACCGCATCAACTGATTTCACAAGTAACTCATTTTTTCGTTTTTGTTTTTAAATAATGAGTCACCATTATCAAAGCAAAAAAGTACACTTCTAGATAATAACCTAGATAGATTGACAGTTGAAAACAATAATTCTTTCCCCTTTGTCAGAAATATTGCTCATGGAATGAGAGTACTTGCTATTTTCTGGGACGGTTGTGGTTTTGAGTGGGCAATATGTGGAGATTTTCAATTCTCCTATAGAATTTATCATCATTATTCAATTGGTTAAAAAAAATGAGTTTCTTGTGAAATCAGTTGATTCGGTTCCCAGGCAGCTTAAGAAGCTGGTAGCGAATGCTGGCACTCATAATGAATTCTAAATAAAACCTCATGCTATACACTTTCTTGTATTCATTTCTTGTAAAATTATATTTCATTAATAAATTACGAGCATTTAATAATAGAGTCACTTTCCACGCATCTTGTAGATTGTCAAATATTGAAGGTTTGTCATGCTGAAGTTTAAAATAATGGCATTTTCATTGAAATTTCAAATAGAATTTTTGTCAGTCGGTCATGCTTAAGTTTGAAATAATAACATTTTCTTTGTCTATCATGCTGGAATTTAAAATATAAATTTTGTCAGCCTCTCATGCTAGAGCTTGAAATAACCTTTTCTTTGGTCTGTCATGTTTGAAATAGAATTTTCGTTTGGTCTGTTATGCTTTATTTAAAAATAACTTTCGTAGATAGCTCTATACATCACTATAAGAGGCTTTAATCGCTCTTCAGTTTGTCTGTCACGTTTAAATTTGAAGTAGCATTCTCATCATTAAACATGCAGATTAAATGGATGCATGTCATTTGCGATGCGTCAGCGCAATTGTATAAAAGGCTCTGTCAATCAGTCAGTCTAACGATCCATTAGTCTGCGACACTTCAATGTGTTGAAATAGCAGGAGTGGCTGTAAAATTGGAAGTAACGACAATAATATTTTCATCATCGCTAAACACACATTGAATGGATGTATCTTAATTTTGAATTGTTTGGTAATTTCTATGCAAGGCTCTGTAATTTGGTTGGTCTGTTATGCTGAAGTTTGAAATAATATTTTCATTGGTCTGTTATATTGAAGTTTAAAAAAACATTTTCATTGGTCTGTTATATTGAAGTTTGAAATAACATTTTCATTGGTCTGTTATATTGAAGTTTGAAATAACATTTTCATTGGTCTGTTATATTGAAGTTTGAAATAACATTTTCATTGGTCTGTTATATTGAAGTTTGAAATAACATTTTCATTGGTCTGTTATATTGAAGTTTGAAAAAACATTTTCATTGGTCTGTTATGCTGAAGTTTGAAATAACATTTTCATTGGTCTGTTATGCTGAAGTTTGAAATAACATTTTCATTGTTCTGTTATGCTGAAGTTTGAAATAACATTTTCATTGGTCTGTTATGCTTAAGTTTGAAATAACATTTTCATTGGTCTGTTATGCTTAAGTTTGAAATAACATTTTCATTGGTCTGTCACGCTTAAATTTGAAATGACATTTCATCACTGAACGCACAGACTGAATGGACGCATCTTTAGAATGGTTCTGTTGTTTCTTTTTCTGTTTGGATGAATTTCCATATTGATAACTGCAAAAGAAAACAAATGAAATCTTAGAAAGTGACATCTGTTTTTGCTTTTTAATTGTTTGATTTATTTACTCAATAAACCTTTACATTTTTTCTTTTTGTTTGGGAAGCAGTAATCTTGCAGTATAGTTAACAACCGAGAAATCAAAAAAAATATATATACAACAAATAAACGCATTAACATTTAATTTTCTACCGACCCATTTAATTTTAAACTGATTGTAAGATTTATTATCTCTGAATTTGTTATCATTAATTTGACTTATCCGAACACGAGAAATTCAAAATGGCGTCCATTTAAAAAAAATTTTTTTTTTTAATAGGTCATCGTTAATTTCAGACTTAAAAGATAGTAAAAACAAAACTTACTTACTTTAACACTAACCCCTAGTCCGGGGAGGAGCTCTGTAGTCGGACTTAGGTTTAGTGTTAGGGTAAGTCATTATTTTTACTACTTTTTTAAGTAATCAATCACAGACAACAACGGGGGGGGGGGGCAATCAGCTATTTTGATTCTCGTGTGAAGAAAGAAAGCTTTCAACGAAATCTAATTTTAAAATAATAAAACCCGTTAAAACAGTTTCAGAACGTTCAAAGTATACAGGTTGTTAAAAAATGAAATTTTCATACTTTTGATAAAAGTTGTTTATTTTGTTTTATTTGTTTAGTCTTTCTCGGTTGTTAACTATATTGCAAGATTACCTGGGAAGCCACCCCCAAAACAAAATTATTTGACCAATATTATCAGTTGTCAGAACTCATCTCTAAGATTAAAATTGACAGAGTCAAACAAAATCTTTATTTAATCAAAAAAGTCTTATTATGGCTGCCAATATTAATTCTATGAACATAAATGTTTCTTAAATTTAATCAATCTTTATTAAATATCACTGTGCAACAGACATCGCCATCGAATTGGATACAAACGTTTTGCTTAGTATTTTCGATTGCCTTCAACATAAATAAAACTAATTCAAATTATTAGCAGCTTTTTCTTTAAGGCTTAGACATTAAAACGGTTTCATATGGCGTCAGGAATTAAACCGATTTAATTTTTTCATCATCAAAATTCTTGGAGTCGAGCCAAAAGTTTGCAGATGAGAAGAAAAATGGTGGTGGGGGGGGAGGAAGAAACCGGAAGAATTTTGTTAAGAATCTCAAAATTCGCAGAAATATATTTTTGTTTGTGTGAACAAGGGAGATAACCGCGTGTGGTTTAAATGATCTAATACCAAATTATAAGATGGAGTTCATCAAATTGACGATGTTTATCTGATGAAGAAGAAGAGATAAAGTACGAATCGATTGGATGGTGGTAGAGGCGGTTGGGAAAGGGGGTTACTCAGCGGACATTCGAATGACAGTAGATAAATATGTCCGACAAGACTAAGAGAAATATAGGTTAGTTTATAATTTCATTATAATCATCATATTCAGTTTAACGTTCCTTTTTACATGCTGGCATGTATTGGACGGCTTTAAGAAATTGACTTTCAAACTAACTGGTCAGGTCTTTATTTATCTCTCTTTCTCTCAAGTCCATTTTTATCACTTCCTTCCATGTTTTCCTTTGACTTCCACTGTGTACTGGACACACTACCTTAATTGCTCTACATCTACTAACTCAAGTACTCTCATCCATTCTTTCAATGTGGCTATACCATCAAAGTCTCCTGTTCTGCACATATCTCTCGTTACTAGTATCACATATTTACCATTAAATCAAATATTTACCATTAAATTTACCATTAAATTACTGGTATCAAATATTTACCATTAAATTTACCATTAAATTACTGGTATCAAATATTTACCATTAAATTTACCATTAAATTACTGGTATCAAATATTTACCATTAAATTTACCATTAAATTACTGGTATCAAATATTTACCATTAAATTTACCATTAAATTACTGGTATCAAATATTTACCATTAAATTTACCATTAAATTACTGGTATCAAATATTTACCATTAAATTTACCATTAAATTACTGGTATCAAATATTTACCATTAAATTTACCATTAAATTACTGGTATCAAATATTTACCATTAAATTTACCATTAAATTACTGGTATCAAATATTTACTATTAAATTTACCATTAAATTACTGGTATCAAATATTTACCATTAAATTACGGCTCCAAATTGATTGTTTGCTTCTAAATTCCTCATAAAAATATCGATTAAGCAACAAATTAAAAATAAAGACAATATTACTGGTTCAATTTATAGAAGGGGGGTAACAGTTTTTTCTGTAAGTTTAACGTAAAATGATAACATGCCTACTTGACCTTAGCACAGCCTGAGTAGATGTTGTTCATTCAAGGATACGTTCTCGGCAATCAGTCCGACAGAGTCTGGGTAATTTTTGAGTAAGTGATGACCTTGCATATGTCGAGCTGAGGTATGGTTCTGTGAAGTTCTAGGAGCTAAACCCTCTCAGGCTTTACTTTCTCAGTTTGAGAAGAGGGTTAGTTTATTGTTAATCGCCTAAGGCACCCTACCTTTTTTTTAAAAGAAAAAGGGGAGCGTGATGGAATCGTAAGCCTAAGTCAGTGGGTAGTTGCCAATCAGATTAGTGTTAGTTTTTATTATTATTATTATAACTTTTAAACCTGAAATTCCCGACCAAGTCGAACCAAAATTGGCGACCACCTTGGAAACCACGTTTGCTTGGCTAAATAAAAGTGACAATACCAAATAAATAGATAATAAATCTTACAATCAGTATCCACATGTAAGTATAAAAGTACATTTTTGGTAACTGTTATTTGTTGTCTATTTGTTCTTTTTACCTCTTTTTTTCTTGTTAACTATACTGCACAATCACGGGTTTAGTTTATATTTGTAAGTCTTAATACGTGACATGAGTAACAAAGTCGCCATATTCGTTAAAACCAAGAAAAGACAACTGGGGAAACTTCACGTTTTGGTCTACCAGAACGCTTAATTGGCTGACCTTACCTTGAAGAAATAATCATTTTCTATGACCTTTAATCTTTCAAGAATTTTCTTTCGAGTTGAGGTTAAAGTCGAAGATTTATCATATTTTTATCACAATTAAGCAGACAATTTCTTTAATGGTCTATTACTGGAGAGTAAACACAAAATGGTTGATATTTTGTTACTTAGTTTTATAAGAAAAAACTAGCTGACCTACTTGACGTTGCCCGGAATGCAGTGAACTCATTTTAGATTTTCATTTTTCACTTGTTTACACTGTTTTAAACTTATATAAAACTAGCAAAATACTTGTCCCAGGACGAGTATAAACAATACACATAGCATTAGTTTTTAATTGTTTCTTTTTGTTGGGGGGGGGGACGGTTTCAGGGACACACCATGAATAGTAAAGTTTACAAAAAGAAAATAATGTGCCCACATTACTTACCGTGTTGCCTAGAATATGTATCCTATAATTCATAATGATAATTTCATTAGTTTAGAAGTTTGACCCGTACATACATATTATTGACTTTCACACATGTGCACTGGTTCAGCTAAAATATTATTAATTAATAATTTGATGTACACCAAGCTTTTTCTCTATAAAATTTTTGCATCTAATTTATTTTAAATGTTTTTTTTAGGGGAGCACAAGTTTGGAAGGCACACCTCCTAAATGTTTACAAAAAAAAATAATATACACACATTACTCAGTGTTGCCTAGAATATATATTTAATAATTCATAATTATCAGTTCATTAGTTTAGGAGTGAAACATATATATAGGTTTGTATATATATATATATATATATATATATATATATATATATATATATATATATAAATATAAATACAAACCTAACTTAATATATGGAGAGAAAATAAATAAAATTTTAGTTGTAAGGAAGATAACGCTTATTTTTTAATGAATTATTCCCCTTGCTGCTTTGTTATTTTTCAGTAACTAGCTAAATATGTTTCATATTATCAGTTGTCTGGTTTGGACTAAGTAATTTGTAAAATAAATTGTGGTGAAGTACGTTATCATATTGCTAATAACATGGTACAAAAATAACAAATGAAAATTGGCTAGTCAGATACTAAATTTGATTCACTAAACGGTTTATTTACAAAGAGACACGATCACAGGAAAAGATCAGAGAGACAAGTTACTTCTATATATAGAGAGAGAGACAGAAAGAGTAAAAGACAGACAGATAGAAGGGCAGCTCGTCTTGCTATACCTAGTCACACTGTGCGCCTCCCCTTATTGGGGACAGCGCCCTAAACACGTCTTTTCTGCTTGAAGTCTTCCCAGCCAAAGAGAGCAAAAATCTTCGCCTGAAAATCACGTTGTTTTACAACTTCCATCACCTCTGACCCTTAAAAGTGTCACTCAAATGTTTCTATTCAAACACGTATGTAACATAAGTACCTGAGGGAGGAAATGCACTCTTAAAGGTGTCGTTTTGCGATACTCTTAAAGTACAGATTCACCAAACTTACATATAATTCAATAAGTCTCGGGCCTGACATATAGATGGCGCCACTAATAAAAAATATATCTGATTTTCATAAATTACTATCTTTCAAATGGCACGTGTCAAAATTTTAGCCAAATCGATTTTTAGTTTTCAAATTAAGTTTGATGGAAAAATTTGAATTTCGCGTGTTGATAAAGCAGTGCTTTCTGATGGGAAAAAATACTGTTCAAGCAAAGTAATATCTTGATAAGCGTTATTTAGATTCTGCTCCATCGGAAACAACGGTTAACAAGTGTATATTTTAAAAATAGTATTTATTCCTCGTGAAAATTATGATATGTTGTAGTTATTTTTTGGCAACCAACATTATTAGACTAATTCTGCTACTGACACTAATTATAAATAAACATAATACGTCACTCAATAAGTCCCCGGCTTGACATTTAAATGGCGCCACTAATAAAAATTCCATATGACCTTTATAAAATGCTAACCTTCAAATAGCATGTGTCAAAATTTGAACCAAATCAGATTATTAATTTACAAATTACAGTTATTTAAGTAAAGCTACTGTTGCAAATTTTCAAAGAAATGAAAAAAGCATCGCTTTCTGATGGGAAAAATAATGTTCAAGCAAAGCAATAGCTTGATAGGTGTTATTTGAACTTTGCTCCACCGCAAACAACAGTTAAGAGATGGTATGCTAACTTTAAACCCAGCTGTACAGACACAAATGATGCTGAATGCTTAGGTCACCAAAATTCGGCAGTTGTCCCGGATTTTGAAGCCAAATACAAATCGTTCAACAAACACAGCATCGAATTGTTAGAGAAGCATTAGAATCAGTGTATCGCACGAGAAGGAGACTATGTTGATGACTAAAGTCGAATTTTGCCTAAAAGTTGCTGTTTTATTAGTAAGGCCTGGGACTTTATTGAGTGATGTGTTAAGTCGAACGAATCTCGAGTTTATTCGACTTTCTCATCTGTTTAAATGTCGTAGTCTTCAACGTGTCATAAGCTTCACGTGTATCTGTCACTTCGTTCACAACAGCGCAGTAAAACATCTCGTTATTTAAAAACAGTCATTTAGTTTTGAAACTCAGTTCACTTTTATTGAACTATCATTTAATCTTATCCGCATTTTATGAGTTGGCAAATTTAGAGGCGGAAAAGTAGAAATTTTTTTTTTTTTCTATTGATTATTTTTAAAAAAAATTATTTTTGGTGTAAAATTAATTAAGATTAGTTTTATATGTTTTTTATTTTCGGAGTAATACTTTTCAAAATGGATATTTGAATTGGTTCTTGTATACAACAGGGTGGCATTTGAAAATGCATGTCTCTTGATTATTACTTAGCACTTTTATCTGCAGGGACCCGTCGTGCAATGGATAAAAGTGCTAAGTGTAATAATCAATTCTAAGGTTGAAGGTTCAATCCTCGGTACGGCTGATAACTAAGAATACAATTACGAATTACTTAAGACTTCTTCCCATTCATGGCTGACGGAACAAGGATAAGCTACCTCTTCTGAGTAAATTCGAAATCCTGTACAGATTCCTGAGTTCGAAATAAAGATTATCATGTTCAACAACACTGACCTAAAGAAGATTGAAGGTTACATCGGCCGAAACGTTTCGAGAATAAAACCCAAGATGAGAATAGTAGTCAGAATAATTCAAACAATACAAATTATCAATCCTCATCTCAAAAATTCCGAAACGCAAACATTAGTGTTAATCCTTCTTGGTTATTTCTTCTCATATTGAATTATTTCCAATATGGCGGCCGTGTGTTCATCTAATCACATATGACAATAAATATTGTGTTTTGGCATTTAATGATCCCAAAAATGCAAACCTGGAATTGACTGAAAATTGATGTTCCACTGCCAGAAAACCTGGATCTAGAAAAAGAGCAACAAGAAAAAATATTCATTGACAATTCATTTTTGTAAACTACTACTACTACTACTACTACTACATCATCAGCATCATGATCATGATCAGCATGATGATGATGATCATCATCAGCAGCAGTTTAACACCCGTTTTACATGCCAGCATGCGTTTGACAACTTTTAGAAATTAACTTCAAAACTAACCTATCTCTGGCCAGGTCTTTTTTTTATCTCTCTTTCTCTCAAGTCAATCCTTATCACTTCCTCCCATGTCTTAGATATTTTCTAGAATCAAAATCATGTAATGGATTTTGATCAAACTTGAAATAGGGATTCTAGACATAAGGTTTAGTATCATAATATCTTGATTTTAATCTTCATAAGAGAACATAAAAGTGGTGCAAAACTGTTCTGTATGGAAGAAATTAACTTTAGCCGTCCCGGAACGGCTATTCTGCTGATATTCTATAAAATAAATGTAACCAACAGCTTTGATAGAACTCGAACCTGATCCGACACGTAACGGCCTCACTCAGTCACCGGCACATTCCAGTGTGTTTTCATATGGAAGAGCATTTATCTTGGTCTGTAAATTGAATTGATTTTCGATGATTGATCGATTATCCGTTCGATCGAATAAATCGATTGGAATCACAGGAATATGTTTTCGTGTCAACAGAAGACTGTTTGTTTTGCCAGACATGAAATAAGTGCGACAAACACATTTAACAATTCTTGGCAGACGGAAGACGACATAAATCCTAATAATTCCATCCTTTTATGGTGTGGAATATAAAGTGGTTCAAGATGGATTGGAGAGGGAGGGGTGGATTAGGTGGGAGAGGTCAGAGGATGGAAGTGTGAGTATGAGAGGGAGAGGGGAGGAGGAAATGAATGTAAGGCATAACAAGTCGAAAAGAGCAAAAGAAAGACTGGGAGAAAGGATGAGAGGGGTTGATTTGGTGGGAGAGGTGTAAGAGAGAATGTATGAGTACGGGGAGAGAGGGAGAGTGGATGTAAGACATAACAAGTCGAAAAGAGCAAAAAAAAAAGACTGGGGGAATAGTTGGGAGATAGGTTGAAAAATGAAATGATCAGTTAGTGAGTTGTCGTCGTCGTCGTTATCATCATCACCATCATCATCGGTTTAACGTCCGTTTTACATGCTGTCATGTGTTGGACGGCTTTTAGAAATGGACTTCCAAACTAACCTATTTATGGTCAGCTCTTTAATTATCCCTCTTTTTCTCAAGTTCATTCTTATCACTTCCTCCTATATTTTCCTTCGCCTTTCTCTCTGAACTGAACCTGCTACCTTAACTGTTTTACATCTACTAACACAAGAACACTCTCATTCATTCTTCAAACGTGGCCATACCATCGACGTCTCCTGATCATAATGATCATCATCATCATCATAACCCAGTTTTTGTATTTAAAGTGCTGTGAGTGTCTCGGACTATGGGGTTGGCAACACCAAGCAACGTCTCACAACTGCTATGTTATGTAACAAGATAATGTGTGCATAAGATGTAAAGAATGTCCGCTTAAGTCCATGCTTAACATCTCTGAAGTACAATCATCATCATCATCATCATCATCATCATCATCATCATCATCATCCAGTTTTGGCATTTAGAGTGCTATGAGTGTCCCAGACTACGGGTTGTGTTACATCAGGCAACGTCTCATGCCTGCTTTCCATACGGTCGAATCCAAAGTGTTGATATCAATCAGGTTGCATGCAGTCATATCACTTCTCATGCACTCGAACAAGGTCTTCCTCGGTCTTCCACACACCCTAGGATATCCAAGCACGTTATGGAGTTGCTGCAATAGGCCGTACACTGTACATGGACAAACTATCAGAGACACTGAGGATGTAGGGCATTCGTAATCCCCAAATACCAAGCTTTTGATGAAGTATGCTTGAAGGGATCCTTTTATTCAGTTTTCAGCTGAACATTTATCTGATCATGACCCAGTCATTAAGCCAAAGTTGTTGCAGATCAGATGCGTTTGTCGTTTGTTCGTGTTTCAGTGAACTGAGTTACAATGCTGCGATTGACAGCATATTCCGCAATTCTTGACGGAGTGAAAGTGTCAAAGTAGTGGCGTCCCATATGAGTGGCGTCCCATATGAGTGGCTTTCCGGCTCGAAATTGTACAAGTGTTATTCAAATAAAAAAAAAATTATTAAATTTAAAAAAAAAAATTATTCATTTAAGTATTGTATATGAATGTGGGTAAGCATATATTTTTTGTCACATGATTTCAAGTTTAGTTGCCTTTCTACACCCTTTCGAACCTCGTGATTGCGCCACCTTCCCATCTCACACATTCTATGAGCAAGACACCCCAGTGAGGAGGATAGAAAGAGAAAATGGTTAAGAGGGAGTAAACAGAAAAAATGAAAGTAGTTGAGCAGAGTCAAGGGCGACCCAAAGGCTCCCTTTTCATAAGCTAATTTTATTTTTTTTATTTTTTATGGAAATCGCTCCAGACAAGGCATGAAACCACTTGATATAAGGAGCTAAAAAATACTACTGCAAGATAAAAAAAACTAGCCAACGATAAGTGTTAGATGGATAGATTCCGACCCAGAAAACAGCAATTCTTCCCCCTTTGTACGAAACATTGCTCATGGAATGTGAGGACTAAAGGACATAATAAGGGAAGCAAGAGTTACAAGGCTGCCGAAAGTAAATCCAAGATCAACTTTATATTCTCTTTAAATAATAATACATCGAGATGTAGAGAAGAGCACTGCGCCACTCGTTTCCCAGGCTTACTTTATTTGCACTTAATTCTTATCTTATAATACTGAGTATTGAAGCAAGGAGGCATCAAGTGCAATCTTTTGAGTCTTTGGTGTGACTTGACCGATGATTAGTGAACACTCTAATCATTATGTCAAATGGGCTCGTAAAAGAGGGGAAAAGAGAGTAAAAACTTCAGAGAGAGAGAGAGAAAGAGACACAGACAGACAGAGCGAGATAGGCATATATATATATATGTATATATATAGTGAGAGAGAAAAACAGAGACTGTAACTTAATAGGTCCCACATTGTTTACCAAGCTCCAGCCACTGTCCCATCGCTGCAATGTTGCACTTCTATGCTTGTTTTACAAGTACTTCCACGGAATGTGCTCCAGTGAACTTACTGCATTTGTACCCACTCAACGTGAATACTCCCGGATAAATCCGACTAGCAGCAAAATCACACCTTTTTACTGTAGAGGTTCTCAGATACCGGAAAACTTTTGACTCTCATAGCTTCTTTCCTCGGACCGTTTGCCATTGTGATTCCCTGTTTCGCCACACTATATTAACATGCAAGAATTTAAATGTAATGTGAACAAATATCTTCCTGCCCACCTCCCACTTAGGATGCCCCTTATAAATTTAGTCTCTAATCACAGTAGCTCCTGACGTCTTAGTGGCAATGTGCTTTGGTTGGAGTGAATAAGTTTAAAAAAAAAAAATGTTTTATAAAAACAGAGAGTAAGATAATGAGAGAGAGATCAATGTCCGTAGATTCTTACCTTGATATAAAAACATTTTTATGTTGAAGCTGAAAAAAAAAGAAACTGCACTCTCTGACCTTGTCATTCTTTCTGACAAATTCTGTTTCGCCAAGACTACATCCTTCACTTTTCCAAACTCCGTTTATCCCAATCTAAAATGTTTTTCATCCTCCATTCATTCATTCTTCGATTATTAATCAATTCGGGGTTCTTATGAACTCAGTTGGAGGGGGAGGAGGGAAGAAGACACACAAACACAACCGAAAATGAGGTTTGGGAGTTGGTTGGAGTTTGTTTTATTAATGCATATTTACCCCATGTGGTATTTGATGCCATCACGAATTAAACAGGCCAAGCGTTGATAAATGAACGATTTCCGAAACCCACGTTCTTTTGGTCTCCTGTGAACCAGCCTCTTTGTGGAATAAAAATAGCATTTCAGTGATGTGTGTAAATATAGTTTCCTCGGCATCGTTTACTGTGAGACGTTTCAGGTTCGTCATTCAAGAAATTGAATCATAAACAAATTATAACTGATCCATTCTTTAGTTGTGTCTACTCTATCTGTACATTTAATGATGAAAATACTATTAAGCATGGCAGACTAGAAAATGCTACTTAAAACTAAGCATGACAGACCAACGAAAATGCTATTTTAAACATAAGCATGACAGACGAACGAAAATGCTATTTTAAACTTAGCATGACAGACCAACGAAAATGCTATTTTTAACATAAGCATTGCAGACTAATGAAAACGTTATTTTTAACATAGCATGACAGACGAACGAAAATGCTATTTTTAACATAGCATGACAGACGAACGAAAACGTTATTTTTAACATAGCATGACAGACGAACGAAAATGCTATTTTAACATAGCATGACAGACGAACGAAAATGCTATTTTTAACATAGCATGACAGACGAACGGAAATGCTATTTTAACATAAGCATGACAGACGAACGAAAATGCTATTTTTAACATAAGCATGACAGACGAACGAAAATTCTATGTTTAACATAGGCACGACAGACCAACGAAAATACTATTTTAAACTTAGCATGACAGACTAACGAAAATACTATTTTAAACTTAGCACGACAGACCAACGAAAATACTATTTTAAACTTAGCATGACAGACCAACGAAAATACTATTTTAAACTTAGCATGACAGACTAACGAAAATACTATTTTAAACTTAGCATGACAGACTAACGAATATACTATTTTAAACTTAGCATGACAGACCAACGAAAATACTATTTTCAACTTAGCATGACAGACCAACGAAAATACTATTTTAAACTTAGCATGACAGACCAACGAAAATACTATTTTAAACTTAGCATGACAGACCAACGAAAATACTATTTTAAACTTAGCATGACAGACTAACGAAAATGTTACTTTAAACTTAAGCATAACAGACTTACAGAAATGGTATTTCAAAATTAAGTATAATGAAAATTCTATTTCAAATTAGAGGGTGACAGACGGACTAAACTGCTAGTTCAAACTTAAGTGTGATAGACAAACGAAAATGCTATTTCAAGCATAATTAGCTAGACAAGAGGGGGATAAGTACTTCCACGGAATGTGCTCTGATAAACTTACTGCACTTGTACCCCTTCAACGTAAATACCCCCCGACCAACCTAGCTCACAGCAAAATCCCACCCCTTCATGTAAGAGGTTCCCAGATGCTGAAAAACTTTCTATTCAAATAGCTTCTTTCCTCACACAGCTTGCCTTTGGAATTCTCTCCCTGCTCCCTGTTTCCCCAACTGTACCAACATGCAGAAATTTAAACATAGGATGAACAAACATCTTGCTGCACAACTCCCCACTTAGGATGCCTCCTATAAATCTGGCCCCTAATCACAGTAGCCTCTTACGTCTCAGTGGCAATATGCCTTGTTATGAGCTAAAATAAAGTTAAAAAAGAAACATATTTCCGATTAAAGCCTGACAGACCAATTGACGGAAAAATCCTGTTTTAACTGCTTACCAACGAGAAAGTGCAACACATAAAAACTATTTTTAACTCGTGAAAAAGAAAAAGCGATGAAAAAAGTGAACGCCATTGATGGAATAAAAAACACTGACAAAGTCCGACGAGTTTGATTAGATTATCTTTTGATTGATGAGTGGAACTTGGTAATCGGTGCCGTTCAAAGAAAGACCGATTTATGAGATGCGAAATGGAATGGAAGTTCCAGAAAATTAATGAAAAAAATCCACTCTGTGAGATTCTTTAAGGCTGATCTAATGAAAGTGTGTTACCTTGGGCTGAAGGGGTGGACGGACGAGGGCAAAGGGTACTAGGGGTGTAGCTAGACAAAGAGGAGGATAAAGTCTCCACCTTTATTCGCTAGTGTTACGGCCAAATGGCAGGTGGTAGTGGTGAAGTGATTACTGACATGGACTGGTGACCTGGGTGTTCCAAGTTCGAATCCAGTCGGTTCTATAGCACTACTTAAAAAAATATTAAAAAAAACTTTTATTGTCAGTGAAGTGTAAGGGGTTACTGTGATAGAAGTCAGATTTATTTTAGGGGGGGGGGGGGGCAACTTAGCTAAGGAGCTGAGCAGCAAGATATTTGTTCATATTACATTTACATTTCTGCATGTTGATACGGTTGAGGAAACAGGGAAAAGGTAGGGAATTCCAAAAGGCATGTGATCCAAGGAAAAAGCTTTCACTATTCCTGTTAGCAATCTTCATGTGGTCCCTCCTGTAAGTACCCAGAATCTAGAAAGAACTGGAGACACCAATCTCAATAACAGGATCGAGCCAGCCAAAAAAGGCGTGCGATGCTGATTCATACGAATTTACATTTTGTGGCTAAATCATGTTGACGGACCGGTTCTAGTCTGATCACCAAATGTAAGGAACATTGAGTCAGGTCAATATTTAGATGGGTAACCATTTGGGAATACTAGGTGCTATCAGCATACACACCACCCAGTTGTATAAATGGGTAGTGGACTAACGCTCTGAGTAGTTTGGGGCATCCATTCTTTCTGATGCTATAAAACCATGCTTACAACACTGGTCTTATGAATCGTTAAGCTTAAAAAGGAACTTTACCTCTTGGATCATTAGTTCAACGGAACCATATGGTATAAGGTAGATGGTAGCGAGGCAAAGAGAGTTGATAAATACTCAGTCTTTTGGCTAAACAAAACCACAAAACAGTAGAGAAGATTTTAACTAAGAGAGTGAGAGAAAACAGTATATAATAATAAAATAAGACTCATTATTTACTACAAAAAATTTAAGACCCAAAATCTTGTAGTAACAAACAACTCCTCCCCAAAAAATTAGAAAGAACTAATGTTATTTATAAGTTCAAATGTCTTTTGTGAGAATGCTAGTCCTATAATAATAATAATGATGGCTACATTGGTGTTATTACAACTACCCTTTCCCATAGGCTTATTATGCACTTGGTAAATTCTAGTTCAATTTACTAGCATTTAAAAAAAACATTACTACCCCCCTCTGATTTAAGACAAATTTTAGTTAACAACACGAAAATATTACATTCTGAAACGAATTAAAAATACTTGAAGCTATCTTTATTTATAATCCAGCAACCTACAATAAATAACATTGCATATGAAACGAGTAACAACATTTTAAAATGTTTAAGGTAAATACAATTTATCCTATGATGTTAATTCTGGCGTCCCAGAATTTAAATTGTAAACGTTCTTCTGGAACTGCACCGGTTTATTGTTTTGGCATTTAATGACTTGACACTAAGCGTTCTTGGCTTTTTTTAATCCTCATTTTTTCTCCAGCTTTTTGTTCATTTGTTTTTTTTGTCACTTGAAGATGATTCGATGAAGAAACGAAAGTGATCGTGGTACTTATCGAACATCCATTAATTTTTTATTTTGACACAAAAAAGAGTATTAGAACAATCGAAAATTAAAAGTGTAATCAAGCAGAAAATTATGTTATGTTTTACAATTTTTAGTTAAATGAAATAATGCTGCCTAAATACATGCAATAATGTACAAGTAAACATAACTTACTCTGTTGTTGATATTCTGGGAGCCTGATACTGGGACCAGAAGAGGGATCTTACAGAAACAGTATCAGAGTTGTAAAGGCCATGTAAATGATCAGGCCAGGCAGACCACCGCCGCCTGGCTTGAAGTCTAAATTCGCATGTATGTAGAATTTAGATATGTTTTTGTTTTCCAGAAGTAGAAGATTGCTTTCTCTCGTTGGCTAGTAATCATCCAAGGGATATTGTAATACGATGGGAGGGAGGGGTCTTGGATCCCCACAGTTCATCCATTTTGTTGACAGGATTCACTGGTCGGGTTTCGGTGTTGATGTGGCAGTCAAGTTTTCTATTTCCTCTTTTCTCCGTCACTGTCTCCTTCTTCTTCTCATCCTTCTCCTTCTTGTTTTCCCCCATTCTCCTTCTCCTCCTCCTTCTCAATAACCGATTTTACAAACTTTATTTAAAAAATAAAAATCATCAACAAAAAAATTAGGCTTTAAAAATCCTTATGGTTTTTATTTGATATTCACAGTATACATGTACACGCATACTCCCCACTTCTTCTCCCTGGGGAGGAGGCAGCAACTATCCAACAGCATGACCGCTTTTACTGGTGGTATGAACAAAACAGACCTGATTTTCTTTAATTTGTCACATCCGCTTACTGTGCCTGTGACGTCACAGCCAGGAGACATAGTCTTCTTTCAATTTTAAATAGAAACCTCCACTCTACCTAATTTCTAACCCCATGTGGAAATTTACCATATTCATCCTATTATTACACCCCTGCCTCCAATATTGTTACAAGATAACTTGGATCTGGTCTAAAAGAGACAACAGCATGATATTTATTCTAGTCCAATTTATTCTGAGTCCAATTTATTGGGTTAAAGCCGTTCTTTTTTTTATTTTAAGACTCCGCTCGTATCTTTCAATCGTAGGCGATTCCCTTTTCTTCCCAAGATTCTCATGGATGGCTCTGCTCTTTAGGAAAAATCGACTCTGAAACTTTTTGGTCTTCTCTCTCATCCAATCTTTCTAGGAGTTCATACTTTAGATCCATTGCTCTTTCTGTTTCTTGTAAAGTCAGTTCTCTCTATCGCCCCAAACACTTTCTCACACCTGAGAGTATTCTCTATCTCTACAAATCTACCATCAGCCCATGTATGGAGTACTGTTGTTATATTTGGGCTGGTGAATCTCTGTTCCATTTGAGGGTTCTTGATAAGGTGCAGAAACGTATCTGTAATTTGATTGTCCCCACCCATTCTTTTCTGCGCCATCTCTTTCACAGACGTGATGTTGTTAGTTCCAGTCTTTTTTATAAATACTATTATGGCATGTGTTCTTCCAAATCAATTCCCTGCTTCGTTTGTTCCAGCTCGTTTGACTCGTTAGTCTAGTGGTCGCCATCAATTCGCTCTTTTGATACCTCATTGTAATACAGTTTCCTATTCCAGTAGCTTCTTTCCAAGAACTGCAGGTTTGTGGAACTCTTTTCTTGCTGACTGTTTTCCTCCTACCTATAGCCTTGGTCTTTTCTAAGACTAAGGTCAATAGGCATTACCTGTCTTTACGGTAATCATATTTTGTTCTTGTTAGCTCCTTACATCAACTGGCTTCATGCCTTATCTAGAGCGATTTCCATGAAACAAAAAAAAAAAATTTGTTTTCTTTATTGTTATTTTTTAATCGGTTGATAAATAGATAATTTTGAGTAATCTTTTTATTTACTTATCTTTTTATAATCCATTTTCAAACGCTTCGTGATGTGTTTCCTAATCGTTGATAACGTTTTATCGATGAGGGAGAATCAATTTTTTCATCCTTTGTGGCATTTGTGCATCTCTGAATAGACAGAGGACTACCTTCCTCTGAACAACCCCTAACTGAAGAAGGCTCAAGTATACTGAAAGGAATGATTTATGCAGTGTTGTGGAGGCCTAGTTCGATTCTGTTTTTGTCCATTTAAAATATTGTCAGTTGAAAAAATTATGTAGACTCGCTTTTAATAGTAACAAATTATTTAAAATATCGGGTGATAGACAAATATATGAGTAGAGAAGAATCAAGCCACTCAACAAAGTTGTGTCCATACTGATTCATATGAATTTACTATTAAATCGGGATTATTTTCGATGAAATGCAATTTTAAGTGTCTTGGACACATCTGAAAAAAGTTTCATTCATTAAATCGGGACTATTGGCGATAAAAAATGTTTTTCTAATTTAAACGTGTCCGACCAACAAACAAAGCCCCGCAGAGAGATGCGAGGACTGATCTAAGAATTTTCTGTATTGCGGAAGAGGAAAACGCAAAAATATTCTTTTGTATATTTTACCGTATTATTTTGGTAACACCTTTCAAAATAGGAGATTGGTCATTTTGTTTTTATTGTTATGTAAAAATGGCCACTTCCACGTGAATGTCTTCATTGTAATAGTTACACCACGTCTGATATATATATATATATATATATATATTGTTACATTTCCAATGTGCAAGTAAATACTTATCCGCCCTGGCGTCGTGCTACCTCCCTCACTCTCACCAACACTACCGCCATCACCAACCGACCGTGTCATAAACAGGAAGAGACAGGTAAATAATGGAAGATATTGCGAGGCCACCCATGAATATAAAAGAGTCTTTGTATTCTGAGGTGGAGGAGGAGGAACTGTAAGAATTGACGCTGTTAGAACGGCTGAACAAAGGGAAAATATTAAATGGTTTTCTGAAATGCAAACACACACAACACAACATCGAGATTTAAATGCTTATCTTTAATATATTCAAACATATGAAGATATATGTATACATGTAATTACAAAAATATATATATATATATATATATCATGGACGGCGGCAGGGGGGGGGGGCTCAAGCCCCCCACTTTTTGACTTGGCCCCCCCACTTTACGGTCATCAATAATGAAGTTATATATGCATGTGTTTAACCGCCCCCCCCCCCACTTTTTAGGAGAGCCTCCCCCCACTTGTATAACTGTCCCGCCGGTTCTGTAAGCTCTAAATAGTATAATTATTAGTTTTATTTACAAAGTAAGATTAGACAAACACGGCGCAGAACACCAACCGGAAGTAACCACTAACAGAATCGCAAACAATTTAAATACAACAATTACACTTAACAAAATAAATAATGAAATAATAATTAAAAAATAACAACATTACTTTCAAAAGTACTCTCTAAACATATTTAAACGACACTTAGCCGACACCCCCCCCCCGCCCCAACAAAAACATATAATGGCTCAATTTTAGCATATAAATACTCTGCATCTGAACGACTTCATTTCCGGGTTTATTTTTTATCACCATACGCTTCCATTAATAATCATTCTCGATGAAGAACGCATGGCGTTCGAAATATTGAATAAACAAAAATTTAAAAAAAAACGACATCGTTTTATGCTTCAACTACCACCCACTCATCATCAAAATATCTTAAGAAGCATACGTGGAATATCAAACTACTCTCTCTATATATCTATTAATAGTGGAGATTATGTATATGTCTGTCTGTCTGAAGCCGAAACTATATTATTAGTTTTGATCGCTCTCTTTTTATGTCTACTTATCAGCTCCTATATTCCAAAGCTTCTCTAAACATCACGTGTTTTTCAAATTTACATAGTTACTTTGTTTTAAAGCTTCTAATACATTAATATTCGCAAATATACACTTATGATTATTTTTTTTCAGATTTCCAGATGTATTTAAAATATTTTTCTCGATAATGATAATGTTAATAAAAATTATAAATAGAATTCATTAAATACATTGTTTTTTTTTAATCTATATAATCGAGTTACGTAATTAAATTAGATTGTAATTGAATATGATGGAACAGCCGGCGGCCATTCCAACATTTGGTTATCTGCCCTTTGATTATTCGAACGCACAAAGTTTTATTTCAAGATAGAGAGAGATAGAGAGAGAGAGAGAGAGAGAGAGAGAGAGAGAGACGGACACAAGACAGGGGTGCGTTATTTGATTATTAACATGTAAACAACACATTCTCTGAGATTTATTGTACGAGTCGCTCAAAAACGATATATTCACTTTGACTTTTTATTAAAACATTTCTGTTTTTGTAAATCTTATTAGAAATTATACTTTAAAACACAAATTTATTGAATCAAGTAGTAGTAGCGATGGCGGTAGTAGTAATATCAGTATGAATAGTCAACACGTTGTTGGTAGCAGTACGAAAAGTCGATTATCGTGGTAGTAGTTGTCGTTGATGTAGTAATAATAGTACGAATAGTTGTATTGTTGATAGTTGGTGTAAATGTTATAGTATTAGTACGAACAGTTATGTTACGTGGTCGTAGTCATTGATGGTAGTAGTTGTAAGAAAACAGACATTTTACTGAGCAATTAAATAAAACAACTAACAAAAATATGCGACTGGAGGGAGAATATATTTGCTAGTATCATTAATGGAGATTTGGTATTTGTCTGTCCGAAGCCATAACTATACTATTATTTCTATATCTAAAACCGAAACGACACTATTACTATATTTTAATGTTCAATTCAGTTTACTATATTATTCAATGCTCAACTTTGACTCTAGCATTTCTTCTGCTGTCATAATACCATCCTCCACCTTTCTTTGGAGGAAGAGTGTAGTATCTGTTCTGTGGTCATGATAACATCCCCCGGGCATTACCTCCTTCGGTTTTTTATGGGGTAGGGGGAGGAGTATAGTATCTGTTCTGTTGTCACGATACCATCCTCACAGGCATTACCTTCTCCTTTGGGAGGTGCAGTCTAGTATATGTTCGTTTGTCATATATACTAGCAAAAAAATATGCGACCGGGGCGAACATATAATTGCTAGTTGTAGAAGTCACCCCATCATGGCCCACAGTAGAATTTCCACACACACCACCAAGGGGTTTGGAAGTAGGTACCACTAACCCAGTACACACACATGTGCACATGCACATACTGAGATGTAGAAGAAATAAAACCAGAGTGCTCAATTACGTTTGTAAGAGCATCATATATTTTTATTTCATATAAATTCTATGCAATCATTCTATCAGCCATTAATACCTTAGAAGAGGAGGATGGTGGATCTCCAGTGGCTAAAATATATATGTCGTCAGCCAAACGGACGAAGTGAAATATGCTTTCCCGTTTTACGTACATCTGATTGCTTTGACTTTTCAATCGAGAGTACAGTTGAACCACGGTCTCATTTGATTTAGAAACATCCCGATGGCACTCTGTCAGCTTTTTCTTGTACGGGTGTGCAGTTGGATCAATGTTTTCATGACTGATGAAATATTAAATGATTTGAATGTGCCGTACGACTAAAAGCAAACTTCCGTCAGCCAATTTCAATCTTGTCTCGGTTCAAAGATGACTACAAATTCAACTGCTTTCTGACCCGATGTAAGATAAAATGGCCACCGGCCAAGTGACCCGCAAAGATTTGCGTTTTTCTTTCGTTCGTTCAGTGCTTGATTGCTTCTATGAGAAATCTAAAGTATGCATTAATCGAACAATTGCAGGGAGTGATGGGGGGGGGGGCGTGGAAATGGACTGTGTTTTCCTGATGAGTCTCTAAAGAAAACTCCCATGTTAATAGAGTGCATTCGTCTGTAACAGCATTTAAAGAAATCCAAACATGGATTGATTGAAGACGCTCATGTCAATGTGGAAATAATTCTTCCGACTTCTTTCTCCACCATTTCTATGGAATTCTTTCATTAATTACGCATACATCGAAATAAGCCATCTTTCATTTAACTCTAAAATCAATTTCCCTTAATACGATTGGAAGGAAATATTACATACACCCCTCAATGCTGATGCAGTTTTGAAAGTAACCCTAACCTGATATCAGAAAATTATATTATAAATTTCAGTACTGGCTACTATAGTCTCCACCCTTTGTCTCTCGAAGTACAGACTGCCCCCACCCACCAAATGCCACCAATGGAATCGTTTATAAAATTCATAATCCTTTCTGCTTTTCAACCATATTTGGTGCAAAACAGCAAATAAACGTCTGGCTATGCCTGACTTGTCCACCAAGTTTCAGTCATGAATGTTCAACAGTCTTTGTTGTATCATCGTTCACTTATAAGCCTACCTGGGTAGGATATCGAAAATTAGCAATAAATTTGACACATCCTCTCTTGGCACTGTGCTAATTTTGTCCGTCTTGTTTTCATTGCTTTGATAGACATCATCTTTGAGATAACCTCTACGGATAAGAATCTGTGAGGTTGGAGTTAGCGTCCGGTGAGTGTAAAGCTCAGTCAAGATCACACCTCCTACTGATGAGATGATCACCAATATGTTACTGCATAATCATTGAACGGCAATAAAAGAAACTGAAACTTGGTAAACAAGTCAGGCATAGACTAAAGTTTATTTGTATCAAATATAGTTGTATTGTGGAAAGGATTGTGAATTTTGTTAACGATTTAACGATCTGATGAGTGGCATTTTTCGAGAGTCACTCTCTATGTTCTACATGAATGGTAGTATCAGAAACTACATGAAGAGTAACCAACAAGAGAATTAGTTACAGAGTAAATTAAGTTAAATGATAATTTGAACAGAGAGATTTGAGTCCATCAATAAAAATGGTGTCCACCTACCTACTTAGCAGTAATATGCTTTAGAATTTAATTGGAGGAATAATTTCTGAAAGGTATAATGTTACTTAGGTATAATTGACAAGGTTTGACTCCGGGTTCACCTATTGCCTGATACAAGGTTAATTTGGCCATGTGACATATAAGGGATTTGAAGTGAGATTTCAGTTGCGGTTCAGAGCTAATTGAAGATACACATGTAACTGAACTTCGCCCTCTGGTTCCTCCTTGTAAGATATTCCTTTTTGCTATAATGGGGAAAAAATGTCCTTTCTTCCTTCCACGCAGAATTTCCATAAAAATAGCTTTTTTACAAAGGCTTCTAATCTTTGAAACACATTACCACGGTACTGCTTCCTTGCAGATTACAACATAATCATCTTCAAATCCAATGTCAACAAATACTTGTCACAAACCGTCCTTATAAGTAATCAAACAGTTTACCCTATTCATCATTTTCAATCCTCTCATAATATTCTTCATCTTTTAACTGCCAATTTATTCATCTCATTAATATTTATCTACAAGTGGCTTTAAGCCTTGATAAGTCGTGACTCATTAGTATTAAAATAAATAAAACAAAAAAAAACTAAAAGGCAATGCAAATTAATGGTGAATTGTTTTACATGAAATAAACAAAGTTTTAAATAATAAGATGTAGTTTCCTTGAAACATTGCATGTTAAATTTTATGTAGAGGAGTATTAGAAGGCTATCACAATGCAATAAATGGAAAAATGTCGGTGTTGAGAAGGAAGACAAAAACAAGTTAATTTTTTTATAGAATAAATCTTTCTTGAGTAGTAAAAACTTCTACACATGTGTGTGACCGTGTTCCATAATATATTTTGAGGAAATACCTCTTTATAAAATGTATGCGTTTAAAATCTCTTTAAATCCGTGTGGACCAGTAATGATATTTTATGGTTATACCGCAGTAAATATCAATGTGGCCCACAAAAAATGGAATCAAATTAAAATTTCTTTATTTTATTTAAGTGATTTTTTTTTTGTGTGGAGGTAAGTTTTAGATATAAATATTTCCGATTCTCATTAGAATCCTCTAGGTTGTCAACATCGTAAAAATTCATTTAAAACGTCCTAATTCTTCTTTCTTCTGTTCATTTAAGGTCACTTTTCCTTTGTTCAGGGGTCAGACGTTTTCTGATGTTAGGAAAGCTCACTCTCCAGTTCTCACGGTTCAGTGGATCAACTGTCTCCAGATTCGACTCTGTGCAGTTTGTCTAATCACTTGCTTCCAAGTTTTCCTTGGCCAGCCAACCTTCTTGCGATTTAAGGCATCTATTCTTGTACAGTGGTTTATTCAGGAGGACGAACGATCCACATTACCATACCAGCATAACCAATTCATCCTAAGAGAGGGTTGGGTGAAAATCCAGCACTCTCTCGCCCGACTGCAGCGCAAGGATAGATCCATGATTAGATGGATCGGTAATGTGAAATCTGACCTAACCCAACGCATTAGGTCAGAGGATTTGCTGAAAGCACTACATTTTCCCAGCATGAAGATTATCCATAAGACGAATTAGTTAATCTGGTATGGTCATGTGGAGCGTTCATATTAATATTTGGGAAATATAATTCATTTGTAAGAGGATGCCAGAATTATCTGTTTTGCTGTTTTCAAATGGACAGGAAGTCATAGTCATCGTAACCAACTAGACATGCCATTGAATCTAAAATTTAACTGTTTCTTTCTCAAGCAGGAAAATAATTGTTTGAGGAAAGAAATGGAAAACAAGACCAAAGAAGAGAGGAAAGGAGATAAAAGTGAGGAATTGATTTCAGGTGACCTACCACCTACCAGAGGAGTTCAAATGTATTTTTATTTAAATAAAAATAGAATGTTAATATATATATATATATATATATATATATATATATATATAGTGAGATGATGTATGTGCATCCGCAAACAGAGCAGAAGGTCAGTAACACATTGACCATAAAATGAATAAATTCTGACACACCAAAATTCTTCCCATAAATTCTCTTTCCATTCGACAGAAGGTCAAAGGCCATTTATAAATATATAGGAGACTTTGAAATTTGTTTCCCCATTTCACAAATTAATTATAATAAAAACAGATACTGATCACTTGGGTCAGAATGGAACAGAATTCTATCCCCACGCCCATTCATTTCTGTCCCCGAGTCAATCTGTGTGGGTGGATTTGTTTTGGTAAAATAATTCTTATCCCCTTTTTTATACAATTCTGATCAATCATTCGGTAATTGAGTTTGAGCAGGAAACACCATCATAACTCCAGTAATCTCTATTTATATAAAGTTAGGTATGTTTATATATTTATATATTTCTATCCACAGGATTCACTTCTAAACTAATTAACCGATCATTATGAACTTTAGAACACAGCTGCTATGTGTAAAAATGGATAATGTGGGCTATATTTGGTTTAATTTAGTTTTATGCAAAGGGGGTAAAAAGGGCATAAAAATTGTTATGGTACCTACCTTACAGACTACATAAACTCGTCCGCTTCACTATAAATACCGGGAGCACATGGGTCTTGGTGTTGGATCCGCCCCATCCTGCTCAGTCTCTCATTAACTTCGGTTGATTGAGGACGTCGGGATGGGGTAATACCAGTCGAGGATTCGTTCTCGACAATCAGTCCGGCAGGAACTGGGCCATTTAGTTTGCCTTTTATCTGCCGGGCTGAGGTATATTGTCCTGGGTTTTCCTAGGAGGTGCACCCTCCCAGGCCTTGCCTTCCCTCTTTGGGGAGGGGTAAGTTTATTGCTTGCTGCCTGAGGCGCCCTTATCGGGGAATGCCGACGGGGTTGCCCAGGCTATTTTTGATAGGCCAGAGTGCTCCTTCTTTAGGGGCGCTGGCTGGCTTGATCTCCCCACTTTCCGACCTTGTGTCACATATTGCTTTGTGGGAAGCGATTAAATACCTGGATCCACCCAATCCTGTTCAGTCTCTCATCAACTTCGGTTGATTGAGGACGTCGGGATGGAGTAATACCAGTGGAGGATTCGTTCTCGACAATCAGTCCAACAGGAACTGACCATTTCGGTGGCCTTTTACCTGTCGGGCTGAGGTATACTGTCCTGGGTTGTCCTAGGAGGTACACCCTCCCATGCCTTGCCTTCTTTCTTTGGAGAGGAGTAAGTTTATTGTTTACTGCCTGAGGCGCCCTGACTGGGGAATGCCGACGGGGCTGCGAGGCTATTTTTGCTAGGCCAGAGTGCTCCTTCTTTAGGGGTGCTGGCTTGATTCTCCCCACTTTCCCGACTTTGTGTCACATATTGCTGCAGTGGGGAGCAATTAAATACCTGGAGCTACCCCAGTGAAAAACTGCCAGTCAGACGTTCTTTATATGCTGTATTTATATTTTCTTCAGTATACTTTGTTTCACTTAATCCCGAGTTCGTGTCTTCTTTCCGGACCCCTTACAGGTCCACAACAAAAAGCCAAATTAACAATATGTATCAGACATGAATTAATAATTATTCCCCGAATTTCCGTTTCTTTCGAGTATTTTAAAGGGTTTAAGTAGACATATTATTGATATAACTTTCCATTTGAAAATTCAAATATTTCAGATTTGCATTGAATTTGACATTAATTAGACATCAATTTTGCTAGATTCCCTAAATTTCAATTTCTTCTTGAGACCCCTTAAGATTAAATCTTAAATTTTAAATATTTAAAAAAATTAAAATCATGTAATGGATTTTGATCAAAAATTGGAATAAGGATTCTAGACTATTTATTTACCTCCGAACGAGGAGAAAAGTTAGATACAAGGTCTGTTTTTAATGTGGGGAAAATCAAGCTCCCCAAAAAGGGGCACTCTGCATTGGAACAAAATAAAAATTGCCTCAGTCTAAAAGGACTTCTCCTTCACTGACCGAGGACAGAAAAGACTAAGTCTAGCATCAGAACAGATACTACACTTTGTTTCTAGCCGAAAAGTCAAGGAATTTTAGTAGCATTAAGGGGACATAAAAATCCTGCAAAACTGTTCTGGGAATTAATTTTACCCATCCTGGGACAGGTATTCTTCTAATTTATATATATATATATATATATATATTCTCTCTCTAAATATGTGTTTTCTCCATAATTACTATTCTACCTCTTTAATCTGCTGGTGATATGATGTTTTTGTTACTTGCAAGGCGTTTTAAATTATCTATATAACTTCAGTAATACTGACTCATTCGGTTGAGTGGCCGTTATTGAAATAATTCCTCGTATGAAACCCATCATCTTATCACCAGCAGATAAAAGTAGTGGTATAGTAATTATGGAGAAAAGCACATATTTAAAGAAAATATCTACACTACTATCTGACGAAAATACATATATATATATATAATAATAGAATTAACGATAAGTGAAGTATCGTTAAAGTGATCTATTGTGATAAAGTAAAGCTCAATACGTTGAGTGGAGCAATCAATTTAAAGGAGGAGAGATGAAGATAAAAAATTGCATAAAATGACATAAAATTGATACACATTTTATTACAGCTGAGTTTCCTACCAAAAACCGAATATTTAAGCTAATATATGGAAACCTTTGTAACATCTCACTGCCCGGAGGCCAGGTGTTTGAAGGCAGATATGAACCTTGCCACATAGCGTCTTTTAACAGACAATCTTCGCTTCGGATCTGCCGAATTGGATACTTACAATATTACTCCACAGACTTTTACTTGTAATTCTACGGAATTATACACAAAACGGCCACACGAATCCCTACGGACCAAGTGAGATATTTTTTTAACCCTCTGCCTTTTATTTGAAACCCTGTAAAACTATTAAAAAAAACTTTCTCCAAATCGACAAACTTTTCTCCAAATTTACAAACTTTTGCTATTTTGCTATCTACACCATAGCGTCCCCTTTTGTCTTCAACAATGGCTGCTCAATACTGCTACCATTCTCCCTCTCGGCCATTTATTTCTTTATCCCCCAACCTTTCCTGTTATTTCTTCTTCAATTTTCAAAGTGAAATGGAACAGGTAATATTTATTTATTATAAATATCACATTACCGAATTTTATCCTCTGACGAGAAGAGTTTTATCTTTTAAAAAAAACATGCTTTAAGGATTACTGAACTTTTGATGTAATAAAATTTGTATCAATTTTATGTAATTTTATGCAATTTTTTTATCTTCATCTCTCCTTCTTTAAATATATATATATATATATATATATATATAAAATATGAAACTAAAAGTATACTTTTAAAGAATTGAACCTATAGTGAAATGGTTTAAGCTTAATATACGAGATAGAGCAGTTATGAAGGAAGAGAGATAAAGGTGTACGAATGACAAATCTATTTTATCTTCGATTGTTCAATGCAAGGTGTACTCGATAAAAACATGTTTTCAAGAATTAAAATCTTATCAGAGGAATTACATAGATGGATACGTTGGCAGTGGAATAGCCAAAGTTCAAAATTAGAAAAATTTAAGAAACAATATAAAGTAATGGAAAGCAAGAGTGTGCATGTACAAAGGTTATTAAAATATGGAGTCTGTCCAGTTGGTGGATGTCCGTTGATAAGATGTCCGGTGAAGAAAGATTTAAAGATAGAAAAAGGGATTTCGTGGAGACAGCTTTTAAAATGTTCAAAATGAAGTAAATCCAATAGAAAGATGTTTATTTCTACCGTAGATGGGAAGCACTTATTTGGATGCAATTTTGAGAATTAAGGCCATTTTGAAATACTTCCATGGACCGAGAATGAAAATAGTGTTTTAGGAGTTGCGTTTAAAATGTTGTGTATATTATAAGCAGGCAGTATAGAATTTCAGTACAAACTGCGATCGAATCTAAGAAAAGAGATTTCTGGTCAGAGACGAAACTAGTAAAAAGTAGAGGAAGGAGTCAGATAAAAGGGGAGTGGATGAGGAGGTTTATTTTGGTGCATGGAACTATGGTTGATGGTGGGAGTAGGGTAGGGGAAGGTGTTTTTTAGTTACAGCTCATCGCTAGTAAGCAGCAATATAATGCCAGGCCTGGGCTGGCTTGAGTTAGGGTGGGGTTTCAATAAGCTAAAAACAGTAGTGTTTCAGGTCAGTAAGTAAATAGTTCAGGAGGGGGGGGGAGTGTCCCTGTATTTAAAAGGAGTTTTATACCGAATTATATATAATTCAGAAAGTTTAAAAGGGTTCAAATTGGGAGATTAGGGCTCAAACGGTTGGAAATCTGGAATTTACATGTTTAAGATGTAATAATCCGGACAATTATAGTATTTCAGAGTTTAATGTTTAAAGACTTTATAGATTTCCCAGTTAGTTAAATATTAGATGCATGACTAAATAAGAAACTTTAATATATAAATGAAGTTAGGATTGGGAACCGCGTTAATGTTTGCAACAATTGAGTTCTTGTATAAGGATTATGGGGTGGGATTAGGTTGAATTATGTAACCGAAGTGATGACATGGAGTATTGAAATGACAGATACATTTTAAGGGTGCGGGGCAAATGGGCCATTATAGGCGTAACCAGGGAGCATAGTTTAAAAGTGAGAGTAATGGAATCTATGAGAAAAAGATTGTCGGTAGAGCGAAGTGTCCATAGAGTCGATGGATTGTATGCAAAAGGGAGATAAGAGAGACAATAGATAGATATGTAAGGGGGTTGGCTAGTAATTGAAAAAAGGGAATATGAATTAGATGGTTGGAGTAGAGGCGATTAAGGATTAGTGGAGTGGAGAAGAATAATGTTAATTCTCAATTTACATTAAGTGTTATGGATTAATAGAGTTATTAGGTGCACAGGGGAGGATACGCTATGTTATTGAGATGATTAATTGTAAGGTTGGAAAAATTAAGACTTAAAAAATTAACAAATTATAGAATTTAAGAATTAGTCTAATGTTAGAGAGGAGGTTGTTCATTATTCCCTCTGACACTCCTCCTCCCAGCCAACAACCTCGTCTCTAACATTAGACTAATTCTTAAATTCTATAATTGGCAACGTTTCATAATTCAAGTTACTCAGAAAAAACTGTTATCGTCTTTTTCACAAACAATACTAATACTTGAAGTTAGCTGCTGCTGATGTTTATTATGATATCGATTGGTAAAGAGATAGATACACATAGCCACGTAAACAAACTCACTTTGCTATTTGAAATATTTAGATAGAGAATTTTTCTATTTACACAAAAACATATAATTTGTAAACAAAAACAAAATTCTCGGTATTTCTGCAAACTTTGGTTCCAACTTATCTACAATTGTTATAATTCAATTAATTTGAAAAAAAAACAGTTGAATGGTTAGAGGGGTATACAAAACATGTAGTGGGGTTGGTGGGGGATAAAAGGAACATGTGTTGGGATTTTGTTAAAAGACATGCAGAAATTCAGCTTTAATAAAAAGACAAACACCATCTAATACATAAAGTAAAGTCGGTCTCTTTTTCGATTTTTGTCATTTCTTCCTACATTTTTTGTCATTTCTTCCTACAAAATCAATATTTGATTTTGGTTTGTGAGTTCTTTTCGTGGATTGTTGCAGCATGTTGTTAGGAACAATAAAATGTAGTTCGATTTAATTCCTTGCAGAAAATACTTTGGCTGGATTTGAATTGCTGTTATGTTTACAACGTTTCGGCAGCTGCACTCTCGGCGGCTTATTGTTCTTATTAGTGACTTGAAACTGAAACCTTTATTCAAGTGCAGGGAAAGACTGTTTTCATGCTTTTAGAGTTTATTTTATTTTATGGAAGTCGTCCCAGACAAGGCATGAATCTACTTGCTGTAAGGAGCTTAAAAGAAAGAAAGATTAAGCTACATAATAACAAAAAGGGAGAGGAAGGTAATATTACTTCAAAACCAAGTAGTTTTTTAACTGACAGTGATAAATTCAGTGGCAAAATAATCGAACCTAAAGCCCAGACATTAGCATGGCAGTGACAGACTCAGTCATCCTTGCCGGAAATACCTCAAAGGATATATATCCATACACAAAATTGAACTTGAGAATACCCTGACATTTAGCGAGTGCTGATGGAGAAGCCTCTCAAGGAGCTACCCCTGAGTTCAGTCTTTGTACTATCACCTGGGAGAATGCCGACCAGTAAAGAACTGTGTCCTCGCCTTCTACCAAAGATACTTAACTACCCTCATTATCTGTCATTTATTAGACAAACCAAGCCTGAAAGAAATCCTATCACCAGCGTTCAACCCTCTGGACTCCAAACAAGCTAGCCAAAATGTAAGCCCTTCAAGAGGCCAATAGGGAAAAAAGGATTTACAAGGCTGGATGACAAAAAAAGTCTACCCCTAAACATTTCTGGATATATAAACCTGATGGAGTTTTTTCCATTTAATTTTACCTGTCCGGGACGGGTATTCTTCTAGTATTGTATAAGAGAAAAAATTCGTCGTGTCAGGATTTTAGAGTCAAGTTACTGAATATAAATGTCACTTGATGAGGGTGGAAAAACTGACAAGAACAAAATGTTACATTGAAAATATGAGGTTGAATAATTCATTAATCAATGTTTTCAGTAAATAATTTGTGTTTATTTTGTGTGCGTGTGTGGGAGAGAGGTGATTGGAAGAAGAGGTGGTCCGTGTACGATCCACGTTTTTCCCCCTCGGGACTATTGAGCTTTAAAAGCCGAAAACAGATCTAAAGAGACGGGATCCAACTGGATTAGGCCAGAACGTTGACTCCGAAACGGGGGACAAACAAAATCACATGGATCGCAAAATGGCCAGAGTCACATTTATAGAAACGGACATTTTGAAATCTTCTTATTGTGTCGTGTTCTATAGATTTCCTTCCGACAATCGAGAAAATGTTGGGACTAAATCAGAATTCAAGACACCATCTTCAATCTGTCAGCATTTGACAGCGCCAGCTTTTCATGCGCCGGAAGGGGGAGGGGGTCGGGCAAGACGGAAATGGAAAGGAAGCTTATCTTGTCCAAGACAAATATAAATACAGATGATGTCTGATGGGGAAAAATCAATAGGACAACATACGTGACGAAATATTGCGCAAGAGGGAATATTGATTAAACAACCATGATATATCATACATCGTTTTTGCGAAATATTTCACAAGTTTAAAAGACATGCTCAAAGAAGATTTTGAAGCTTGCCCCCATGGAGTGCTACTTTGGTATTCGGTCCATGAAACTAAGACTTCAGAATAATTAAACATAAGGTGTCTTGTTTTAATGTATATGGCTTCTAGAATTTTTAAATCTTTTTAAGTTTATATCATAGTGTAGTGTTTTTGTGGTATTGCCTAAATTCAGAAAGAGGGCAATCAATAGCTCCTTTACAAAACAATAGAAAAAACAACAATGTTATATATCGGTTTCTATTCATTAAATTGTTAGGTGAAAGTACAGAATAGTTAATCAACCCCCTCCCCCACCACCTCCCTATGTTAAGAATGGTTTTCTAAATGATAACGTTATTATTTCAGCCCAGTTTGTAAACTGCATAAGTACCCGTAATAAATTTTTTATTTATTTATTTATTTTTTTTTTTTTACTAATTCTCTGTTTTTTTCTTATGAGTTATGGTTGCAACAAAAAAACAGTTTGAATTATCTCCCCTTTCAACTTACTCTTTCTAAAATAAAAATGAAAACTCCAAATACGATTAAATATAAGAATTTTATGATTATTTTCTAACGTCATGGTTGATTCTTTTTTCTAGCAACAAATCTTTTTGTTACACACATAACCAGTTAACAGCTGTGTTTTGTTGGAACGCAAAAGTAGTAAGCTCAATCAGTGGTGACGTCTGCCTTATTCTTTTTCTTCTTTTACTTTTACTTTTTAACAGCATTATTTTTGCTTTTTAGACATACAATAATTTTACATACATTATATAAACATTCATATTACATAAGCTTCTACTAGCTCGCTCCCCCGGGGTGGAACAGAAATAGAGCTTAGAACAATACATCTGACTCCATTCAGACCACCAGCCAAAGAGTATAATTTCCCTATCTTCTTCACTACATGACATTGGAGACTTCCTGTCTGTGATGCAATTTTCTGAACACATCAGCTTAAATTCTATTCAAATTTCTAGTCGAATTCTCCACTTTCTACTTAATGTGAAAAATTCCCGTTTTTAACGCATCCACGTCCAAATCACCATACAGTTTCATATCATAATAAAAGTACAAAATATTTATTTTTAGTTTTGTTTTTACACATTTTCTTTCTAGAAATTTTGGTTAATAATGTTTTTAGTTAAAACCTTTACAATTAAACAAGACGAATACTCATCCCAGGACGGTTAAAATTAATTCCCCAAACAAAACATAGTTTTGCACCAATATGTCTTTTTTACAAAGATTAAAATCAAGATATAATGCTACTAAACCTTAAGTCTAGAATTGTTATTCCAATTTTGATCAAAATCCAGTACATGATTTTGATTCTAGAAAATGTCTAAAACTTAAGGCTTAAAAAAGGGGTCTTAAGAAGAAATTGAAATTCAGGGAATCTTGCTTAATTGGTGTCTAATGACCATGGGTCAAATTCAATGCAAATCTGATATATTTGAATTTTGAGATGAGAAGTTCTGCCCATATTATGTCCCCTAAAACCCCTTTAAAATGCTCCCAAGAAACTAAAATGTTTGGAATATTTATTAAAGTTTCCCAAAAATCGGAGGTATGTAGATTTTCACGAAGACCTTCCACCCCCAGTTTGCCCCCTTTTCATAAAACTAAGTTAAACTTAATATAACCCACATTACAACCCTTACGCATAGCAGCTGTGTTCTAAAGTTCAAAATGATAAGTTAATTAGTTTAGGAGTGAATCTTATACATAGAAATCTATAAACATATGCACATACCTAACTTTATATATAGAGATATGCACATACCCAACTTTATTTTTTTTTTTTTTTTTTTTTTTTTTTTTTGGCTAAGAAAGCATACGCACAAGCCATGTAAGATAGGCAAAAATTTAATCAGTGTACAAAAATAAATCAAGTTTTCTCTTGAAAGCACTGATAGTAGGCGCTTGGATGACCTCAGCGGGAAGCCTGTTCCAGGGGTTGACAGAACGAATTGAGAAGGATGCTTGACGCCTCTGAAGCCGAAATTTACGACAGTAGAGCTTCTGGTCATGACCTCGAAGGCCTCTGTCTGGCGCACGAGTAAAGAATTCGTCAGCGGGGAGATTGATGAGCCCATTCAGGATTTTGTAAACCAGGATGAGGTCCCCTCGCATCCTTCGAATTTCGAGCGTCGGAAGTTGAAGACGGTGGAGTCTTTCTTCATACGAGAGATCGGCAAAGCCAGAAATCATTTTGGTTGCACGCCTCTGGATGCGTTCAACATGAAGTATATCCTTTCGGAGATAGGGACTGCACGCCTCAACACCGTACTCCAGCAAAGGTCGAACAAGCGTCAAATAGAGTGGACGGAACACTTCGGCCGTCAGGTTGATGAAGGAACGTCGAATTTGAAACAAGACGCCCCGGGCTTTGCTGGACATTTCAACGCAGTGACGAGACGGTTTGAAAGAGCTATCCACTCTTACACCAAGATCAGTTGCCTGAGATACTGAGGCCATTTCATGGTTGTTCGGACCGATAGTGAAGAGCTGGGATGGTCGCGCGCCAACTGGAAGATGACTGCATTTGGCTGCGTTGAGTGGAAGGTCCCAGTCTGAGGCCCAGTTTGCAGTACAATCCAGATCGGTTTGCAGGATGGCATGATTGCGTCTTTGCGCTATGAGTTTGACATCATCAGCGAAAAGCAAAACTTTGCCCTGAAGTAAGTCTGGAAGGTCGTTGACGAACAGGAGGAACAAAATCGGGCCAAGCACTGAACCTTGTGGTACTCCGCTGCAAGCATTTGCTTCTGCTGAAGTGCATCCACTCACAGAAACTCGAAAAGTTCGTGCTTGTAGAAACGACCTAATCCAGCTGATGATGGACCGGTGAATCCTGTACCGATCAAGCTTGTGAAGGAGCAGGCGATGGTTTACGGAGTCAAACGCCTTGGAGAAGTCCAGAAACAGGATATCCGCAGCATCGCCATCATCCAAAATCTTGGTTATCCATTCTTCCGTAAGAAGGAGGTTGGAGAGGCAGGATCGCATTGGGACGAAACCATGCTGGGTCTGAGTCAAAGATTTGGTTCGTTCAAGGTGGTTCATCAATGCATTTTTCAGGATTTTCTCCATAACTTTGCAGATGATTGAAGTCAGGCTCACGGGGCGGTAGTTAAGAGGGTCGGTTTTAGCGCCTTTCTTGAAAATGGGGCATACTGTAGCCACTCTCCAGTCCTCTGGTACGACACCGTCTGAAAGTGAGTGATTAAACAGGTCCGCTAGTGGAGTTGCCAGAACTTGCGCCAAAACACGAAGGACTGCTGGATGGATATGGTCAGGTCCTGGGCTTTTGTTGGTTTGAATGCTGGAAAGGGTCACAAAAACTTCTTGAGGAGTGACTTCAATAGCTTGCATTTATATAGAGATATGCACATACCCAACTTTATATAGAGATATGCACATACCCAACTTTATATAGAGATATGCACATACCCAACTTTATATAGAGATATGCACATACCCAACTTTATATAGAGATATGCACATACCCAACTTTATATAGAGATATGCACATACCCAACTTTATATAGAGATATGCACATACCCAACTTTATATAGAGATATGCACATACCCAACTTTATATAGAGATATGCACATACCCAACTTTATATAGAGATATGCACATACCCAACTTTATATAGAGATATGCACATACCCAACTTTATATAGAGATATGCACATACCCAACTTTATATAGAGATATGCACATACCCAACTTTATATAAATAGAGATAACACCTTCTGTCCAATGATCTACCCTGTGTCTCTCATAAAACCCAGCTGGCAGCAAGAATAGTAATCAACTTAGATTGCGCCTAGGTCAAAAACCGTTTAAAAGGCCACTTTGAAGAACTTTCAATGTTTTCCATTGTCTGCAATTCTTGTTTGGCAAACTGTTATTAACTTGAAATGGGAATCGTACAACAAGAGAAAAACCTTGTCAGCTGGAAAACTTTAACAGTTTTTGGCTTTCCTCTTCCCATAAACTTCCTTTGTTTTCTCATCAAACCTAAATCAACATTTGTGTCGGACAAAGTTGTTAATTAGCTATCTCTTTCTCTCTGAGGTGACGTGCACCACATCTTTATACTCTCATCGGATTTCATCATCATCATCATCATCATCATCATCATCATCATCATATTCGGTTTAATGTCCGTTTTACATGATGCCCCGTGTTGGACGGCTTTTAGAAATTGACTTCCAAACTAACCTATCTCTGGTCAGGTCTTTATTTATCTTTCTGTCTCTCAAATCCATCCTTATCACTTCCTCTCATGTTTTACTTGGCCTTACCCTGTCAAAATACCCTGCTACCTCAACTGTTCTACATCTACCAACCCAATCACTCTAATCCATTCTTTCATCATTATATTCGGCTTAAAATCTGTTTTACATGTTGGCATGTGTTGGATGGCTTTTAGAAATTGACCTCAACTATTCTACATTTACTAACCTAAGCACTCTCATCCATTCCATCATCGTCATCATCATCATCATAATAATCATCGGTTTAACGTTTGTTATACATTTTTGTTTACTGTTTTCACATTTTGTAACTGACTGATGAAAAACCTCTATATATAAAGCAAAGTTGTCTGTATGTGAAATGCGGCATCACAGTTAAACGGTTGATCAAAGAATCAAACCAACTGCAGATTTGGAAGTAGCACCTTCGATCTGATGTCCATAATCGATATCAGAAGTTGTTCAAACTTTTTTTAAAACTCACTATTCAAAATTAAAAGAACATAAAAATAGCATTAGCAACAAATGTTCCGTCATTTTTAGTGTTCCATTTCGAGCCGACCGAACAACATACTTATAATAATCTAAAACCTTTTCACTAAGAAAAATAAATAAATTAACTCATAAAACTCAGTCAAGAGAGTTTTTTAATAAAATAACTACGTATTTTATATCATTTTTTCAATTTTTTTATTATTGGAAGCTTTCTTTCTTTATTTTAAATAATCGAACTATTTAAGATCTGTGTTGAAAGATCATTATGCCTGTAACAAGGATAGTGACCCTTTTGTGGGAGCTAGGGTTTCTCACATTTATAAGCCTTATGCCAGACGTATATTGCCCTCGTAGGGAGGCAAATAACATCGAAAAAAACTGCACTTTAAATGTCACTACAGAAAAGGTTTCTCCCTCTCTCTCTCCCGTTAATGAAAGGGAATGTGCATATCGTTTGCCACTCGGGAAGCTGGGTGCCGTGCCAGGACGAAAAAAGCCCTTCCAAATAATCCTCAAGGCGCGGACGATCGAGTTCACACTCCCCCGTGATCGTCTAGTGGTTGGGATAGTACCACACGCCAAACTCAGACACTATAAGTAGGTTAAAAAGACAAAATATTTACGTTTGTTTTGTAAAACTGTGGATAAAGTGTTCGCCTTCAGAATTTCACATCAGGCAATTGTTTTCTTTGTTTCCATTCCAGTTATTTTCTAGCTTAATAATTGACTTCAGCAAATCCTTAGCTGAAAAACTTTTACTTTTAACCTTTTTAATTTTCGTAAACTTTAATTAGTCATGCGCTTTGCATACAGCATCTCATCATTCATGTGTACATTTAAAAAGGCATACATTGCCGCACCGTGCGAAAGACTCATCAGATATGAACAAGCCAGACCAATACTCTGCATGAAGACGATTGAATGAATCAATCGAAAGTACTCGCGAAGAATGGAACATAAAACCTACAGATCCTACATACGACAATTTGACAAAAATACTCGATGAACCATCCAAAAAGCGAAAAGATCAAATTAAAACTTAATCAAAATTGTCGGTTTTAAAAACCTTATTCATGGTACAGACAATATTTTCCATTTTTTCTTTTCTTTTTTTTTCATAGTCGAAGTCTTACGGCTTGGCTGAAGATCGATCTTCTGGTGTTATGAAGATACTGTTTTTTTTTTATGTGTCCGATCTGTACTGTAGCGCACTGAAACACATGTGTACGATAATGATTATATATATATATATATATATAATATATATATATATATATATATATATCATTATCGTATATTATAGGTAAATGACTAAAAATGATGTCTATTCCCAAAATTTCAACAAATTTTGATAATATTAAGATGGTTCCCGAGGGTACAACCCCTCAACTGAAAAGTTTTTTCCCTTTGATTCAAATGAAATATATATATATATATATATATATATATATATATATATATAAATTTCATTTGAATCAAAGGGAATCAATATTATCAAAATTTGTTGAAATTTTGGGAATAGACATCATTTGTGGTCATTTACCTATGGTTTAAATTTCATTTGAATATAAGGGAAAACAGTTTTCAGTGGGGGGGACCCCCAGCGTTGAAGTGATATATTTCTTATATAGCCTATGACCTTTACTGAGAGGTCAGTAGTTTACATGCCAATTTTCAAGCAATTCTGTACAGCGGTTTGGGTAAACATAAGCCACAATATCAGGCAGACACACACACACACACACACACACAGACAGAGTTATTATTTTATATATATAGATTATTATTAGTGGGGGCGTAGAAATACCTGATATAGTACCCAGGTGCAATGCTACCCTACTCAGCAAGATGAACCTGTAGATTTTGTTAGATCATCCATCTAGGAGACGGAAACTCTGATATAAAACTTACGCTTTACATCGTCTTTTAGTTATCTTGCTCTGGCTTGTCACTCAAACCTGGCTTGTAGAAGGAGAACGTGTTCTGCGTGTCGTACAAGCACACAGCATGGCCATGTATAGATATTCCTACTAGACCCACGGCGATAAAGACTTGTAAAAATAAGTCGCGTCTGCTGAACAATATACAATTATTTTAATATCAAATATTTTAATATTACCCACGTACGAATACGTTTCATCTTTGCGAAATCATCAGTGCAGAGATAACCATTCATGCCAGTCGCACGATTCGAACTCCGGAACAAGAGTCACATTTAACTCTAAATCCGAGCATGCTAACCATTAAGGCTACCGTAAATGGCTACAGACGAGATGAGAAATAAACCCTATATATGTATCAAAAGGACAGACAGCTATAGTCGGCCGTCATAAGTGTTCTACAGGAAGGAACATGCATTATAACTTTTGACAGCTTCTTTTATTTACTCATTAAAGGGCCCAGCTGAGAAGGGGCTACAAATAATTATTTTAATAATGGATATTTAAATATTATCTACATACGTATACGTTTCATCTTTCTGGAATCATCAGTGTAGAGATAACCATTCATGCCATTATATAATGTGTCAAAGTATGTTGAAAAATCATAAAGTGCTCGATTGTAAGATTTGTGAGAGCTAAAATACAAATTATTTATTTTAAAACTATACATTACAGCTTCTTTTTAGAAACTGTCCCCAGTAAACACAGAACTTCTTCCACAAAGGGACCGCTAGAAATAAGACACCGTCTGCTCATGAACGGTGTCCATTTCAGTTTTTTCTATTTTTGAGAAAGCCTTCGTTTCTCTTGAATGCTTACATGTTGAAATGGGCATGAAGGGTATTTTCTAAACAGTAATTGCCTGTCCGCGTCAATGAAACCCTGGTGCACCCAAAGAACCTGTAATGTATAGTTTTTAAATAAATAATTTATATATATATATATATATATGAATAAAATGGAGAGATGTAAAGATAAAATATTGTCTTGAAAATAATCATATCATGAAAAGTCAATGCTCAATATACGAAATAGAGAATATCCATGGGTTAAGGAAAAAAAAGTTTATTGATATATTCCTTGATAATTCAATTAATATTAATCTTTGTCCAATTTTTGTTCTCATAATTCATTTCATTTTATTATATATATATATATATATATATATATATATATATACATATATTCTTATTGTTGTTTAACTTTTATCTCTTGTAATTTCATGAGGTAGATAGTCACACACATCTATTTAGTATCTGTTATTGTTTTTTTCTCCCCCCACTCAACCTCCAATGTGATATTTTCCTCTCTCTCTCTCTATCCCTATCTATCTATCTCTCTATCTATCTATCTCTCTCTGGTCAAAATGAGGGGCTGACATTTTACAGACACAATGGTAAGATATTCTGCCTTGTTAGACAATCGATACCATCCTTCACAATTGGTTGAGCAACGCTGCTTGGTCAGCATTTGTCTTTAAAGGTCAAATGTTGACATCTTAACTCAACATCTCAACCCCCCCCCTCTCCTCCTCCATCGCCCACCGCCGGGCATTTCGCACCCCCTCTCCCTCTCCTACAGAGGAGTTATTAGATCAGCAAGATCGGAACTTTATTGCCCACCGTCTCACTTTCGGCACTGGAATCGCTCGGAAGCACTTTACAATGAAAGGTCTGGCATTTGTTTGAATTGACCAAAATCTCCCTCGACTAAAATAACGGAACTTTTGCAGACAATTGTTCCATTTTGGGAATCGACATTTTTGGGATGAACACTTAATTGGAAAAAGCTTTTTTGCTTTCTCTCCAGAAAACCGAATTTATCTCGGAACGTTTGCGCATTATTTTTGTGTTTGATTATTTTCTTGTTATATTTTGGTATAAATATGGACAATTCAGAAAGTCCAGTCGTTGACGGCATTCGTGTTTATCACAGGTGACAGAATAAGATTTAATCAACACAAGTGAAAAACGTTTGTTGAAAACTTGTTTTTTCTTATTTTTCCCATTTCGTGTCAAACGAGACAGCAAAGACAAGATGGCCTTTGATATTATTCTGTCTAACGTTTCAAGTCTTGTCGGCCATCTTGATTTAAAAATAGGAATCAAGTCAGAATATTTATTTTGTACAGCACCAGCACTACGGAATCACCCTCCATCATCATCATCATCATCATCATCATCATCATCATCATCATCATCATCATCATCATCATATTCGGATTAAGGTCCGTTTTACATGCTGGCATGTTGGCCGGCTTTTAGAAATTGACTTCCAAACTAACCTATCTCTTCTAGGTCTTTATTTATCCCTCTTTCTCTCAAATTCATTCTTCGTCTCATGTTTTCTTTGGCCTTCCCCTATGAATTGGACCTGCAGACGACGGTTGTTAAGTGGTTAACAACACGGACTGACGACCTGGGTGTGCCAAGTTCTAATCCAGTTTGTTCCACAGAAATACTCTCACTTAGGATGTTGGCAACCTTCACTTGGCTCTCCCGTAAATACCTGCTTTGTTTCTACAAAGAATTCTAATGAGAAAGATATCGGAAAAACCAATGCCAACAGTAGAATCATCTGATTCATACGATATGTGTAACTGTTCTACATCTACTAAACCAAGAACTCTCATCAATTATTTCGATGTAGCCATACCATCAAACTCTCATGTTCTGCACACAGTCTCATTTGTTATTGTTATACCATGTTATTGGCACTATAATAATGTATTTCACTATAATTTATTTTAAAAACGGGGTAGTCATTCTGTTTTCTCTATATGTACTTGCCTCCTCACGAGGACAGTTACAGACAAGGTCGGTTTTTAATGCAAGGAAAATCCAGCTCTCCAAAAAGGGGCACTCTGTATTAGGAGAAAAATTAAAATTGCCTCGGTCTAGAACGATTTCTGCTCCTCTGACCGAGGACAGAAAAGATGAAGTATAGCGTCAGAAGAGATACTACATTTTGCTAACTAGCCAAAAGGCCAAATCAATTCCTTCTTGGTACTCTCTATTGCGAGAAACCTTTCTTCCTTCATTTTACTATCATGTTGGTTGTTCCTTCTACTCGGGTAACAACCTTTTCAAAGATACAACAGTAAAATAGTAAAATAAAGTTCTTCTTTGCGTGTCTTTGAAGGATGTGGTCATACGACAGTTTCCCACTTTTTTATGCAGTCCTTAGCATTATTGTTGTACCCTGCAAGATCTTTCAAGCTGCACCGGGGAGGGGGGGGGCAGACAGAGCAGTGATGCATCGTATGGTCTTCCTCTCCACATTCATTCACAAATGGTTGGGTTTGTTTTGTAGCCCCATCTACTCATAGCCACTTTTGATCGCCCCATTCCTGTTCTCAGGCAGTTGAGTGTCTTCCACCGAAGCCAGGATGCCTCTGGACCGGGGGGGGGGAGGGCCTCAGAAGGAGGGATTCCCATGTCAGTAGGAGAGGGGGGGGGGACATTCACTAGCCATCTGGTCCACAGCTGTAGTCTGGTCTCTTCCTGAGATGTTGTTAGGGATTTGACATGGCTGAGGAATCATCTCCTAATATTACCTTAGAATTCTACCAAACACTTTGAAGCGAGCCGAAAATAAAGTAGAAGATTGTTTTTGAAGTTTAGGGATGTTTGGCAGGAATACACACCCAACTATATTATTGTAAATAGCCCTAATAGAAAATCAATACAAAACCATTAAATTACTTGAGAAAAGTTGTGTTCGATCTTAGTATAAGGCTTTGTTTTCGATTGCATCCCTGCACAGAGAGATTGAGACGGAAAGATGGTTAGAAGGGAGATACTTAAAGAGGTGAAACAAAAATATAATAACAATAATATGAAACCAGTTGACTCACTATTAATCAGAAGATGGCAATTTACTAAATTGGGTCAGTGGTGTGATAGGGTTTCAGTTTAGATAAAATTCAAAGTATTTTGAAACTTTATATGAATTCGGTTTTGCTGTGTGAGAAGACTCATCGAAAATCATGCCATAGATACACATAAATGCATTCTCAGGAGTGTAAAATCTTCAAATTCCTGTTAATCTTATGGAAAATATCCGCCCCCCCCCACCCACACACCAAAAAAACCGTTGTTATTTATTTTAAATGGAAAGTTTTATTCAAACACAAAATTACCTTTTTCCACCAATAAACTGTTCTGTTCTGAATCGCCACAAAATTGAATACAATAAATAACATCAATAAACTTTTTAGTTGGCTTTTAAATTCATGACCTGTAACCAGTGATGGAAATGGGTTTTTGGAACGAGGGGAAAATCTAATGTCCGTGTGCTTTTGTATGGCCAATTATATAGCCCTTTCCCTCCAACGCCTGCTCAATTTAATAAGAAATATTTGTAAAATAGTAATTTTAAGGTTCATTTTGTTTGTCCACCCTCCTCTCATATATATATATATATATATGTGTGTGTACGTATACATATATATATATATATATGTGTGTGTGTACGTATACATATATATGTGTGTGTGTACGTATACATATATATATATATATGTGTGTGTGTACGTATACATATATATATATATATATGTGTGTGTGTACGTATACATATATATATATGTGTGTGTGTACGTATACATATATATATATATGTGTGTGTGTACGTATACATATATATATATATATATATGTGTGTGTGTACGTATACATATATATATATATGAGTGTGTGTACGTATACATATATATATATATATGTGTGTGTACGTATACATATATATATGTGTGTGTACGTATACATATATATATGTGTGTGTACGTAGACATATATATATATGTGTGTGTGTACGTAGACATATATATATATGTGTGTGTGTACGTAGACATATATATATGTGTGTGTGTACGTAGACATATATATATATGTGTGTGTACGTAGACATATATATATATGTGTGTGTACGTAGACATATATATATATGTGTGTGTACACAGACATATATATATATGTGTGTGTACGTATACATATATATATATGTGTGTGTACGTATACATATATATATATGTGTGTGTACGTGTACATATATATATATGTGTGTGTACGTATACATATATATATATATGTGTGTGTACGTATACATATATATATATGTGTGTGTACGTATACATATATATATATATGTGTGTGTACGTATACATATATATATATATGTGTGTGTACGTATACATATATATATATATGTGTGTGTACGTATACATATATATATATATGTGTGTGTACGTATACATATATATATATATGTGTGTGTACGTATACATATATATATATATGTGTGTGTACGTATACATATATATATATATGTGTGTGTACGTATACATATATATATATATGTGTGTGTACGTATACATATATATATATGTGTGTGTACGTATACATATATATATATGTGTGTGTATCTATACATATATATGTGTGTGTACGTATACATACATATATATATATATGTATACATATATATGTGTGTGTATGTATACATATATATGTGTGTGTATGTATACATATGTGTGTGTGTGTATGTATACATATGTGTGTGTGCGCATATATATATATGTGTGTGTGTATGTGTGCATACATATATGTGTGTGTGTACATTTATATATATGGGTGTGTGTGTATACATATATATATCTATATATGTGTGTGTGTTAACATATATATATATATGTGTGTGTGTGTTAACATATATATATATATATATGTGTGTGTGTGTTAACATATATATATATATGTGTGTGTGTGTTAACAT